>CM042228.1:692500-852500 GCA_023566465.1 Cottus gobio | reverse complement strand
ACGGCCGGAGGGCTATGTTCGCTCTCGGCGAAGGGCTTCAGGAGGGAGACATGGAACGTGGGATGGACGGGCATCGACGCCGGAAGGGTCAGGCGCACCGCGGAGGGGTTGATGACCTTGGCGACCGGGAACGGACCCACGTACCGGGGCGTCAGCTTGCGGGACTCTGTGGGCAGGGAGAGGTCCCGGGTCGACAGCCATACCTGTTGCCCCACCTGGTACTCTGGGGCTGGGGAGCGCAGTTGATCCGCCAGCCGCTTGTTGGTGGCCGAGGACCGGGTGAGGGCTGCCCTGGCCGCGGTCCAGACCGCTCGAATCCTCCGGACGTGCTCGCCAACGGACGGAACCGCCACCTCCTCCTCCTGGGCCGGAAACAGTGGAGGCTGAAACCCAAAACACACCATAAACGGGGACATCCCGCCCGTGGACGAGCAGGAGAGAGAATTATGGGCATACTCGACCCAAGGGAGATGTGTGCTCCAGGAGGAGGGATGCTGGGCACACACACACCGGAGCGCCGTCCCCAGGTCCTGGTTTGCCCTCTCGGTCTGGCCATTGGACTGGGGGTGGTAGCCGGATGAGAGGCTTGCGGTGGCACCGACCGCTCGGCAGAAGGCCTCCCAGACCTTGGAAGCAAACTGGGGCCCCCGGTCGGAGACCACGTCCATGGGGATCCCGTGAAGCCGGAAGACGTGCAGGACCAGGAGCTGGGCGGTCTCCAAGGCGGAGGGCAACTTGGGGAGCGGGACGTAATGTACCGCCTTGGAGAACCGGTCTCCATCCCTGGCCACCAGAATCGCTGCCGGACGAAGGTCGTGGTCCGTCGTGCCCCCGGGTGACAGGCCAGGCTGGATGAGTGTCCCCACTGCAGGACCGGAGAGCGCACCGTCGGGGAAACGAAGAGGCGGTTCGGCGGTCCTCCCTCCGGAACCGGATCGGTGTTCAGGGCCCCCCGCACGATGGACTCGATCTCCCAGGTGGCGGCTCCCACGATGCAGGCTGCGGGGACGATGGGAGCGGGGTCCGGCAGCGCCGAGGAGGGAAATACCCGGGAAAGTGCGTCCGGCTTACCGTTCTTGCTCCCGGGGCGGTAGGACATGGTGTACTCGAACCGGCTCAGGAACAGCGCCCACCGAGCCTGGCGGGAATTCAGCCTCCGGGCTGCCCGGAGGTAAGCCAGATTTTTATGGTCAGTCCATATGAGAAATGGTTGCTGGCTCCCCTCCAACCAGTGCCTCCATTCCTGGAGGGCCAAGACCACCCCCAGCAACTCCCGATTTCCCACATCGTAGTTGCGTTCTGCTGGACTGAATCTGCGGGAGAAGAAGGCGCACGGATGGAGCTTCTGGGAGGTGGGATCCCGTTGGGAGAGGACGGCCCCTGCCCCGGTCTCCGATGCGTCCACTTCCACCACAAACTGGCGCGCCGGATCCGGATGTTTGAGGATGGGGGCGCTGGTGAACAGGTCTCTCAATCGGTCGAAGGCCCCAGCGGCCTCGGGGCTCCAGGTATAGGGGTTCTTTGGGGACGTGAGGCGGGTGAGAGGACTGGCCACCTTGCTAAAGTCTCGGATGAACCGGCGGTAGAAATTGGCGAAACCAAGAAAGCGTTGGAGCTCCTTCCGGGAGTCGGGAACGGGCCAGTCGGCCACGGCACGGATCTTGACGGGATCTGGCTCTAACTGGCCCTGGGCTATTATGTAGCCCAGAAAGCTCACCGACGAGACGTGAAACTCGCACTTCTCTGGTTTGACGTAGAGTCGGTTCTCCAGCAACCGCCGGAGAACCAACCCCACGTGCCGGCGGTGTTTGGCCAGAGACCGAGAGAAGATGAGGATATCGTCTAAATATATAAAGACGAATTGCCCGAGCATCTCGCGGAACAGACTGTTCATTAGGGTCTGGAAGACGGCGGGGGCGTTCGTGAGCCCGAATGGCATCACTAAATACTCAAACTGCCCCAGGGGTGTGTTAAACGCCGTCTTCCACTCGTCCCCTTCCCTGATCCGGACTAAATGATAAGCGTTCCGGAGGTCGACTTTCGAGAACACGTGCGCGTGACAGAGCGGCTCGAAGGACGGGTCTATCAGAGGCAGCGGGGTCTTGTTCTTTATGGTGATCTGATTCAGACCCCGGTAATTTATGCACGGGCGCAGGGACCGGTCCTTCTTGGCCACAAAGAAGAACCCCGCCCCCAACGGCGCGGACGACGGGCGAATCAGGCCTGACTCCAGACACTCCTGAATATAACTCTCCATCGCTGCTCGTTCCGGGCGCGAGATGTTGTACAGCCGACTTGTGGGAAGCGGAGCCCCTGGAAGCAGGTCTATCGCGCAGTCGTAAGGGCGATGGGGAGGTAGCGCGCGTGCCCGATTCTTGCAAAACACCGGTGCGAGGTCGCGATAATCGGACGGCACGCCCGTCAGGTCCGGCGGAGCTGGCGGAACGGTGGACAGCCGGGGTGCCGGGGCAGCCCCCCGGAGGCAGCGGGCGTGGCAGGCCACACCCCAGCTGGCGATGGAGAGCGTCTTCCAGTCCAACTGGGGGTTGTGAAGCTGTAACCAGGGGAGGCCCAAGACGACGGGGGAAGCGGGGGACGGGATAACATAGAGCTGGATCGTCTCGGAGTGATGACCGGCTATGCAGAGGGTGAGGGGGCAAGTGCGGTGAGTAACCCGTGCGATTAACGGGCCGTCCAGCGCGTTGACCAGCTTGGCCTGACCCAGTGACTCAAGAGGCAGCCCCCCTTCGGTCGCGAACCCGGAGTCTATAAAATTCTCATCGGAGCCCGAGTCGACAAGAACCGCTACCGGCAGGTTCCGGGCCTGGATCGTGAGGACGGCGGCGAAGGAAATGCGGGAGGGGGTGCGCGGAGACTCGGCATTGCTCACCAGCAGTCTCTCTTCTGCAGGTGAGCAATGGGAAAGGCGAGGGGTTGAGCACGGGGAAACGCTGTTGCCCACCAGCGGGCTCTTATCTACTGGTGAGCCCCGCCTTTTGGGGACTCCTGACAGGTGGCGGCGTAGTGCCCCGCGAGGCCACAGTAGAGACATAAGCGAAGTTGAAATCGCCGCTGGCGCTCCGCCGGCGCCAGGCGGGCCCGCCCCAACTGCATGGGCTCGGAGGCATCGACCGGAGACTCGGAAGACTCGGGGCCCGGACCCGCAACCGGAACCGGACGCGGAGGCCGCCGAACCCGCTCGCGCCGGCGCTCCCGAAGCCGGTTGTCTAAACGGGTGGCTAATGCGATGAGCTGTTCAAGGGACGCCGCGTCGTCCCGAGGAGCCAGCTCATCCCTCAGTTCATCAGCTAAGCCCCGCGAGAAAATGGTCATCAGGGCCGGTTCGCCCCAGCCGCTCTCCGCGGCAAGGATCCGGAACTCGATGGCGAAATCCGCCACCGACCCGGACCCCTGCCGCAGAGTGCACAGCCGGTTCCCGGCCTCCCGACCGCGCACAGGGTGATCAACAATTCTGCGGAGTTCCGCGGAGAACTCCGAGAACGAGCCCAAAATGACCGAGTGGCTATCCCACAAGGCCGCGGCCCACTGGGCAGCCTTTCCCCGGAGCAAGTTCACACAAAACGCAATTTTAGCTCGATCCGAGACGTAGCTGAGGGGTTGTAAGTCGAACACCAGTGAACAATTCAACAAGAAACGGCCGCACGTCCCGGGCTCCCCGGTGTATGGTTCTGGAAGGGGAACTCGGGGCTCCCGGACGGCCGCCGCGAGAGCCGGACCCGGGGGCTCACTCACCGGAGGAGGGGCGGCGGCGTCCTGCACCTGATCCAAGCGAGCGGCCAGTCGGTCCATGTTCTGATTCATTCCCTGAAGTGTGTCCATAATCCCAGCCAGCACCTTCAAAGCATCAGAAACATTGAAGAAAATAAAGTCCTTACTGGGGTTTGTTGCTTTAACTGAAGCTGATCGGCGGGGAGCTAAACGGGAAGGACAGAGGAAAGAGAACCCGAGGGCCGGTTGGTGACGGTAAACAGTTCCCGTGCCGCTCCCCGTGTTGTCACAAGAGTTTTGTTGGATTGTGTTGACTGCAAACGCACAACAACCCCGACATCACAGAGGAAGGTCACAGATGGCGGCTAACGCCCCGACCACTAAAACATCAACCTCCATCTTCATCTCCGCCTTTACATGCTCCCTCAAAACACACACACACACACACACGCACACAGACACACGCACACACACACACACACACACACACACACACGCACACAGACACACACACACACACACGCATGCATACACGCATGCACACACACGCACACACACGCACACACACACACGCACACACAGAGGATAAATGAGCCCTAACTGCAGTTTATTTAAACTCAGCATTGTGTTGTCAGTATAAACAGTTGTATGGAGCACAAGGAAATATGCATTATGTAATACATTTCCATAATGTTACTTTTTTTTTGACAGTTTATAGTTAGTAGTTTATTTTTACATATTAAAACATATATTGATGTGTGATATTTTGTTCCTAATCCACCCAGTAACATCTATATCTATATCTATATATACACTTGTTTTTTTAACCCACTGCAATAGAGGAAACTGTTTTAGGAAACTACAGAGATTTCTTAATTCATATTTATGAAAATATATTTGTAATATCCATGTGTAGCAGTGGAGGGAAGCACACACGCATACATTATGTCTCTTATGGGTTCCATCGGTCCTTTATTCAGGGGTTTCACACACAGGACAACACTCCTTCCCTGTCACCGATCTCCTTCCCCGACTGATTACCCAGCCGGGCTTAAATAGCCTGGCCCACTCAGTAGAATCAGCTGTGGCTAATAAGCCACAGCTGATTCGAGTGTTTTCTCCCTTCCCTCTCTCCCGTCGCAGGTGCGCTAACCACGCCCCCGCCCACATACCCCCACCGCCCGACTTAGGCCGGGGAGCCACCGGCCTAACCAACTCCCCCCCCCCTCCCTCCCACTGGGAGCGGGAGCGGGAGTCAGCTCCGACCATCTGCACCCCCGACCTATGGACCACCATGGAATTAACTTGCGTTTCCGCCAGATGCCAACGGGTGGTCCGGGCGTTGGCATCCTCCATCCGTGGGGGCCCGGGCGCGGGACATGGCCCGGACAGAGGGCGATCGAGCGCCCCGGGAAGCAGGTTCCTTGCGCTCTCCGCCAGCCCCCTCCCGGGGCCAAACCGGCTCTCCCCCTCCGTCCGACGCGGCAGCCTGCAACACAAGAGAGAGAGAGAGAAAATTAGGCACACTATTCTGGCATGTACCACCCCCATGCCCCCTCGGCCCGCTGCCCCTCGGCACGGGCCCGAGCCGCCTGTTCGGCCCGCAGCTGCCGGCTCAGCCGCCTGATCGTCGCCTTATCCCGGCGCCGGTCCTGCGCGGCCCATCGCAGCTCCTGCCGGAGCCGCTCAGTCTCCCGCCCTTGTCCCTTGCCGGTGTGCCGGCTGGGGGCGGGGCCCCTCTCGGCGGCCCGCCGCCACCATCTCCGGCCTGGGGCGGAGGGGTCCCAGACCCGGACCCCCTGATCCACCTCCATCACGGGGCAATCCGCTTGCCGGTGCCCCGGCTCCCCGCACGTCCAGCAAACGGGCCCCACCAGCCGCGGGGGCCCCCCTGGATCCGGCCCGGCGTTGTCGCTGTCGGGGTTAGCCCCCTGCTCCAGCAGGCCGGGTCTGCGGGCCGGCCACCAGTCGTCGCGGGCGCTGATGCCCCACCTCCTCGTCGCCGGCGGGTCCCACGCCACGGGTTCCGGCGGCACCTTCCGCTGCCTCCGCCCCCGCTCTGCAAACGCACAACAACCCCGACATCACAGAGGAAGGTCACAGATGGCGGCTAACGCCCCGACCACTAAAACATCAACCTCCATCTTCATCTCCGCCTTTACATGCTCCCTCAAAACACACACACACACACACACGCACACAGACACACGCACACACACACACACACACACACACACACACGCACACAGACACACACACACACACACGCATGCATACACGCATGCACACACACGCACACACACGCACACACACACACGCACACACAGAGGATAAATGAGCCCTAACTGCAGTTTATTTAAACTCAGCATTGTGTTGTCAGTATAAACAGTTGTATGGAGCACAAGGAAATATGCATTATGTAATACATTTCCATAATGTTACTTTTTTTTGACAGTTTATAGTTAGTAGTTTATTTTTACATATTAAAACATATATTGATGTGTGATATTTTGTTCCTAATCCACCCAGTAACATCTATATCTATATCTATATATACACTTGTTTTTTTAACCCACTGCAATAGAGGAAACTGTTTTAGGAAACTACAGAGATTTCTTAATTCATATTTATGAAAATATATTTGTAATATCCATGTGTAGCAGTGGAGGGAAGCACACACGCATACATTATGTCTCTTATGGGTTCCATCGGTCCTTTATTCAGGGGTTTCACACACAGGACAACACTCCTTCCCTGTCACCGATCTCCTTCCCCGACTGATTACCCAGCCGGGCTTAAATAGCCTGGCCCACTCAGTAGAATCAGCTGTGGCTAATAAGCCACAGCTGATTCGAGTGTTTTCTCCCTTCCCTCTCTCCCGTCGCAGGTGCGCTAACCACGCCCCCGCCCACATACCCCCACCGCCCGACTTAGGCCGGGGAGCCACCGGCCTAACCAACTCCCCCCCCCCTCCCTCCCACTGGGAGCGGGAGCGGGAGTCAGCTCCGACCATCTGCACCCCCGACCTATGGACCACCATGGAATTAACTTGCGTTTCCGCCAGATGCCAACGGGTGGTCCGGGCGTTGGCATCCTCCATCCGTGGGGGCCCGGGCGCGGGACATGGCCCGGACAGAGGGCGATCGAGCGCCCCGGGAAGCAGGTTCCTTGCGCTCTCCGCCAGCCCCCTCCCGGGGCCAAACCGGCTCTCCCCCTCCGTCCGACGCGGCAGCCTGCAACACAAGAGAGAGAGAGAGAAAATTAGGCACACTATTCTGGCATGTACCACCCCCATGCCCCCTCGGCCCGCTGCCCCTCGGCACGGGCCCGAGCCGCCTGTTCGGCCCGCAGCTGCCGGCTCAGCCGCCTGATCGTCGCCTTATCCCGGCGCCGGTCCTGCGCGGCCCATCGCAGCTCCTGCCGGAGCCGCTCAGTCTCCCGCCCTTGTCCCTTGCCGGTGTGCCGGCTGGGGGCGGGGCCCCTCTCGGCGGCCCGCCGCCACCATCTCCGGCCTGGGGCGGAGGGGTCCCAGACCCGGACCCCCTGATCCACCTCCATCACGGGGCAATCCGCTTGCCGGTGCCCCGGCTCCCCGCACGTCCAGCAAACGGGCCCCACCAGCCGCGGGGGCCCCCCTGGATCCGGCCCGGCGTTGTCGCTGTCGGGGTTAGCCCCCTGCTCCAGCAGGCCGGGTCTGCGGGCCGGCCACCAGTCGTCGCGGGCGCTGATGCCCCACCTCCTCGTCGCCGGCGGGTCCCACGCCACGGGTTCCGGCGGCACCTTCCGCTGCCTCCGCCCCCGCTCTGCTCCTCTCCCCGGGACTCGCTCCGCTGGAGGCGCGGACGTCCTCGTCCGGCCCGCCGGTGGCTTGGCGGCCGCCGGGCCCGGCGCCTTCCGGCGCGCTGTTGTCGCGCTCGCCGGCTCCGTCTGCGCCCCTGCCTCGGCCCGGGTGGGCTCGTCGCTGCCCGCCGTCGCGTCCCTCCGCGTCGGTGGGGCCGGCCGCTCGGTCGCGTCGGCGGTCTGGGTCGCCGCCCCGGCCCGGATGGGCCTGTCGGTGCCCACCGCCGCGTCCTCACTCGTCGGTGGGGCCCGCCGCTCGGCTGCGTCCGGGGTCTGCGTCGCGGCCTCGCGCCGCGCTGCCGGGCCGGCCTGGGTGAACTTCTCCCGCCGGATCACCCTGTCCGTCTGGACCCCCGTTCCCTTCCGCGAGGTCGGGGCCGGCCGGGACAGGACCGCTGGCCCCACGGGCGGCTCCTCGGGCAGTCCCATGTCCTGGTAGTCCTCCGCCAGGGAGACTGCGACCAGCAGCCCCGCCGGCTGGCGGCCACGGACCCAGGTGGCCATCATGGGCGGCAGTCCCTCCAGGAACTGCTCCGTGTTCACCAGCTCCAGCGCCTCCTCGAACCCTCCTCCGGCCGCCGACCGCAGCCACCGGTCCGCCTGGCGCCGCACCTCCAGCGCGTGCAGGTGGGGCGGAGCACCGGGCCCCAGCCGCAGCGCTCGGAACTCCCGACGTCGCTCCTCGGCTGTCTGCCCCCGCCGGTCCACTGCCGGTGCCGGCGCCTCTGCCGGGGCCGCTCTTCCTGCCGCCGCCGCCCCGGCTCCCTGTTTTTTCCGGGCTTTCGCCCGCCGTCCCTCCGGGACCTCTTCCGGCCTGAGCGCCCTCACGGCGCCCACCATCTGGCCGTCTTCCAGACTTGTGCGTTCCGCCGCCCGCCGCTCGAGGTACTCGCGCCACTCGTCGAACGTGCGGTACGGGATCGGCTTCCGCTCCACCGCCTCCGGGGTCCGTTCTGGCCCCATGTTGGGCGCCACTGTAGCAGTGGAGGGAAGCACACACGCATACATTATGTCTCTTATGGGTTCCATCGGTCCTTTATTCAGGGGTTTCACACACAGGACAACACTCCTTCCCTGTCACCGATCTCCTTCCCCGACTGATTACCCAGCCGGGCTTAAATAGCCTGGCCCACTCAGTAGAATCAGCTGTGGCTAATAAGCCACAGCTGATTCGAGTGTTTTCTCCCTTCCCTCTCTCCCGTCGCAGGTGCGCTAACCACGCCCCCGCCCACACCATGATTTAACCCTCAGCAGGAACCAGTCGGCTTCATAAAGTCTCGAGAGGTGAGCTAACACCTTTAGATCCTCCTCTTCAGACTCTCTTATATTTAAAGCACTGACAGATGAATATCACCGTATTACAGACTATTAATAACACAGCTAGAGACACCACAACCTGCAGGAGATCTGACCCCATGTTCATGTGGAGTCTCGCTCCAATTGGACAGATCTACAAGTCACAGCTGTGATAATGAAACCCGACTTCAGCCCGGCTTCCCTAACCCTCCATAATTGGTGAAACCAGCGAGGGACTTTGGTCTGTCCACCTGTTAACCGACTCATTTATGAGGTCTGCGCACACTTCCTGTTTCCAGGTGGCGTCCATTCAGTGAAGGCGGTGACATCACAGGTCCGCCTTCAAAGACTCTCCGTTGAGAGGTTGAGCCGCCTCGCTGCTGCAAGGTGCAAACATCAAACGCACCTCCAGTCTCAGATGTATTTATACCTCACACACACACACACAGACACACACACACACACTCTCACACACAAACACACACACACACACACACACATAGACACACACACACACACAGAGACACACACACTCCCCTTGCCTGCAGTGAATAGACCCTTTTAAAGGATTTTGTACTGACCACTTGCTTTTATTCTCCCCGCTGAAGGATAATTGAGGTTGTGCAAATTAACAGAGGGAGCTGTGGGAGGGCGGGTTGGGGGGAGGGGCACCTCCTCCTCTCTGGTTCCCTAAATAACTGCGCCCCTGTGGCTCCATCGGCCCACTCCTGAGGGCCGGGTATCCCAGCTGTGAGACGGGCTGTCAGAGTCACTCTCTCTCTGGCACACACACACACACAGTCGTGTTTTCATGACTTTTGGGGACATTACATTGACTTGCATTTAATCTCCAGGAGACTTTCCGTCACAGTAATCACTACCTGCATGACTTTAAACCAAATCTGTTGACCTAAAATATTGTCATTTTCCGTTATATAGGTGCATGTTGTCCCCCAAAAGGAAGGCGAGTCCCCACAATGTACCTGAGGAATAACATTATGTCCCCACAAGATGGTAAAAACACTATTGCACACACTCCCTTCTTTATTATGCAGAGACAACAACATCAAGCTTGTTTATTCGTTCTATCCATTGACTGAATGTGAGAAGTGGACCCAGACATCGTGACATCACCTGTTGGTTTGTTGACGGCCGCCATCTTGTTTTGTTGGTTACCAGTGAAGAGGAAGTGACCATATATGGACTGAGGAGTGAGGTAGAGACACCGTATAAATCACATGTTAAAATCACCTTGTAGCCCCGCCCTATACAACCAGAGGAGTCGCCCCCTGGTGGTCAGGAGAGAAGTAGTCATTTCCTACACATTGTATTATTCTGCTGTGCATGATGTATTGGCCACCAGTCTGTGGACACCCGTATGTAACGGGACTAGCAGCCTCCAGTCCTTCAGGTCCATCACTGACACTTTAACTGCAGAGCTGAAATGTGTTCCATTAGATTTTGTAATTTAAAGCACTTTATTTAAAATGTGCGTATAAATAAAGTGTATTCTTATACATGGTCATGTTGAAACAGGGAAGCAGAAAACAACAATTTTTAATTTAAGCAGATCCATAAGAACAAGAACAACAAAATATGAGAGATTTTTTGATTTCTAAAATTAGATTGAAGAGATTTCTGACACTGCAAGACATTTATGAATATTCTGTGAGCGTAAACCTTCTCTGGTGTATTATAATTACGTTTTAGTTGAAATGTGAGGAGCTGTGATAGTCAAACGTCTTCCTCCAGTTAAACGTTTCAAATCAAACATCACAGAACGTCTTTCAAAGGGTGAACCGCCTCGCCGGCTCTCTGATGCAAACATCAAACATACATACATATACACTGTTGGACAACATGCAGATTTATGTGAATCTTGGGTCAACTAGGAGGCTCAGGCTCTCTGCTGATATCTACTCGGCCAGAGACTCTGATCCTTATCTAAATTAGAGAGGGGTCTTGAGATCTTTATTTAACACCTAGACAGGGAGCCTGGTTTTGCGGTGGGAGAAAACCTGGCTTCCTGCTGTTAGCCGGAGGTAGACAAAGGAGAAGGATGAAAAAACTGCCAGTGCAGCACAAGTCTATACAAAGAGAAAAAAAGAAGGGTCATATAAATGTCAGACATTAAGGAAATATGACTGTCGAGACGGGGAGACAAAAGGAGAAGTAGGTCTACACGAGGTCCGGCCGGGTTTCGTAAGATCAACTGCAGATGATTTGTTTAATTCAACTTTCAAATAAAGTGATGTCAATGATTGAATGATTTCATAATAAATGATGACGATAATGATGATAGAATCTTTTTACTAACCCAGGTTGATGAAGGTGGTAAGACAATGATTGATTTAACATTTGAGTGAACTTGATCGATAAATAAAAGAAAAGGGTTGATGTTGATCAGGAAATGATAATGAAATGATGGGTAAAACCAAAGTATGATGATGATGATCTTTCAATGATTTTTATAAGATACCATACTTTAATTTTTGATTTTTATAATATGTGTTATAATCAATGATATGACATTGAGTGAAATTCATGATTTATAATAATCAATGTGTGATTGCTCGAACATATAACATGAAGGGATGGAAAATGTCTTATCTTCTTTGAATACATATGTATTAAATGTATGTTAACGGGTTTTACATGTGAAGAGGAAACTTGTGGTTTTGACTGAGAGGAAGGATTGTGCCAGCTCAGCAAGAATGAGGCCCGTGCACCTGGAGGGTAAAAAAGGAGAAGTTTAAGCGAACCGCAAGGGTGGGGGCGGTCACGAGCCCCCAGTTCCTCCATCCCGGTAGAGGGGTCAGGAGGTTAGATGCGTGATCAGGTCAAATCGTAGCGATACTTAGGTGCCGTTGAGTTAATTGACTTCTCCGTACTTTCAGTCGAGCCTCAATCTCCTGTCTGCTCAGTTTTCCCTCTCAGTCCTATAGAGGCTGCTTTTTGTTACTTGTATTATTTTTTCTATCTTTTGGTAAAATAAAATCTGATTGAATCGTTTTTTAAATCAAGTCAACGCGTCCGTAGCCTTTCTTTCGTCTCCTCCATTCTCTCCCATCGACCCACGTGACCCCGAGGCCGAGCTCCGCGATGACGCACGCCGACAGCCCCTGAGGTGAGTTTGAGCTACATCCACTACGGCTACACCACTGATAAACCCCCTGAACTAAATGGCACACGCACATCTCCTGCACATATAGATTTGGTTTGTAAATCAGTTGTATTTGGGGAGAGAGCCCCTGGCTCCCAGGCAGCGCTGTGTTTGAGGCGGGGAGAGGGACTCATAACGGTTGAGACTCATTCAAGGGGTTGGAGGAGAAGTGAGTGCGTAAAGTTGGGCCGTCGGGAAACGCTGGTTTTCTTCCCAACGAGGCAGGTGATCCGTGAGCCCGCAGTGCGGTTGGTTGGTGCTCGGTAGGCCCGGATCGACCCTCCATCGTAGGTGTCCCCGTGTCCCGCAGGGCTCTCCGTGGTCGCCGGTCACCTGAGTGTGCTATGCTCCTCTCTCTTCTCTTCCTCTCTCTCTCTCTCCCTGTTATTTGCTTAAAAATTTGTTTGAAGTGAATAAAAGCACGTAAAAAAGAGTTTGAACGGTCTACCGCACCGACCAGCTGTTCAACAACACATATATATATATATATATATATATATACACACATATACATATATACATATATACATATATATACATATACATATACATATCACGCTAGTCACATTTTCAAGTTGCTGTATTTCACATGGTCTTAAAATATAAATAAATAAGCAAAACACTGTTCAAACACAGACTTTCATTTATTATTCCAGCAGTTAAAATAGATCCGGACCTCGTGGACACCCGTCCGGTCGCCTCGTGGCCTCAGACGCAGCCGGCAGTCGGGTTTCGAGCAGCCGAGTCCGGAGAGCTTTAGTGGCTCTTTTGTTCGGCCTCAACAAAGCGAGAGGAGGAATACAGACACAGCATGAAAGGTTTAAATTGCTCAATTTTTGTGTCTGGATGAGACTTTTAAGTCTGCAGACAAAGTTTGATTTGTATTTATGTGGCACTGAAGTCAAATCCAGGTTAAGCACAAGAGTGTGTGTGTGTGTGTGTGTGTGTGTGTGTGTGTGTGTGTGTGTGTGTGTGTGTGTGTTTTCCTTCTCTTTTCTTGCAGCACAGGATCTGATTCAATGAGTGTTAAACTGGGCTTTGATGGGTTGAGCTCCAGTCAAAGATATTCAGAAGAATTAGCTGCACAAAACCTGAAAGAGCACCATTATAAACGGGAAAACTGCAGGATTAAAAGAAAGATTTTAGGAGGAGATGTGGGACCTGAGACAAGAGGATACCATCCGGAGTTGAGACGCCTCGAGCCGAGCACTCAAACCTTAAAAACCTTGAAAAAATTAAAAGCTTGAAAACCTTAAAAAAATCATTAACCATATAGGCCCCAGAAATGTTTTTAGCCAAAATTGCGGATGCTTTTTCTCTCACATTAAATCCTGATTATCTCCTCATTCACAAGGTCTATTTGAAAAATTTAAAAAGCTATAAAATACAGAAGACCCTTGTGAAGATAGATAATAAGGCCATATATGTGTTAGTGGTATATTGGTTTATGATAATACACATACAAAAAAAAAAGTAAAAAGATGTATTTAAGAAAAATGATTTTAAAAGTTTATTTTTATTACCTTACACATCGATATGAACACTTTTTAAATTACTATAAAATAGCTCAATGTTGTAGGAGTATCTGTGCGAAGTTTGGCTTTGGGAGTTAAGTATTTTTAATAATTATTTTAGTTAAATAGATCTCGAGAACTCACGTTAACTCCGCTCAAGCATGCAAGTTCCCACAGTCCTCGGTGGTCCCTGAACGGGGCTCGTTTCACTGCAGCATGGTGCTCATTGGCCTTAGCTGTCAGTAGGGAGCAGGAAGGATATTCATATTTCAGCCATAAGTAAGTCAATTTTCATATTTTTTGCTGGACACAAATGGCATTCCTGTGCATATCTTTGTGATGCTTTGTCTGAGAGTGGAATTTTTGGTATTGGCGGATTATGTAGGCTCTAATGATTCTAAAACCGTTGAGTTTAGCCCTCTAGCGCCTAACTTTTTTAATCAGCATTATTCAAAACTTGGGGTCCATACTTAGTCGTTTTTGAGTCACTTTAGGTCATGCTTATGGTTTATGTTTATAATTATTGTGTAATAGTGTTATAAATATGACACAATTAACTTATATTGACTTGTGAGGCAGGGATTTGACATTTATTTGGTTTTTATTTTTATTTATTTGATTTTTTGGGGATTTTCTTTTTCCAGAGGCTGAACCCAATGCTCCAAGATCGGGGCTGACGGGGCCTATATGGAAAAGCTTGAAAACCTCCATGACCTCATGACCTCATGACGCTCCATGACGCTCCATGACCTCCATGACGCTCATGATACTCCATAACCTCCATGACCTCCATGACCTCCATGACGCTCATGATACTCCATAACCTCCATGATGCTCCATGACGCTCCATAACCTCCATGACGCTCCATAACCTCCATGACGCTCCATGACCTCCATGACGCTCCATGACGCTCCATAACCTCCATGACGCTCATGATACTCCATAACCTCCATGACCTCCATGACGCTCATGATACTCCATAACCTCCATGACGCTCATGATACTCCATAACCTCCATGACGCTCATGATACTCCATAACCTCCATGATGCTCCATGACGCTCCATAACCTCCATGATGCTCCATGACCTCCATGACGCTCATGATACTCCATAACCTCCATGATGCTCCATGACGCTCCATAACCTCCATGACGCTCCATAACCTCCATGACGCTCATGACGCTCCATAACCTCCATAACCTCCATGATGCTCCATGACGCTCCATGACACTCCATAACCTCCATGACGCTCATGACGCTCCATAACCTCCATGACGCTCATGACGCTCCATAACCTCCATGACGCTCATGATACTCCATGACACTCATGACACTTCATGACGCTCCATGACCTCCATGACGCTCCATGACACTCCATGACCTCCATGACGCTCCATGACGCTCCATGACGCTCATGACACTCCATGACGCTCATGACACTCATGACACTCATGACACTCATGACACTCCATGACGCTCCATGACGCTCCATGACCTCCATGACACTCCATGACACTCCATGACACTCATGACACTCCATGACGCTCATGATACTCCATGACACTCATGACACTCCATGACACTCCATAACCTCCATGACGCTCATGATACTCCATGACACTCATGACACTCCATGACTCTCCATGACCTCCATGACGCTCCATGACCTCCATGACACTCCATGACGCTCCATGACGCTCCATGACACTCCATGACGCTCCATGACCTCCATGACGCTCATGATACTCCATAACCTCCATGACGCTCCATAATCTCCATGACCTCCATAACGCTCATGACGCTCCATAACCTCCATGATACTCCATGACGCTCCATGACGCTCATGACACTCCATAACCTCCATGACGCTCATGACGCTCCATAACCTCCATGACGCTCATGATACTCCATGACACTCATGACACTCCATGACGCTCCATGACCTCCATGATGCTCCATGACACTCCATGACGATCCATGACGCTCATGATACTCCATAACCTCCATGACGCTCCATAATCTCCATGACCTCCATAACGCTCATGACGCTCCATAACCTCCATGATACTCCATGACGCTCATGATACTCCATAACCTCCATGATACTCCATGACGCTCCATGACGCTCATGATACTCCATAACCTCCATGACACTCCCGGCCACCATGCGGACGCCACCGTAGAGGTAACGTAAGACGCCTCGGGGTTCATTACAGGTCACATGATCCGTCCGCTCTCGGTTACACCGTCTTAAGAGCTAATGAGCCGAATTTAAACAACTTAAGATTTGAGAGCGTCTTGTGTTGGAACCTGATCAACGTCTCGTCCACGTGATGGCGTTTCATCTTCTGCCTCGAAGGTTTCACTGGTTTCACTAAGTCTGAAACTCCTAAACATTAAAACAAGTTTTAATCTGTGAAAACAGAACAATGCTCCACTTCTTCTCCTGCAGTATCTTCATCAGTGTGGATGAAGAAACACAAGGAACACGGTGCTGGATGCTAACAAGAACACGATCGTCTGGACCAATTAATGGAAGACGTTTCATTCAAATCCATCAAACGTGCAGAACATGTGGTCCAACCCAGCCCACGAAGTGGTCTCCAAATCTAGACATCAATTATATTTTGTATTGACACTCATCAATGAAACGAACGTTTAGGCAATGAGACCACTTTGGTAGGTTTTGGATTCAACAACTGGGTTGGGCTTAGAATAAATACATTTTAGTTTTAGGCAACTAAACTTTATGGTTTTAGGCTAAAAGCTCACAGAAACAGAACAACGGTTTCACTTCACAACCTTTGGACACAAATACCAGCCAAGACTTAGCCAACTAACATAGTTCAGGTTTAGGCAACTAAACCACTTCTTAAGGTTCAAGAAAAACACCATTGGGCTTCAATAATTATGTAAACTTAGATTTAGGCAACAAAACCACATAGTTAGGTTTAGGACAACGTAACAGAAGGTGTCACTTCAAAACACTATTGGACACAAATACCAGCCAAGATTTAGTCAACAAGACCACTGAGGGTTAAACCACATGTTGGGATGAATATAACTATATAAACTTAGGTTTAGCCAACAAAACCACAGTTAGGTTTAGAAAAAACATATTTAAATAACCTATAATAAGTATGTAAACTTAGATTTAGTAGACTAAACTTGAGGTTTAGGCTAAAGACCCGTTCTTGTATTTCCGCTCCAGAGACCCTGGACCTGATCCGGGTCAGCGGACCTTCTGAGGACATGTTCCACGTCTTGTAATGAAAATACTCTGAAAGATCGCGTTCCTTCTTCAGAGGCCGAAGATGTCCGGATCCTCTGAGAATTTAATGAGGGAGTCACTCGAGTTGCAGTTGATAACGCGTTCGGGTTACTGAAAGAGTAAACGGCCGTCTCCGACCCGGGGTTCACCAGAACCGCTTCAGAACGGTCCTCAAGGCCGCTGGCAGCAAAGAGAACCTGCAGCCTCTCGAGTCCAGGTTTGTAAAGCACTGGATCAGCCGACAGGTCAAAGGGTCGGTGATCAGTCTGGACTCATTCTTCCTTCTTGTGTTGTTAAAGGAGACGAGGACGAATCACATCAAGATGTTTAAATAAATATGTCAAAGAGTTCTTCTACGTCACATTTAGCTGTGAGAGTCTTAAACATGAAGACGAAAGCAGGAACAACCCAGTTTACTTCAAAGCAGCTGGTCCCACCACCCTGAAGATCCGCCTCCAGGAACACCAGGTTGCCACCTTGCCTCGTTGCCACATTGCCATGTTGCTCAAGGAAGAATCAGAAAACTCGTCTCCTGTCTGTTGGCTTTACCAAACAAATCATCTCAAGTTATCGGTTCCATTTTCGTCTGGGCTTTGACTTTCTGATCGTCTTTGCTGAGGTCGACGGTCCTTAATAGAAAAGCAAAACTATTTATTTGTACCTTTCTTTCCTCATAATTTACTAATAATAAGTAATTTCCTGGCAGGTGTGTGAGTGTTTTTAATTAAAGGAAGCATAGTTCATTCATTTAAGGTCAACTGTGTAACCAGAGTCTGTAGAGATAAACGTTTTCAAATAACTCATTTATATTAATTTACTTAAAATAGAGCTTTTATTCAAAGAAAACTAAACTTTAGCTAAAATAACTGAAATAATAAAACATTGTCTTTTTTATCCCCATAATTATAATAACCGCATTACGTTGATTTATTTCTGGAAACTGATTTGGGGCTTTTGTGCCAACAATGGAGCTCTAGTGTGTTTTGCTGCTGCAGCACTTAGTAGGAAGGCATTGATATGAAAAATGAAAAAGATAAAACTCGGAGTCCCGAGGCGCCGCCAGCAACGCAGCAACGGAGCAACACAACAATACAGCAACACAGCAACGGAGCAACACAACAACACAACAACACAGCAACGCAGCAACATGAGGAACGGGGCTACGAGAGGCTGCAGATTAAAGTGCCGTGACACGGGGAGGTGGATGGACGTTCAATAATGCATGCGGCGTCATCGGCTCCGTGTCGTGTGGACCAGACGACACCCAGCTCAGCTAGAGGCACCTCGAGGTGCCCCGGGACCCGCTGGAGCTCCGAGTATGAGAACTTAACCACAAAGTTACGCCTCTGTTTTCGTACCTTTTCCCGCTGGCTTTTTAAAATACATTTTAGTTTTTTGTACCAATTAAAACAACAAATCCTAATTTTGTTAATAAGTAAACGTTATGTGGCCGGCTAAATGAGCAAAACAGTTATATCTAAATATATATAAAGCAGCTTAAATTAAATTGATATAAGGATGTTTATTGTCATCGTAAAAATACAATTTAAACTTAGTTCAGCAGCGACAAGGTAAAAAAGAAATTTCTGATTTAAACCAAGACATTAAATAAATAATACATTAAATACATATATAAAAGATAATACACTGCCATCAATGGCTTTAAAGTGTTGTTGTATTGCTTATAGCTAACAAATCCTCCAAAGTCAAACTAAAAACATCAATTACACATCGTACGCGGTAAAGGATGTCATAAAACATATTAGTTTATTATGTGTTGCTATGTTTAAGCTGCAGGACACAAATAGCTTCATGGTAATAATAGTAAGCACAATGATCATTTTTTAAATACTCTTCAATCTTTACAGTAATTATGCATCTTAAATTGCATGTGCATTGTGTATTATCTGGTCTGTCTTTACTCGGCCCCCTTTGGATCTGGTTTTATCTGCAGTGTAACAACTGGATGGTGTTGTTCTCGTGGGCTCGACTCCCAGAAGAGGAACAATAACTCAGTCTGCTCGTTGATTACACTGCACGTTGTTTCCTGTTCAGGTTATATTGCTGCTTTATTACACCGTGCAATGCAGACAGGAGGAAGAAGAAAGAATGAAATGAGAGGAGCTGCATTCTCACTCCTCATATGAGCCAACAGGAGAACATCCAAAAGAAAGATTATTCATTTTAATTCACCAGAGTGAGAATCAGGGGCCACTGAACAAAGAATAAAAACGCCATTAATTCAAAACCCAACAACTTTATCCCTCAAAGAAATGCTTCTCTTCTTCACCTCTTCAATCGGTGGACATGTGACTCCATAGGGTCACATCCCATCATGCAGGTTCACCAGAACCTCCTTCAGCTCAGACTCCAGTGGGGGCTCGAGCAGAGACCAGTCCACCGTGGACAGACCCAGATCCAGCAGAGACCAGTCCACCATGGACAGACCCAGATCCAGCAGAGACCAGTCCACCGTGGCGGAATAAAACTGCCTTCAACTCACCATTTCGTCGTATTGCCTTTGGGTCCTTCTACCACCTGTTAAAGATACAACGCCTCATCACAGGCCCAACTTCTGACCTTCCTGGGAGACCAGATACAGCAGCTCACGGACTATGCCAATTTTCAGACCAAGTCACGATTGGGTTCACAGAACATGGCCGTCCGACTCCTGGTTTCCGTCAGCAGTCTGCATCCTGTCGGTGGTCCAGCCGACTCCAGCTCCACGCCTGACCTCCAAACCCCGGAGTCCTGCTTCCCTGAGCTCCCGAAATCCCCAAAGCCCCGCTACCCAGAGGAGTCACCGCCTCGGGAATCTCCGGAGCCCCAGTCCCGCTTTCCAGAGTCCTGCTCTGCGGAGCCCCAGTCCCGCTTTCCAGAGTCCTGCTCTCTGGAGCCCCAGTCCCGCTTTCCAGAGTCCCGCTCTCCGGAGCCCCAGTCCCTCTTTCCAGAGTCCCGCTCTCCGGAGCCCCAGTCCCTCTTTCCAGAGTCCCGCTCTCCGGAGCCCTGTTGCCTGGAGGCGCCCCTGCAACCCGCTGATTTCATTTCCCCGGGGCCACTCACAGACTTAATCAGTTTATTCAGTACACCTGTTGGTCACACCTCGTCAGCTCTATCACTCTCACCTGCACCCTACTGCGCTCACTCCCTTCTGTATCACCTCGTCAGCTCATTCTGTGCACCTGTTAGTCACTCCCACCTCGACAGCTCGATCACACTCACCTGCCCACCCGGCTGCACCTACTCCTTTCAGTCTCCGAGGCCCAGCTTCCCTCTCGTTCTCCGGGTTCTGCCAGACCTTCCAGCACTTATCAACCTTGCCCCGGTACCGGTCACCGCCACCGCATCCTGTCCCCGCCCCGAGGTTCCTGCCTTCTTCCTCGTCTGTTTCCTTTGTGTGTTCTGCCGAAATAAATCTTTGCTTTCAACTCACCGTTGGTGCTTCCACCGCCCGTTACAGAACGTACACATTCAGTATTTCTCTGTTCATCCTTGAGGGCTCATCCGGCCTCATGAATAATTTGCAACGGCGATATTTTAGTGAACGGTTTGAAGCCTGCTGTCATGGCCGGCCTCTGGCCCTCCTCTCCAGCCTCGTTCCCTCCAGGATTCCCTCGGCACCTCCAGCCAGAGAAATGACGCATGTCATGGAGTAAATATCTTTGCAGATGTACTCTTCTCTCTGGTAACTAATTGGAGGACAAATGTATAAAAAAAACATTTAAATAATCTGCTTTTCAGGAAATCTGAATTTCAATACTTTCATCTGTGGGCCATAAGACTAAGACATGTATTAAAATGAAACTCCACCTTGAAGTATAATTTTGAATGAAACGTGTATTTGTTTATATATATTTATATATAATACTATATTTACCGGACAGATGGTGCCTGACATAAACAACCCGTCTCCCTCTCAGCGGCTCTCAGCCGTGTCGGCTGAAGCCTTGATAGAACCTCCTGCAGCTCACATCAACCCCTCTTCCTCCTCTTCCTCCTCTTCCTCCTCCCTCCAGGCTCCACCTGCAGAGCCGCTTCATCTAAAATTGATCACGGTGACATTTCCTATTCCCAGGAAAGGTTACTAGAGTAACGCTGTGCCGCGCCGCATGTTTGAGAGGAACATTATGCCCAAACAGATGAAGAGGCGCTCTTCACTGAAGCGCTCCCCGAGCTGAATGACAAGCCGGTTGCGTAATTGTGAATAATTTTGCAGGATTTTATCTGCCTCTCTGGAGCGGAAGAGAAGGAAGGGGAAACATATTTGAGTTATACTGTAAGATCAATATTTTATTTTCTGTATCTTCCTCCAGCTGATGGGGATCAAATACGTAACTTGTTTCTGAAAAGTATTTAAACCGCTTAGTTTAAAATGTAATTTAGTTCTAAGAGTTATGGTTTAACAGTCATTTACTCAACTCCTTTAATTATTTTTCAGATGAATAGTCCAACATATAATCAACAAATAATGATATAATATAAATGTATATTTTACCAGCTGGAATAGCAAGTGATGCAAACATAAATGCAACAATAATTATAATCCAATAATATGAACTTATTCTGCAAAACGAGTGCTACGTATATTTAAATGCTAATACTTTGGTACTTACCCATCATAAGTAGATGTGATTAAAAGAATCAAAATACAATAAGACACGATTGTTTTTGTTTTTCTCATCTCAAAATGCTCCAAAACGCTTTAATTGCACATGAAAATCTTTTTTTTCCTGAATTTAATTTCACACCTTTTTGGTCTTCGGGTCTATTTACTATAATATTTCTACTTTTATGCAAGTAAAAGATCATCTTCTACCACTGGTTCATATTTTAATTGGATTTAAATTGAAAGCCCAACTGAAATTATAAACATGATCCATTTTGCAGTCAAATATAATTTAGAATATCATTTAGTTATTTAGAATTGTATTGTTTATATATATTTTATAATTGTTGAAAGGATACATATCTCTATTTCTATGTATTCAGTAATTACCTTTATGTGCATGTATTCTAGTAATATCCTCTTTAATTAAACTTTATTTTTCAACAAACAGAAGACCAATTGAGAGGTGCATGCATAGGGCTGCAGACGGGAGGACGCAAGCGGCTGCTGCGGGCGGCTGCAGCAAGCTGCGGGCTGCAGACGGCGGGCTGCGGCGGGCTGCGGCGGGTGGCGGCGGCGGCGGCGGGCGGCGGGCGGCGGGGGGCGGGGGGCGGCGGGGCTGCAGACGGCGGGCTGCGGCGTGCTGCGGCGTGCTGCGGCGGGCTGCGGCGGGCTGCGGCGGGCTGCGGCGGGCTGCGGCGGGCTGCAGAAGGCGGGCTGCAGACGGCGGGCGGCGGGGCTGCAGAAGGCGGGCTGCAGACGGCGGGCTGCAGACGGCGGGCTGCAGAAGGCGGGCTGCAGAAGGCGGGCTGCAGAAGGCGGGCTGCAGACGGCGGGCTGCAGATGGCGGGTTGCAGGCGGCGGGTTGCAGGCGGAGGGCGGCTGTTGCCTCGGCCGTTTGATGCCAGCAGGAGTGGGAGATGAAAGTCCACTTTGACATCATCGAAACACAAATCCCTCACAACACTCAGTGGCTCTAACGGTGTTAAAGGGTACTTTTAAATGCACAGATTTACAAGTGGTCGCCGGCATCGACCGCGTGCTCTTTGTTCATCATGAACATGAATGAATGTTCATCATGAAACAGGAGAGAGGAGACGAGGGAGATAAATAACGGTTATTTATGGGAGATTGGTAGAGAAAAACACTCCTGATCTAGTGAAGTGGAGTTCTCTCTGTCAGATAGTGGGAAGGAAAGAAAGGAGGAAGGGGGATGAAACAAGGAGGAAAAAAAGAATTAAGCAAATGAAGAAGAGAAACAAAACCAGAAAGGAAAAGGAAACAGGGAGGAAAAGAAGAAAGGAGGGAAGGAAGGAAAGATGGGAGGAGGGAAGAGGAACAAGAAAAGGTAAACAAGTAGAAATGAAGAAAGAAAAGAACAAAACAAGGAAGGAGAAGAGAAAAGACAGAATAAGAGTAAATACATGAGTTTAAGCCGTGTAGAATAAAGCATGGCAGAATAGCAAGCTAGCTAACGGCGGTCCACTAGTTAGCGAGCTATCTTGCTAGCTGCGCCGTGCATCGCTCATCTGGAGAAAGCAATGTGAGAGTCAGCATTAATAGCATCAAGTTGTTCTCATGGACCGTGTGAAAAGGAAAATGTACAAACTATATTACTTAAAATATAACTTGGCTGCCGTATTTAAGCCTCTATGACGTTGTTTCAAGGGGTTGGCGATGCGGCTACGACGTTAGCTTAACTAGCCTAGCACCGGTCGAGTTGTTTGCTTGTCGTCGTTCTGGAGAGAACCAACTAAACATGAACTCAGACTTTTTACAAATCTCATCATTACGTCGTCATTTCGGCTTCTTTCTTTTTATCAGTTTGTTGCGATTAACAAAATGGTTTCTTTTTGGGTTCATACCACCGGAATAAACTTGCCAGGCACAGCGAGCGCAGCATCAGGGCGACTGAACACCTGGACCCGAGCACACCTGATACACAGGAACCGGGGGTTTAGGTCCATCCTGGTCTCTGTTGGTGGTCCAATCTGAAAGCTTCAGCCTGGAGAAATCCAGCCATCCTCAAGAGGAGACGAGTCCCTCCTTCCTCTGAGAAACAGCTTGTGACATTTGAGAGATAATTGACACCCCCTCCCCTCCCCCATCGCTCCCCTGCAGCCCTTTTTTTCCCAGGGGTGACCCCGCTCGCTCCGCTGAAGTGCACTTCACAAGGTTGTCATCTGGAGAGAAGGTCAGACCCGGAGAGGAGCGAGCGAGCAGCGGAGGACCAAGATGGGAGGACCCTGCCATCCGTCTGCCATCATCCGTCTGCCATCATCCAACTGCCATCATCCAACTGCCATCACCCAACTGCCATCATCCAACTGCCATCACCCGTCTGCCATCATCGTCTGTCCTCATGTCCTATGTCCTCCTCCTCATCTCATGTCCTCCTCATGTCCTCATGTCCTCATGTCCTATGTCCTCCTCATGTCCTATGTCCTCCTCATGTCCTCATGTCCTCATGTCCTATGTCCTCCTCATGTCCTCATGTCCTCATGTCCTCCTCATGTCCTCATGTCCTCATGTCCTATGTCCTCCTCATGTCCTCATGTCCTCCTCATGTCCTCATGTCCTCATGTCCTATGTCCTCCTCATGTCCTATGTCCTCCTCATGTCCTCATGTCCTCATGTCCTATGTCCTCCTCATGTCCTCATGTCCTCCTCATGTCCTCATGTCCTCATGTCCTATGTCCTCCTCATGTCCTCATGTCCTCCTCATGTCCTCATGTCCTCATGTCCTCCTCATGTCCTCATGTCCTATGTCCTCCTCATGTCCTCCTCATGTCCTCATGTCCTATGTCCTCCTCCTCATGTCCTCATGTCCTCCTCATGTCCTATGTCCTCCTCCTCATGTCCTCATGTCCTCCTCATGTCCTCATGTCCTATGTCCTCCTCCTCATGTCCTCATGTCCTATGTCCTCCTCATGTCCTCATGTCCTATGTCCTCCTCATGTCCTCATGTCCTCATGTCCTATCATGTCCTCATGTCCTATGTCCTCCTCCTCATCTCCTCATGTCCTCCTCATGTCCTCATGTCCTCCTCATGTCCTCATGTCCTCCTCATGTCCTCATGTCCTATGTCCTCCTCCTCATGTTCTCATGTCCTCCTCATGTCCTCATGTCCTCCTCATGTCCTCATGTCCTATGTCCTCCTCCTCATCTCCTCATGTCCTCCTCATGTCCTCATGTCCTCCTCATGTCCTCATGTCCTATGTCCTCCTCCTCATGTCCTCATGTCCTCCTCATGTCCTCATGTCCTATGTCCTCCTCCTCATGTCCTCATGTCCTCCTCATGTCCTCCTCATGTCCTCATGTCCTATGTCCTCCTCCTCATGTCCTATGTCCTCCTCCTCATGTCCTCATGTCCTCCTCATGTCCTCATGTCCTATGTCCTCCTCATGTCCTCCTCATGTCCTATGTCCTCCTCCTCATGTCCTCATGTCCTATGTCCTCCTCCTCATGTTCTCATGTCCTCCTCATGTCCTCATGTCCTATGTCCTCCTCATGTCCTCCTCATGTCCTCATGTCCTATGTCCTCCTCCTCATGTCCTATGTCCTCCTCCTCATGTCCTCATGTCCTCCTCATGTCCTCATGTCCTATGTCCTCCTCCTCATGTCCTCCTCATGTCCTCATGTCCTATGTCCTCATGTCCTCATGTCCTCCTCATGTCCTATCATGTCCTCATGTCCTATGTCCTCCTCCTCATCTCCTCATGTCCTCCTCATGTCCTCATGTCCTCCTCATGTCCTCATGTCCTATGTCCTCCTCCTCATGTCCTCATGTCCTCCTCATGTCCTCATGTCCTATGTCCTCCTCCTCATGTTCTCATGTCCTCCTCATGTCCTCATGTCCTCCTCATGTCCTATGTCCTCCTCCTCATCTCCTCATGTCCTCCTCATGTCCTCATGTCCTCCTCATGTCCTCATGTCCTATGTCCTCCTCCCCATGTCCTCATGTCCTCCTCATGTCCTCATGTCCTATGTCCTCCTCCTCATGTCCTCATGTCCTCCTCATGTCCTCCTGTCCTATGTCCCCCTCCTCATGTCCTCATGTCCTCATGTCCTCCTCATGTCCTCATGTCCTATGTCCTCCTCCTCATCTCCTCATGTCCTCCTCATGTCCTCATATCCTCCTCATGTCCTCCTCATGTCCTCATGTCCTATGTCCTCCTCCTCATCTCCTCATGTCCTCCTCATGTCCTCATGTCCTCCTCATGTCCTCATGTCCTCATGTCCTCCTCCTCATGTCCTCATGTCCTCCTCATGTCCTCATGTCCTATGTCCTCCTCCTCATGTCCTCATGTCCTCCTCATGTCCTCATGTCCTCCTCATGTCCTCATGTCCTATGTCCTCCTCCTCATGTCCTCGTGTCCTCATGTCCTATGTCCTCCTCCTCATCTCCTCATGTCCTCCTCATGTCCTCATATCCTCCTCATGTCCTCCTCATGTCCTATGTCCTCCTCCTCATGTCCTCCTCATGTCCTCCTCATGTCCTCATCGCCTCATGTCCTCCTCATGTCCTCATGTCCTCATGTCCTATGTCCTCCTCCTCATGTCCTCATGTCCTCATGTCCTCCTCATGTCCTCATGTCCTATGTCCTCCTCCTCATCTCCTCATGTCCTCCTCATGTCCTCATATCCTCCTCATGTCCTCCTCATGTCCTCATGTCCTATGTCCTCCTCCTCATCTCCTCATGTCCTCCTCATGTCCTCATCGCCTCATGTCCTCCTCATGTCCTCATGTCCTCTGTCCTCATGTCCTCTGTCCTGACTAGATGTCCCTAAATCCTTCAAACTGTCTCTTTAACAAAAAGACATTTATCTGTCACTGCTTCTTCTACAACATAGTCTTTCTTCCCCCTCGTGATCCGGAGTCTCTTCACGTCAGATTGTTTTTGTATATATATATTTATTTTATATATATATTTATTTGAGGGCTGAATGCATCTCAAGGTGCATTGTGTGTCCCATGGTGGAGGTCCAGAACCTCATGACGTCATCCTGCATCACATGACGTGTGTTCCCACTTATCGGAGGCAATGAAGCTCAACCAATCGGATGGACCCGCCCCCTTTTCCTCGTGACATCACAAACCACACCCACAATTAAATCCAAGAGCGTTTTAAGAATTTTGAAAAGGTTTATTACTTGTGCAATCATTTTTAGCTTCCAGTATTTATATTAAAATATCTGTGACAAAACGACACACGTCTAAAATACATTATTATTTATACTCCAGTAACAAAATGGATCCTTTATTAAAATGAACATATTGCTCCAATAAGTAACACAGAACACGTCACAGCCCTGAACAGCAAAGACAACTTATGGAAATATAATAAACAACGAGTCGTCGTAACCATCAAGTAAAGAAGGCTTTAAAACATCGACTAGAAACTACAGTCAGTGGAGTCGTTACAGGGGAGTGGTACAAGTACAACAGTGGTGGTGGTACAAGTACTGCAGTGGTGGTGGTGGAAGTACAGCAGTGGTATAAGTACAGTAGTGGTAGTACAAGTTCTGTAGTAGTGGTGGTACAAGTACAACAGTGGTGGTGGTACAAGTACTGCAGTGGTGGTGGTACAATTACTGTAGTAGTGGTAGTACAAGTACAGCAGTAGTGGTGGTACAAGTACAGCAGTGGTATAAGTACAGTAGTGGTGGTATAAGTACAGCAGTTGTGGTGGTATAAGTACAGCAGTAGTAGTGGTGGTATAGTAGTAGTAATACAGTAGTAGTATAAGTACAGTAGTAGTAGTGTAAGTACAGTAGTAGTAGTAGTAGTATTATAAGTACAGTAGTAGTAGTGTAAGTACAGTAGTAGTAGTAGTAGTACAAGTACAGCAATAGTGGTGGTACAAGTACAGCAGTGGTACAAGTACAGTAGTGGTGGTATAAGTACAGCAGTTGTGGTGGTATAAGTACAGCAGTAGTAGTGGTGGTATAGTAGTAGTAATACAGTAGTAGTATAAGTACAGTAGTAGTAGTGTAAGTACAGTAGTAGTAGTAGTAGTATTATAAGTACAGTAGTAGTAGTGTAAGTACAGTAGTAGTAGTGTAAGTACAGTAGTAGTAGTAGTAGTATAAGTACAGTAGTAGTACTATGGCACACTAAAAACTTGGGTCTAGATCAGACGACGTCTCGGCCGAGAGAGAAACATTGAATCTCAAATTAAAAATATCAAAATCACAAAGCTGGAAATGTAGCAACGGTCATATTAGATTTAAACCTTTCATCATCATCCTCATCACCATCAGAAGAGGAAGAGGAAGCATACACAACTCCCCCGGGCTTTCTGTCAGACCTCCTCTACCGGACTCCTGGTCCCTCTGCCGGGTCTGGACTCACTCGGTCCCAGTGGACCTCAGGACGGGGGTCTTGTTCAGTCCTGCGTCTCCGCCCCTGAAACCGCTTCGTCCACGATGATGCTTGCCTGGTCCTCATCTAGGGACACAAACAAACAAACAAACAAACAAACATGTGGGTGCAGAAACATCATATTTTGTTTGGAAGGTTTGGGCCTGAATGGAGGATCTGAGACCTGCAGAATCTAAAGGAGCCAAATAACAGAAATGAAACCAGCTCAGGAGCCCTCAGGCTCCGCCCCCTCACCTGCAGGGCGATCGGCCGCACTCGGCCTCTCGGTCTGGGCGTCCGGGGAGCTCGGCTCGTCCGGCGGCCAGCGGAGCTCTCCGCTCTCCACCTCGGCTCCGTCCATCGGCTCCACCACGATGGAGGGAAGCCTCTTGGACAGCTTGGGGAACCGACCATGGGGGTCCGGGAAGATCTGTTCAAGGCTTATGTAAGGTTCAACCGGGGGGGGAGGGGCATCTGAAGGAACTCTCTGTAGCTCTATAGCTCTGTACCTCTATAGCTCTGTAGCTCTGTAGCTCTATAACTCTGTAGCTCTGTAGCTCTATAACTCTGTAGCTCTATAACTCTGTAGCTCTATAACTCTGTACCTCTATAACTCTGTAGCTCTATAACTCTGTAGCTCTGTAGCTCTATAACTCTGTAGCTCTATAACTCTGTAGCTCTGTAGCTCTATAACTCTGTACCTCTATAACTCTGTAGCTCTGTAGCTCTATAACTCTGTAGCTCTATAACTCTGTAGCTCTATAACTCTGTAGCTCTGTAGCTCTATAACGCTGTACCTCTATAACTCTGTAGCTCTGTAGCTCTATAACTCTGTAGCTCTGTACCTCTATAGCTCTGTACCTCTATAACTCAGTAGCTCTATAACTCTGTAGCTCTATAACTCTGTAGCTCTATAACTCTGTAGCTCTGTAGCTCTATAACTCTGTAGCTCTGTAGCTCTATAACCCTGTAGCTCTATAACTCTGTAGCTCTATAACTCTGTAGCTCTGTAGCTCTATAACTGTACCTCTATAGCTCGGTAGCTCTATAACTCTATAGCTCTATAACTCTGTAGCTCTATAGTGCTGTAGCTCTGTAGCTCTATAGCGCTGTAGCTCTATAGCTCTATAGCTCTGTAGCTCTATAGCCCTATAGCTATGTAGCTCTATAGCTCTGTACCTCTATAACTCTGTAGCTCTATAGCTCTGTAGCTCTATAACGCTGTAGCTCTATAGCTCTATAGCGCTGTAGCTCTATAGCTCTGTAGCTCTATAGCGCTGTAGCTCTATAGCTCTGTAGCTCTATAGCGCTGTAGCTCTATAGCTCTATAGCTCTGTAGCTCTATAGCCCTATAGCTATGTAGCTCTATAGCCCTATAGCGCTGTAGCTCTATAGCTCTATAGCGCTGTAGCTCTATAGCTCTATAGCTATGTAGCTCTATAGCGCTGTAGCTCTATAGCTCTATAGCGCTGTAGCTCTATAGCTCTATAGCTCTGTAGCTCTATAGCCCTATAGCTATGTAGCTCTATAGCTCTATAGCGCTGTAGCTCTATAGCTCTATAGCGCTGTAGCTCTATAGCTCTATAGCTATGTAGCTCTATAGCCCTATAGCTATGTAGCTCTGTAACTATAGCTCTATACGTTTTCTTGTTTTCACCAAAAGGAAATCAATTTCACGAGATATCAGACTGGAAAGTGAAGAAAATCATAAAATCAACACGTGAGTGTTTACACTTAAAGGTGTATCATGTTTACAAAATAAATCAGACAGCAGTTGATGATACATCACTCACACAGCAGCGACCCACATGCTAGTCTGGCTCCTGTGACTCATTTACACACACACACACACACACACACACAAACACACCTGGAAGGATACTCCGCCCTGGTCTGCTCCAGCTCCTCCCCCGATGAAGTCCTCCGCCCCGGGCTCCAGAGAGTTCATCACCTCGGTCATCCTGGAGGGAAACACCAGCTGATGACGACGATCAATTATGGTCTGTTTGACTCTACATGAGCATAATCTACTAAATGAACATCATGCTGTATTGAAGAAGACTTGAAACTAGAGATTGAGACATAAACTCATGTTTACAATGTTTACTGAGGGAATACATCAAGAGAGAAGTAGAGTCATTTATATAGACTTCTATACAACCAGAGGAGTCGCCCCCTGGTGGTCAGGAGAGAGAATGCAGCTTTAACACATGAAGCATAGACTTCTATACAACCAGAGGAGTCGCCCCCTGGTGGTCAGGAGAGAGAATGCAGCGTTAACACATGAAGCATATACTTTTATACAACCAGAGGAGTCGCCCCCTGGTGGTCAGGAGAGAGAATGCAGCTTTAACACATGGAGCATAGACTTCTATACAACCAGAAGAGTCGCCCCCTGGTGGTCAGGAGAGAGAATGCAGCTTTAACACATGAAGCATAGACTTCTATACAACCAGAGGAGTCGCCCCCTGGTGGTCAGGAGAGAGAATGCAGCTTTAACACATGAAGCATAGACTTCTATACAACCAGAGGAGTCGCCCCCTGGAGGTCAGGAGAGAGAATGCAGCTTTAACACATGAAGCATAGACTTCTATACAACCAGAGGAGTCGCCCCCTGGTGGTCAGGAGAGAGAATGCAGCTTTAACACATGAAGCATAGACTTCTATACAACCAGAGGAGTCGCCCCCTGGTGGTCAGGAGAGAGAATGCAGCTTTAACACATGAAGCATAGACTTCTATACAACCAGAGGAGTCGCCCCCTGGTGGTCAGGAGAGAGAATGCAGCTCTAACACATGAAGCATATACTTCTATACAACCAGAGATTGAGACATAAACAATGTTTACAATGTTTACTGAGGTAATAAGTCAAAGAGCCTTTTTTTCAACTTTTCTTTTACAGAAACAACACTTTCCATATAATCACACCGGCAGTTGCTGTTGCCATGGGTACGATGCGATTGATATTGTATGCCTCTGATTGTCTGAGTAGCACTTTGCCTCAGCAGAGGGGGGAGGGAGGAGGAGGGAGGGGGGGCAGCACATGATTCCAGTCTGAAGAAGTTGCTCAACGTTGATGCCAGGAGTGATGCTTCTGCCATGCTTTGATTTTAATTATCTCTCTCTCTCTCTCTCTCTCTCCCTCTCCCTCCCTCTCTCTCATTCTTTCCCTCCCTGCCTCTCTCCCTCTCTCTCTCTCTCTCTCTCTCTCTCTCCGTCCCTCCCTCTCTCTGTCCCTCCCTCTCTCTCTCTCTCTCTCTCTCTCTCTCCCCCTCTCTCTCTCTCCAGCTGAACAATAATACCAGCTGATCTGAGGTCAGGTGATCCACATGTTTCTCTTCCACGCAGAAACAAAACATTTCACCTTTTTAAAGTAATATCTCCATTATCTGTCTTGATGAATGGATTTTCTTTGTGTTGAAGCCCCGCCCCTTTAATTGATGTCCTGTTCTTGAGATATTAGATGTTGCTCAATTGAGGCAGTAAATAAATATTTCTTTTCAACACGACACCTGAAATTGATTCAAAATTGAATAAACAAAAACACAGACGTCTGAGCTAAACATATTAAAGGTGCACTGCGACGTTTTCATGTAAACAAACAAAAGTTGCGTTATATTCGTTGTTTCTCAGCAAAACTCATTGTGTGTGTTTTTATTTTTGTTGCAAGATATAAAACATGACATCACTTCCCTGCACTTCTCAGCAGGTGAAGCGTCATTGCTCCACAGCGCCACCAGTGGTCCACTATGGTACCACATGGTGCCTTCAATTAACAATAGAAGCATTCAGAATACAAAAATAAGAAATAGGAAAATATTTAAGCACATAAGTATAATCGTGCATCTGAAGTATGAAAAGTAAAAGAACACATGATGCACCAGAAGGTTTTTACTTGTTTATTATCTAATTGTTTGATCCAACAATGGTTCCACGTGTCACAGTGCTCGTTAATATCTGCTGTCTGTATCTCAGAAGCACTTTTGTAATTTAGTAAATAAATAAAGTCTAAATCAACTAAATCTTTAACGATAAGTTTATTTATTCGTCAAACACAACTAATGTGTTGAGTTGCTACTTTTCTTGTTGCCTTATGGATATAAATCTGAATGTTTGGAGCGTGTGAGGAAACCCAGTTGGGTTTTTAGGACGTTTCTGTCCACTGTTTTCTTACAGCCTGATAGATGAGATGAATTAATGATGAAAACAACAAGGAGCCCTTCATGAGCCCTTCATGAGCTCTTCATCATGGTGGACTCCCCAAAATGTGCACTTTAAATCCACTATTTCATATTTGCAGATGCAGGATATTCATCTCTCCTCTTATCGCTCATCTCCTCAGACATGCTCATGTTCTGCTGTTGGATGAGAGCATCTTCATCCTCTGCTCCTCAAACAGCTTCCTGTTGCATCCACTAAGTTGTTTACAGCCCGGACGTGGAATATAATAAATGTCCAAATATAGTGATGCGCTCACGAGCGCCTCTGGAAATGTTCCACTGCTCTCTGTGTTTCATTTATCACATTTCATATCTCAAATGACACATCAACTTTAATTGCAAGCATTTAATCATCTAGTTCATGCTAATAAATGTTGACACTGTTATGTACCTGCATGGCAGCAACAGGTAGTTCACTGCAGGTTTATTAATATCTTTAAATAGCACGAACCCCTCTGATCCCACTCACTCACAGAGCAGGAAGAAAAGACGCTTTTTATTAAACATAATGAACCTCTCAGTTTAATGTTTAAACTCAGTCATGCAGTTAGTTTATAAAAACCAACACGAGCCGATTCCATGTGAGTGTTTTAATGAAGGGTTGTTTCCAGAGTGGTTGAAATAATACTAATAATACTAATAACAAAAAGCTCCTTACCTGTGCGCGCGCTGATCCAGTCTCAGAGCAGGAAGGTCTCCGTCCTCCGCTGCTTCATCACACTGAAGCTGCTGCTGCTGCTGCTGCTGCTGATGGTGATGATGGGGTGATGATGAGGATGATGAGGATGATGATGCGGGCTGTTGTGGGCGACAGGCGGCGGGGCGCGAGGCTCCGGTGAAGTTGCCGCTCCGTGTCGAGGTGTTCGGAGGTTGCGCAGTGGAGCGGGACCGGTGCCGCGTTCAGGCACTATCGGAAACGGTGGGATCGCGAGGGGGCACGCGAGGTGTTGCAGGCAGATCTTCTGCTTTGAGTTAAAGTAGTCAGACAAGAGTGCAGTAAAGTATTCATTTTGCATTACTTCAGTTTTTATTCTTTTTTCTTTTTTTGTATGTATGACTAATAATAATAATAATATATATATAAATTCTTGTGAGCTGTGTCTCCCTCTGGTGTGCACATATATGTATTAATACTTCCTTATGACACAGTTTTGAAGTCATGACGTCATACCCTGAAGGTTGAGTAATGTAACTTTACTTTTTTACATTACATTTCATTTATCTGAGGCTTTTATCCAAAGCGACTTACATGATATACAGTAGACCGTAGACACAGCAACGGTGAGCAATGAGGGTTAAGTGTCTTGCTCAAGGACACAACGACATGGACTGGCTGAGCCGGGGTTTGAACCACCAACCCTCTGATTGAAAGACTGACTTGCTAACCACTGAGCCACAGTCACCCCTTTTGATCATTAAATCATTAATCAGCAGTTTTCCAGCGGTGGAAGAAGTAATCAGATCTTCTGCTTCAGTAAAAGAAAGCAACTCTTATTACAACTAATGAAAACATCCTGGAATAAATCCTCTTTTTTAGTAAAAGTAAAGAAGTAACAGCATTAAAAGGCGTTCATTATGCAGAATGGTGCATTCAGGACACTATGGGATTGTGGTTATTGATGCCTACACGAATTAATATGTATTGATACATTCATACTACATCACTTTAATATTGTAGCTGTTAAAAGTGGGGCTAATTATCATCAGTTATATTCTGCTTGGTAGCTTAATCTATAATTATATATTGTTTATCAATTGATTTGATTTTGTATTAATAATATAAATCTGCAAAATAACTACTAATTAAAATGTAGTGTAGTACAGAATAATTGAGTGGACTAGAAGTAGCAGCATATTGTAGTAATGTGCAGAACGTATTGGGGACCCGGACTGTGTCAAACCATCTGAAACAGAAGAAGAACAGAACGCGTCATCTGCTCCAGCCTCAGGTTTACATACATTAATATTTATTTATTGAGGATAACACGATGCAAGAAGCAGAAGTCAAATGAAACTCCAGAAGCCATTAAAATCTATTTACAGACACTTTAATTCTCCACTTTGTACAGAGATATATTAGAAGAGAACACAACTTTTATATATATTTATTCATTTCCTGTAGCAAATTAGGTTCTAAGCAAAATATTAATACAAAATATATAGTTGCAGCAGAACACTTGCTGTGTCTGATCATAAGCGCTTTCATTTCAACATTGTTATTGTTTCTTTACATTTTAGCTCCAGCAACAATAATATCTCGGTGATACATGTACATATTAATGCATCTGTCATATATTTGTATTGTAGGTTTTCTCTACTGTGAAATTATTGTAAACATATTTTGGAATGTCAGTAACATTTAGCGGTTTTTGCAACAGTCATGTTCAGATAAACATATTTTTCTTAATCAAATGCACTAGGGATAATCATCTGATCCATAACAGCTCAGGTGGATCAGAGTTGTACATTAAAGACTATGAAACGACAAATATGAGTTTTGATAAACAAAAGGCGTGGCTTACTCCAGTTCTGAACCACAAGCAAGGATATTTGGGGAAGTCCTGTCTGAGTATACAGTAAGGGCACTCGGTCTTATTAATAATCACATGATCCATCTCTTCAGAGGTCAACAGCATGCAGCCAGAGGTGGAGGCTCACAGCAGGTGAACAGTCTCTTCCTGTTTCTTTCCCTCACCTGTCCGTCACAGTGTCTGTCCCGCCCACTCAGGCACTGAGGGGTTGAACCTTCAGTCATAATTCACTTGAATGTGTTTCACTCGTCGGCTCCATCAAAGAACCTCATCTTGTCGGAGTGCACCGAGTCTCTCAGCCGCTGGACGGATGAAGCCGTGTCGCCCGAGACGGGTTCGGAGGACTCAAACCTGCGTGTGATTTGTTTCGTAATAACGATCGTTTCTTTGCTTTCACTTCTTTCGCTCGACGTTTCGCTCACGAAACGCCTCTCGAACAGCGTTTTCTTGCCGCCCTGTGAATCCTCTGTAGGCCATGATGCAGCCTCGTGGACCCCCAGGCCTCTTGAGGGGCCTCCAGCCGATTGGATTTGGACGGCGGTGAGCAGCTCGGCGCGCTGAGCCTCTGGGGTCGCCTGTATGTTGGACGTGATGACGTGAATCCTGCCCGACTTCAGTCTGAGCGTTTCCTCCGACGAAGAGGAAGCTCCGGACGACAGAATGTTGACTTTCTCGGGCAAGTTGGGCTCGACCGAGATCCGCTCGGTTCTGGTGGTGGAAGTGATGATGTGACTGTGCAACTCCCCGAGCCCAGCGGCGGCGCTGGGGTCTGAGTATTTAACGGTCACCTTGGTTGGAGAAGATAAGGAGGGACCACCGTGCTCACTCGTCATGGCGGAGCTGATGTCGGCGAAGGCGTCTGAGGACTGCACGGAGCAGCTGGGGCTTGTTTCCTCATCCGCTGTTTCCTCCACTGGGCTCTTTGCATCCTTAGCATCCTTGACCGGTTCTGAAGGGGAGGACCGGCCAAACTTTGGGAATTTGAACCAGCCGGTCTTCTCAGGACTTTTGACAGTTTCTTGCTTTGTTTCCTTTGCCCTCGCCTCTGACTGCTGTCCTCTGGGTTCTTCTGTCTCGTGACCTTCCTTTGAGGTGTCAAGGTGTTCTGGTGCTTTTGGAACCTCAAAGTCAGCATCAACTCTCTTGAGGATCTCGCCAAATGGCGTAAAAGTCACTTTTAGAGACTTACTCTCTTCTTTTGACTCAACTTTAATTTCCTGTTGATCTTCTTTGCATTCAGTGTGAACAGGGACACGTTTTTCTTCCGGGTCGGGTCTCGAGAAACTCAGCATTGGCATTTTAAATGACTGTAGTTTGAATTTACTTGGAGAGCCGAGGACCACAGCGTCAGTATCAGTGTTTGGTGTTTCAGAATCTGTTATTGCTGCCTGTGATTCATCTGTTTTCATACCAACACTTGGACCTTTGATGTTGACAGTGACATCTTCCTGAAGTTTAGCTCCATCACTTTCAGCTACTGCGTCTGCATCAGGTGCTTCTACGGCAACATCGTAAGCAGCTGCTCCAAATTTCGGTATCTTCAACGTTGGCATTTTCAATTTCAACGGTGATCCTCCAACGTCTTTTGACTTATCTTTAGTTTCAGAAGCCTTAATTTCCACACTAGCTGGAGGTTCTTTAACTTCAATTTGAGGGAGTTTGACCTCTGCTTTAACTTCTGGCCACGTGATACCTGCATCTTCTTCTGACGCATTAACATTTTCTCCAGGTCCTTTTGCTTTTGGTAGTGCAATGCCGAACTTTGGAAATTTAAATTTGCTTCCTTGCCCATCAAGTTTAGCTTCATGCTCAGGAGCTTTGATTTGCATTTCCGGTTGCTTTACTATCACTTGTCCCTCTGAAAGAGAAACATCAACACATGGAAGCTCAGCACTGACTTCAGGTTCTTTAATACTTGACTTTGAAAAAGAAAATCCGGGGAGTGAAAATGTTGTTTTCTTCAGGTTTGTATCCGGTTCTGCAGGTTCTTCTATTAAAATCGGCCCTGAAGGTCCCTGGGCTTCTGCTTGAGCATCTGTTGGTGTAACATCATCTTTGGGTGTTTCAAGGCTGACATCAATATCAGGGGCTTTACCACTTGTCCTTGAAAAGGAAAATTTTGGAAATGTCCAATTTGGTCGTTTCATCTTGTTTTCAATCTCAACTGTTGGTGCATCTGGTGCTGAAATGATGGCTTCCGGTTCTTTGACTTCAACACTTGGCAGTTTGACCTCAGCTTTGGCTTCTGGTAATGTGACATCTACATCTTTCTTTGAAAAGCTCAAGTCAATTTCAGGTCCTTTTACTTTTGGGATTGAGATGCCAAACCTTGGCATTTTAAACTTGCTTCCTGGCCCTTCCAGTTCACTTTCTTTAGCCTTCATATCTACAGATAGACCTTCAGTGTCAATGCTTGGAGCAGTGACATCCACTGAAGATCCATCAATTGTAAGTTCTTTGTCCACATCAGGTACTTCCACACTGACCTTTGTAGTAGCAGATCCAAATTTGGGTAATGTGAATGTTGGCATTTTAAGTTTTGATGGTGATGCTTCAAGATTTCCAGTTTTAGCTTCAATCTCAGGAGCTTTGATTTCCACTGTAGCAGATGGTTGTTTTATTTTGACATCTGGAAGTTGAACTTCAGCTTTGGCTTCTGGTAGAGTCACATCTACATCTTTCTTTGAGAAGCTCAAGTCAATTTCAGGTCCTTTTACTTTTGGCATTGATATGCCAAACTTTGGCATTTTAAACTTGCTTCCTGGTCCTTCCTGTTCACTTCTTTTAGCCTTCATATCTACAGATAGGCCTTCAGTGTCAATGCTTGGAGCAGTGACTTCCACTTTAATGTCTTTGTCCACATCAGGTACTTCCACACTGACCTTTGGAGTAGCAGATCCAAATTTGGGTAATGTGAATGTTGGCATTTTAAATTTTGCTGACGATCCTTGAACATTACTTGTCTGAACATCAATTTCAGGAGCTTTAATTTCCACTTCAGCAGAAGATTCTTTTAGTTTAACATCAGGGAGTTTGACATCAGCTTTGGCTTCTGGTAGAGTCACATCTACATCTTTCTTTGATAAACTTAAATCAATTTCAGGACCTTTTACTTTTGGCATTGAGATGCCAAACTTTGGCATTTTAAACTTGCTTCCTGGTCCTTCCTGTTCACTTCCTTTAGCCTTCATATCTACAGATAGGCCTTCAGTGTCAATGCTTGGAGCAGTGACTTCCACTTTAATGTCTTTGTCCACATCAGGTACTTCCACACTGACCTTTGGAGTAGCAGATCCAAATTTGGGTAATGTGAATGTTGGCATTTTAAATTTTGCTGACGATCCTTCAACATTACTTGTCTGAACATCAATTCCAGGGGCTTTGATTTCTACTTGGGCAGAAGATTCTTTTAGTTTAACATCAGGGAGTTTGACATCAGCTCTGGCTTCTGGTAGAGTCACATCTACATCTTTCTTTGATAAACTTAAGTCAATTTCAGGTCCTTTGATTTGAGGCCCAGAAAAACCAAGACTTGGTAGTTTAAACTTGCTTCCTTTTCCTTCACGTTCGATTGATGGGCCTTCAATGTCAATGCTTGGTGCTGCAATGTCAACTGAAATAACCTCTTTGGGTGTTTTAATGTCTGCCCCATCGATTTTGACGTCTTTGTCGGGCACCTCTATGGTGGCACTTGGCCTACTAACTCCAAACTTTGGAAATTTGAATGTCGGCATCTTAAATTTTGACGGTGATCCTTCTGTACCCTTTGTCCCAATGTTAATATCAGGAGCTTTAATTTCCACTTCAGCAGAAGATTCTTTTAGTTTAACATCAGGGAGTTTGACATCAGCTTTGGCTTCTGGTAGAGTCACATCTACATCTTTCTTTGATAAACTTAAATCAATTCCAGGTCCTTTGATTTGAGGCCCAGAAAAACCAAGACTTGGTAGTTTAAACTTGCTTCCTTTTCCTTCACGTTCGATTGATGGGCCTTCAATGTCAATGCTTGGTGCTGCAATGTCAACTGAAATAACCTTTTCAGGAATTTCAATATTGGCTCCATCGAATTTGATGTCTTTGTCTGTATGAGGCCCTTCTATGGTGGCGCTTGGAGATCCAACTCCAAATTTTGGTAATTTGAATGTCGGCATTTTATACTTTGACGGTGATCCTTCTGTACCCTTTGTCCCAATCTTGATCTCAGGAGCTTTAATTTCCACTTCAGCAGAAGATTCTTTTAGTTTAACATCAGGGAGTTTGACATCAGCTTTGGCTTCTGGTAGAGTCACATCTACATCTTTCTTTGATAAACTTAAGTCAATTTCAGGTCCTTTGATTTGAGGCCCAGAAAAACCAAGACTTGGTAGTTTAAACTTGCTTCCTTTTCCTTCACGTTCGATTGATGGGCCTTCAATGTCAATGCTTGGTGCTGCAATGTCAACTGAAATAACCTCTTTGGGTGTTTTAATGTCTGCCCCATCAATTTTGACGTCTTTGTCGGGCACCTCTATGGTGGCACTTGGACTACTAACTCCAAATCTTGGTAATTTGAATGTCGGCATCTTAAATTTTGACGGTGATCCTTCTGTACCCTTTGTCCCAATGTTGATCTCAGGAGCTTTAATTTCCACTTCAGCAGAAGATTCTTTTAGTTTAACATCAGGGAGTTTGACATCAGCTTTGGCTTCTGGTAGAGTCACATCTACATCTTTCTTTGATAAACTTAAATCAATTTCAGGACCTTTTACTTTTGGCATTGAGATGCCAAACTTTGGCATTTTAAACTTGCTTCCTGGTCCTTCCTGTTCACTTCCTTTAGCCTTCATATCTACAGATAGGCCTTCAGTGTCAATGCTTGGAGCAGTGACTTCCACTTTAATGTCTTTGTCCACATCAGGTACTTCCACACTGACCTTTGGAGTAGCAGATCCAAATTTGGGTAATGTGAATGTTGGCATTTTAAATTTTGCTGACGATCCTTCAACATTACTTGTCTGAACATCAATTCCAGGGGCTTTGATTTCTACTTGGGCAGAAGATTCTTTTAGTTTAACATCAGGGAGTTTGACATCAGCTCTGGCTTCTGGTAGAGTCACATCTACATCTTTCTTTGATAAACTTAAGTCAATTTCAGGTCCTTTGATTTGAGGCCCAGAAAAACCAAGACTTGGTAGTTTAAACTTGCTTCCTTTTCCTTCACGTTCGATTGATGGGCCTTCAATGTCAATGCTTGGTGCTGCAATGTCAACTGAAATAACCTCTTTGGGTGTTTTAATGTCTGCCCCATCGATTTTGACGTCTTTGTCGGGCACCTCTATGGTGGCACTTGGCCTACTAACTCCAAACTTTGGAAATTTGAATGTCGGCATCTTAAATTTTGACGGTGATCCTTCTGTACCCTTTGTCCCAATGTTAATATCAGGAGCTTTAATTTCCACTTCAGCAGAAGATTCTTTTAGTTTAACATCAGGGAGTTTGACATCAGCTTTGGCTTCTGGTAGAGTCACATCTACATCTTTCTTTGATAAACTTAAATCAATTCCAGGTCCTTTGATTTGAGGCCCAGAAAAACCAAGACTTGGTAGTTTAAACTTGCTTCCTTTTCCTTCACGTTCGATTGATGGGCCTTCAATGTCAATGCTTGGTGCTGCAATGTCAACTGAAATAACCTTTTCAGGAATTTCAATATTGGCTCCATCGAATTTGATGTCTTTGTCTGTATGAGGCCCTTCTATGGTGGCGCTTGGAGATCCAACTCCAAATTTTGGTAATTTGAATGTCGGCATTTTATACTTTGACGGTGATCCTTCTGTACCCTTTGTCCCAATCTTGATCTCAGGAGCTTTAATTTCCACTTCAGCAGAAGATTCTTTTAGTTTAACATCAGGGAGTTTGACATCAGCTTTGGCTTCTGGTAGAGTCACATCTACATCTTTCTTTGATAAACTTAAGTCAATTTCAGGTCCTTTGATTTGAGGCCCAGAAAAACCAAGACTTGGTAGTTTAAACTTGCTTCCTTTTCCTTCACGTTCGATTGATGGGCCTTCAATGTCAATGCTTGGTGCTGCAATGTCAACTGAAATAACCTCTTTGGGTGTTTTAATGTCTGCCCCATCAATTTTGACGTCTTTGTCGGGCACCTCTATGGTGGCACTTGGACTACTAACTCCAAATCTTGGTAATTTGAATGTCGGCATCTTAAATTTTGACGGTGATCCTTCTGTACCCTTTGTCCCAATGTTGATCTCAGGAGCTTTAATTTCCACTTCAGCAGAAGATTCCTTTAGTTTAACATCAGGGAGTTTGACATCAGCTTTGGCTTCTGGTAGAGTCACATCTACATCTTTCTTTGAAAAGCTCAAGTCAATTTCAGGCCCTTTTACTTTTGGTATTGAGATGCCAAACTTTGGCATTTTAAACTTGCTTCCTGGCCCTTCCAGTTCACTTCCTTTAGCCTTCATATCTACAGATAGGCCTTCAGTGTCAATGCTTGGAGCAGTGACTTCCACTTTAATGTATTTGTCCATATCAGGTACTTCCACACTAACCTTTGGAGTAGCAGATCCAAATGTGGGTAATGTGAATGTTGGCATTTTAAATTTTGCTGTCGATCCTTCAACATTACTTGTCTGAACATCAATCTCAGGAGCTTTAATTTCCACTTCAGCAGAAGATTCTTTTAGTTTAACATCAGGGAGTTTGACATCAGCTCTGGCTTCTGGTAGAGTCACATCTACATCTTTCTTTGATAAGCTTAAATCAATTTCAGGTCCTTTGATTTGAGGCGCAGAAAAACCGAGACTCGGTAGTTTAAACTTGCTTCCTTTTCCTTCACGTTCGATTGATGGGCCTTCAATGTCAATGCTTGGTGCTGCAATGTCAACTGAAATAACCTTTTCAGGAATTTTAATATTGGCTCCATTGATTTTGATGTCTTTGTCTGTATGAGGCCTTTCTATGGTGGCGCTTGGAGATCCAACTCCAAATTTTGGTAATTTGAATGTCGGCATCTTATATTTTGACGGTGAGCCTTCTGTACCCTTTGTCCCAATGTTGAGCTCAGGAGCTTTAATTTCCACTTCAGGTTCTTTGATTTCAACATTGGGGAGTTTCATTTTAGCTGTAGCTTCTGGTAATGTGACATCTACATCTTTCTTTGATAAACTTAAATCAATTTCAGGCCCTGTAACTTTGGGCATTGAGATGCCAAACTTTGGCATTTTAAACTTGCTTTCTTCATCTTCTACTTCACACTCTGGTAGTTCCACTTCCCCTCTTTTCACTTCCACCTTTCCCTGAAGACTGGCATCCACTGCTGGGGCCTTAACACTTGGTTTTGAAAAAGAAAATTTGGGCATTGAGAACCTGGGCTTCTTCAGTTTTGCATCTACCTCAACACCTGGTTGTTCTATCACAACACCAACTGAGGGCTTTTTGACATGAACCTCTGGCAGATTGACCTCTGCTTTAACTTCTGGTTCATCAACTACTGTGTGTGGCACAGATATGTTCATGTCTATATCAGGTACTTCAGTGCTAACATTTGGAGTAGTAGCTCCATATGTGGGAAATTTAAATGTTGGCAATTTAAATTTGGATGGTGATTCCTTCACACTGCTTATTTGAGCTTCAATTTCAGGCGCTTCAATTTCCACTTTAGCAGAAGAATCTTTGAGTTCAACATTAGGAAGATTCACTTCAGCTTTGGCTTCTGGTAGTGCTATGTCTACATCTTTCTTTGAGCTGAAATCAAATTCAGGTCCTTTTACTTTTGGCATTGTCATTCCAAACTTTGGCATTTGGAACTTGCCTCTATGTCCTTCTATGTCTAGGTCACCTTCAGTCTGCAAAGGTTTCATTTTAACTTCGGGAGTTTTAAACTCCATCTTTGCTTCTGGAATTAAAACCTCTGCTTTTCCAAGACTGGCATCAATATTAGGGGCTTCTGGAAGTTTGACCTCAACTGTTGTCTGTCGTATGACAAAGTCTTTCTTTGATGAGCTTAAGTCAAATTCTGTCCCTTTTACTTTTGGCATTTTGATTCCAAACTTCGTAATTTTTAACATTTCTCCTTCAACTTCTTCTTCAGACTGCAGAAACTGCAAATCCATTTCAGGCTTTTTAAGCTCCATCTTAGCCTCTGGAGGTGAAACATCTACTTTTCCAAGATCAACCTCAGGAAGTTTGACATCAACTTTTGTCTCTGGTGATTTGACTTCTATGTCTTTCTTGAAATCAATTTTCGGTCCTTTCACTTTTGGCAAGGAGAAACCAAGAGTTGGCATTTTGTACTGGCTTCCTTTCCCATCCTGTTCAACTCCTTTAGTTTTCATATCCATTGAAGGGCCCTCGATGTCAATGCTGGGTGCTATGATATCAACTGCAGACCCTTCGTCAGGGAATTTAATTTCAGCTCCATCAATTTTGATATCTTTGTCCATATCAGGTAGTTCTACAGAAACATTTGGAGTACTAACTCCCAATTGCGGTAATTGAAATTTTGATGGTGATCCTTGAACATCCTGTTTGTAAACTGCAATCTCTGGAGCTTTGCCTTCAACTTTAATACCAGGTTCTGCATGTTCAACATAAGGAAGTTTGACTTCTGCTTTAGCTTGAGGCAATGTGAAATCTACAGATTTCTTTGATAAGCTTAAATCAAATTCAGGCCCTTTTATTTTGGGCATTTTTACACCAGATTCTGGCATTTTAAACGTGTCTCCTTGACCATCAAGGTCCCCTTTATTCCTCAGAGGTTTGACTTTGAATTCTGGATTGGAAACATCTCTGGTTCCAAGAGCAATGTCACTGGCGTGGGCTTTGGGGAGTTTGACTTTTCCCTCTGGTAGTGGGACATCTACGGCTTCTTTTGATAGGCTGAAGTCAATTTTAGGTATTTTCACCTTTGGCATGGAGATGCCGAGATTTGGCATTTTGAACTTTCCACCTTTGTCCTCCATTTCAAGTGTTTTCATGTCCTCATTTTCATCAGGCACATTTTCGCTGATCGGAGTTACTGCTCCAAATTTGGGTAGTTTGAACGTCTGCTTCTCGGCTTCGACCTTACCTCCGACATCTGGACAGGAGACGTCCGCTTTCAGGCCGTCAACATCAAGATTAATGCCAAAACTTGTCAGCCGAACACCGCCATCCGTTTTGGCTGGTGAACCATCTGCTGAATCAATGTATTCAATGCCGTCAATTTCAGGTATTTGGACACCCGACACGACTCCTCCAATCTTGTCACGTGTCTCAGGCTTTGACATTTCTTCTTCTTGGAGGAATATTGTCCTTTCTCCTTTTATGCTGTCAACGTTTTGCTCAGAGATATTTTGTTTAGGCAAGTGAATCCCAATGCCAGGAATCTTTATGTCTGGTTTTGCAATCTCAAAGCTCGGCATCGATGTCTTTGCCCTCTTTGTTTTGAATGTTGCTGCAGATATATATTCGGAGTTGATGTCTTGTGTTTCTTCTGTTGGAAAAAGGGCGACTTCTTGTGCACCTTCTCTTCCAGGTATCAAGATATGTTCTCGTTTGTACACCTCTTTGTTGCTTTGTTTTGTCTCAGCGTTGTATTCCTTGACAGTTTTTTTTACATCTACCTGAGTCACCACTAACAGTTCCTCTGAGGCTAAACCAGCAGGTGTGATCTTTGGTAGTTTGATGGTTGTCTTGGAGACTTCTGGAGAGGCGGTCACGTCAAACTTACTTAACTGCGCGTCATGTTTGGTTTTCGTGGGTGTTTTCACCGATATTCTTTGTGCATTTGCGTCGATCACCGTAATCTCTTCAGGAATCGGCATCCCACTTGTGTCCACCTTTGGCAGCTTGAATCCAGGCAATTTTGAAACGGCTTCTTTCACGCTGTCAACGTCAATCAACATCTGTACAGTTTCAGCTTGAATGTCCTTGTGATGCCCGGTAAAAACTGTTTTGGGCTCTTTAATTCTTTTGGCTGTGGTTCTCTTCGACATATCCTCCATACCTGGAATCTCAATGTCTTCCCGTTTGGGAAGTTTTGTTAGGAAAAGACCGCTTTTTGACAGTCGCTCGTAAGGATCTTCTTTCACTTCTGTACCCTCAGTTGTAAGTTGCTCAATTTTAATTGTGCCTTCTTCAACATTTACATATGCTTTGGGGATTGTTTCCTCACTGGCGACGTCACTGAAGCCTATTTTAGGCAGTTTGAATGTTGGATCTTGTTTCTGTTTAATGCTTTTGCCTTTCTTTGTCTTCTCTTCACCTTTCTGTATTAATGCAACGTCAAATATCTCAAGTTCCACCTTTGGTGCGCTCATGTCGATTTTGGGGGTATCGGCACCAAGTGCAAGTTGATCTTCTAGTTTTGTGTAAGATTCAAAACTTGGGATGACATGAGATTTGTCTTTTTCAGGCTGGTCTTCTGTTTCAATGCTTGCCCCCAGCGTTTTCAGTCTTTTTGGTGACGATTTCAGTTTGACATCTTTCTTGTGGGATTTATCCTTCCCCATAATTTTAATTTTTAATTGAGACAGCTCTTTCTTTTTCTTCTTCTTACCATCAGGGGACTTAATCCCAGAGGGACTTTCTTGACCTGCCAGAGCCACAGTTAGATCTTCTGTTTTCAAGGTGCCGGCTATGCTGATGAGTTCCACCTTGTGTTGAACGGTTTGAAGTTCTGGATCGCGCCTCAAGTCCTCCACTACTTTCAGGTCCTCTGTCACGTATACTTGAGGCGTTTCATCTGAGGGGCTTTCGAGGCCCTCGGGCGAAATCATTTGCACAGACGTTGGTGCGTCTGTGTCCTGGTCTTCAGAGGAACTCATGCGACCTCTCTTCGTCAGACCGGAAAGCTTTATTTTATGCTTCTTCTTGCCCTTGAGAGCGTCCTGAGATTTTATTGGTGACTCCGTGTCACTCGTCGTGGGACTGAGCTCCAGCTTCCTCTGCTCGTCGGCCTCAGAGGAGCTGTGAGACCTTGTGAAGCGGGACTTGCGTCCTTTTCCAAAAGAGGGAAACTTGGGCCATGAAATGCGGGCTTCGCCACGCCTTTTGCTCTTCCCTTGCTCCCTCATCTCCGGAGCGTAGACGTCTTCCTCCTGTTGAGCAACAGACACATTAAAATCTTTTTCTTTTATCACATAAAGAGTCTGACAACATGAGCATAATAGTTACAGGGATGACGTCGGATTCGAAGGCAGATTCGGCCTCTGCGGCGTCGGGTTTGCGTTTCAAGCAGAGCTTGACTTTGTAGGCCTGAGCGTGCTCCAGGATCTGAACGGCGTCCTCGTACGACATGTTGTCGAAGTACACGGTGGCGCTCAGAATCTGATCACCTGCAGAGACGAGCCGAACGTTTAGAAGCACTCAGGTGAGAAGGTCTGTCTGATTAAGAGGTATATATCAATGGAGATGAAGACTTTTACAAGCTTCTTCAGGTTAAATCGATGACATTTATGTAGATAAAGATATTCGTAATGCGATTTCAAATAAAACAAAAACATTAAACACAAGATAGTTCATTAATTCTCAAATAAGTTCAGTTTTTATTGTAATCGGAAATGAAAAGTCGCTGTAATTGTTCCTCGCTTACCTTCTTTCAGTTCCATACTTTTGGAGGCCGGTGATTCTGGAACCACCTCCTTGATGAAGATTCCCTCTCTGCCCCCTCCGCCGTACACCAGACCCTCTGCACATCCATCTTGGGCTGTTTTCACCATCACTCCGGACTCGGGGCTGTGGACTTCCTGCTGACACGAATCAAAACAGACGGGATGAGATCCCTTCACCTCTACCTGTACTCAAAGAGAGGAGAAGGTGATTATAAGAACCTAACCCGGTCCGAACGTCTCACCTTCAGTTTGCTCATCTTTGGAGTTGAGCGCTTCTCAAACATGGAACCGAGTCCAGACCTTTTACTTTTCTTTCCACTCCCACTCTTGTTGCGCTCCGCTTCACACTGCAAAGAAAGGAGAACAATTCTAACTAAACGTCCCTGAGAAAAAACTAAACAAATCTACACATCTACACAGTCAAAGGTCACGATGCACTTGTATTCAATATTCAATTCAGTAAATATAAACTCCTTATTGAGAGTAAATATAGTCAAATACAAAATGAGTGGATGATGATAATTATTCAATTCAATTATTTTCCTTTTTTTTGCCTCCACGGTGAAAGCAGAAAAATATTGTCATGCACGTGATTGCAAAAGTGTTTTAAAATACTACAATTTTGCAAAGAAATGCATGTGTTTGGGAAGTGTTGAGGGTAAACATAGATTATTGTTATTATTATTAAACAACAGCTGAATGTCTGTGGGAGCTTCATGCAGACGCTGATGCAGTCCAGTGGATGTTAAGACACGATTATCTCCATGTGAGCATAAACACTCATGTTTGCTTCTCTTATGTCACAAGATTATGTTTCTAACTTCATTTGTCCTCCTCAACACAGACTTGTGGAAGGACCCAGTGTGTTCCAGTAAGCAGGTTACGGGCTGATTGAGTTAAACCCGCTGAGCTCTCCATGAATATATTCAGCTTCTTCAGGTGCATGAGATCTGTTGGGGTGACCCGGTGTGTTTAGGTGCATGCGTACCTCTTTGTCACTGTCGGGGTATTTTTCTCTCTCGGGGAACTCCTCCACGGGGGACGATCCCTGAGGCCGCGGCCTCTCAGTGAACTGAGATGGGTCGTCACATGTCTGCTGGACAAAAAGGTCAGTCAGCACAAAAACACACATATGACTCTAAATGAGCATACTTTACTAAATGAACATCATGCTGTATTGAAGAAGACTTGAAACTAGAGATTGAGACATAAACTCATGTTTACAATGTTTACTGAGGGAATACATCAAGAGAGAAGTAGTCATTTATATAGACTTCTATACAACCAGAGGAGTCGCCCCCTGGTGGTCAGGAGAGAGAATGCAGCTTTAACACATGAAGCATAGACTTCTATACAACCAGAGGAGTCACCCCCTTGTGGTCAGGAGAGAGAATGCAGCTTTAACACATGAAGCATAGACTTCTATACAACCAGAGGAGTCGCCCCCTGGTGGTCCGGCGAGAGAATACATTATTGATTATCATATTGAGTCTAAACAGCATCTCCTCTTCTTTAGCTACCTGAAAAACTGTTTTAGTGTTAAAACTCTGAAAGGTGTGGAAAAACCTTCTCATAAATAGTGTGATATCACCTCGTTATGCCAAAGGCAGCATTGCTCGGGTGTTTGGCTGTATGGTATTAAATAATTGTCACATCAGTAGTGTGTTGACCAAAACCAGTGCAGAACACCTCCAAAATCATTGTATTTATTCTCATGTACATAGATTCATAACTGCATGTCTTTAGTCTTGATCTTTATTGATGGATGAAGAAACCAAGAGACATCGTCTAAAAGTGACTCACTGAATCGTCCTCTGTTCCCGGCTCTGGAGCTCTCAGCCTTCGACCAGCTCCTGAAAACACAGAAAAACTGCTTATTATAGTAATATTTCAGTAAATACCAGAACTATATTCAATAATATCAGAATCTGAATCGTTTATTTGCCAAGTATGTTGCACGTCTGACTCGTGAAAGGTGCATAACAATAAACATAGACATAGAATAAAACAATAAAATAATACCCTGAAGACTCCTGCAGTAGTTCAGGCTTTAGACAGGCCGAGCCCTGAAAACTCCTGCAGTAGTTTCAGGCTTTAGACAGGCCGAGCCCTGAAGACTCCTGTAGTAGTTTTAAGCTTTAGACAGGCCGAGCCCTGAAGACTAATGTAGTAGTTTCAAGCTTTAGACAGGCCGAGCCCTGAAGACTCCTGTAATAGTTTTAAGTTTTAGAGAGGCCAAGTCCTGAAGACTCCTGCAGTAGTTCAGGCTTTAGAGAGGCAGAGTCCGGAAGACTCCTGCAGTAGTTTCAGGCTTTAGAGAGGCCGAGCCCTGATGACTCCTGTAGTAGTTTCAGGCTTTAGAGAAGCCAAGCCCTGAAGACTCCTGCAGTAGTTTCAGGCTTTAGACAGGCCGAGCCCTGAAGACTCCTGTAGTAGTTTTAAGCTTTAGACAGGCCAAGACCTGAAGACTCCTGCAGTAGTTTCAGGCTTTAGACAGGCCGAGCCCTGAAGACTCCTGCAGTAGTTTCAGGCCTCAGAGACACCGGAGCCCTGATGAGACTATTTAGAGCTCTTCCTGGCAGCGACTCCCCCGGGAAGCCGCCGCCTCCTTCTGCCTGTTAAGTGATCCACGGCATCGATCCACAGACTCCCGGCTCGGCCCCAGAAGGCGGCTGGAAGGGCAAAGTCTGCCTCCACGTGAAGATCGTTATTACTACTTATCCTCTGTTGACTTAAATGTATTTTAAATCAGCCAATCAGGTGTTTTAATGTGAGAATGACTACATCAGGAGGATTAAGTCTGTTTGTTAGTCATTCAAATGTTTGGGATAAAAAATAAATATACATTTCACATAAATCAAGGACGGATTGCTCTGTCCTTTATATTTCTGTGGTTTTAGCTCCTCGTCGGCTCAATCGTCATCAAGAGCCCATCAATCAGATGTTTTGTTGTCAGTAGGAATTAATGTTAAATAAAGGCGGTGGGGCGGAGCGTGATTGTTTGTTCTGCGGTCCCTGAACGTCTCACTGAACTAAAACTGTCAACTCAGATCAAGACATTAAAGGAAAATGTCTCCCAAAACGTGATGTTTTTATGTTTTAATCAGCATCGTGACAACAAATGAGAAGGTTAATTTTAATAAAAACAATATAAAAACATGACATTTAAGATCTTCGCCATACAAGCTTTGGAATAATGCAATCAGCCTTTTTACCTGAGAGGTAATATAGAGAAGTATATTTCATGTTCCCACAAGAAAAGACTTTGCTCTGGCAAGTAATTGACCAAATGTATGATTTGGGGGTTTAATACTTATTTAGAAACATTGAAAATAGGGTAAATGATATAAAAGATCCTGCAGTAGGCACAGTATTGAGCGTGGCTCTGTGGCCCCCGGGCCCTATGGCCCCCTCGCCCCATGGCCCCCTGGACCCCTGGCCCCCTGGCCCCGTGGCCCCCTGGCCCCGTCACTGCTTTAATGCATGTCATGTGCAGAGCTCTGCCTGAGTAAGGGCATTACAAGACTTTCAGAGCTCTGTGGTACTAAACCTGAATAAAAAGCCTCCTCCAGTTTCAGGGCGTGTCGCTGCCTCAAAGGTTTGATCATCCCAGACAAGCCTGACCATCAACCTGCAGCATGCAGGTTCTGTATGCAACAGAACCTGCGACACCAGAGAGCGTGGATCACCCTCCTCCTCCTCCCTCTTCCTCACCAGCTATGACTGAGAACTCAAAGAAGTCACCGACCTGCTGCTGCTGTTGGTTCAACTCCTGGAAATAAATCAACATCCAAACTGCCTTCAACCCTTTCTGAGAGCGAGAGCCGAGTGGCCGCAGACATCCGCTCAGAGTGAGATGGACCAGAGGGGGCGGGGCTTGTCGGGCTAGAGTCACACCTTCCCACGTAGAAGGAGCTGGATCAAGTCCCAAAGCTGACTCTGCCCCAGGTATGACTTAAATAAATAACCTTAGATTTACATGAATCTGTCATTAATTAATGCCACTCCCACTTAAAGGGGAAGTACATCTTAAACAATCCTCAGTGTTCAACAGTTCACTTTATAATAGAACAAGAAAACTATCTTGTAGGTGGTGAAGTATTACGTGGGTAAGGTGTATATATATATATATATATATATATATATATATATATATATATATATATATATATAAATCATGTTTGTATTTACTTTTATTAGTAAAAGAAATGTCCTTTGTATTTATTTTCTACTTTATTATTGTCTGACTAATTTCATTTATTTATCTATGTATAATGTGAATATATCTAAATAAATAGACATTTAAGTGACCTTAAAAGAGCCTTTTACAGAATCATAAAAATAAAACATAAAAAACATTAAAATCTTTGTATTGTTGTCAACGTGAGCATGTTAGCAAGCTGATGTTAGCATTTAGCTCAAAGCTCTGTGTGTAACTCCCTCTTACTTTAAATATGCCTTGTAATAACTGCATCTAATATTATATTATATTTGCCTTTTTATGCTCATATAATACTCCAAAACACATCTCGCTCCAGAGATTGTTTGCAAGATGAGCCTCACAATACATGATTATTATCACCACATTGTGTGTGTGGGTCAGCCGTGGGGGGTTCAGGCTCCACTGGAGCAAGTAGTTCTCATGGTCCTCACCGCTCCTTCAGGCGGATGTCCAGCGCTCCACACCGACTCCTCCAGAAACTCCTTTCTCAAATATTTGCCATGTGGGTGCTGCGGAGCGCCTGATAACAACTCTCACTGCTCACTCACACACAGGCCAAATAAAATCACACAGTTTGACTTCCCGTAGATCAGGTTCAGTAAATATGATGCTGCAGGGCCGCTGTTCTGGCTTGGCAGGTGAGGTCCTGGAGCCTCGCGGTGCACGTCCTGCATGAGTCATGCTGGGTGCAGCTCTGGTTCGGGCGTGGCTCGGCCCTCACAACAACAATGCCTGAGCTGGTTCGTCCAACGCTCTGCTGAGACAGCGAACCTCTCGTGTGGCCTTAAAGTACACCAGACCTCACAAACACCAACAACCTCAGTCTTCAGTCTTTGAGTGAACAACGCCCTGCTGCTGCAGAGACACCTGGAAGCCCCGCCCCCAAACACACCAAGTGAACCGCAGTTTCCCTGGAAGACGGTTTGTTTGCATCCAAATTATAATGAGATTTGAGTGAAGGACGTAAAACTAACAGAATTAGATTTCCTGCATTACGTGAGCATGAGACTGAAGCCGCATGTTGTCAATCTGCTGCCGAGCAACGCTCTGACCTCTGACCTCTGACCTCTAACCTCTGACCTCTGACCTCTGACCATAATCTACCTGCATTGAACCACAGAGATATTAATATTATTTATCCTGCACCTAAACACTGAGAGGAAATCAAGATGACTTATTTGGTTATTTGAAGGGTCTGATTAGTCATTAGAACGTCGTTCACGGTCTCAATAGAATCATTTTGAGGTTTCTGAGCTCCTACAGTCTGCGTTTAGTCCGGATTTGAATGTCTTATTATAAATAATAACAATAAAAGAATGAAAACCAATATGGAAGTTGATGAAACACCAACAGGTCAAAACGGTTCAACAACAAACAAACAAACAACAGCGTAAAGTAAAGAGTCACCTGACAGCTTCACTCTGACTGACAGCTGCTGCACAAACAAAGTGTTCGAAATATCGAGAAATATTGATCAGCCTGACGATTAGTGATCACCAGAGTCTGCTGTAGGCTAAGCTCTCTCTCTCTCTCTCTCCCTCTCTCTCTCTCTCTCCCTCTCTCTCTCTCTCCCTCTCTCTCTCTCTCTCTCTCTCTCTGTCTCTCCCTCTCTGCTTCACATCTTCAGGCAGATTTAATTATCAGAAGCAGTCGAGGTGAAACGAGGAGATCTGGGAAATGGAAGCTAGAAACCTGTCAGTGTCATAAAACAGCACCAAACATTACCAAACACCACCAAACATTACCAAACATCATCAAACACCACCAAACATCATCAAACACCACTAAACATCATCAAACACCACTAAACATCATCAAACACCACTAAACATCATCAAACACCACCAAACATCATCAAACACCACTAAACATCATCAAACACCATCAAACACCATCAAACACCACCAAACACCATCAAACACCACTAAACATCATCAAACACCACTAAACATCATCAAACACCACCAAACACCATCAAACACCACTAAACATCATCAAACACCACTAAACATCATCAAACACCACCAAACATCATCAAACACCACCAAACATCATCAAACACCACTAAACATCATCAAACACCACCAAACATTACCAAACACCATCAAACACCACCAAACATCATCAAACACCACTAAACATCATCAAACACCACCAAACACCATCAAACACCATCAAACACCACCAAACACCATCAAACACCATCAAACACCACCAAACACCACCAAACACCACCAAACATCATCAAACACCACCAAACACCACCAAACATCATCAAACACCACTGAACATCATCAAACACCACCAAACATCATCAAACACCACCAAACACCACCAAACACCATCAAACACCACCAAACACCACCAAACATCATCAAACACCACCAAGCACCACCAAACACCACCAAACACCATCAAACACCACAACACCACCAAACATCATCAAACACCACTGAACATCATCAAACACCACCAAACACCATCAAACACCACCAAACACCACCAAACATCATCAAACACCACCAAACATCATCAAACACCATCAAACACCACCAAACACCACCAAACATCCTCAAACACCACCAAACACCATCAAACACCACCAAACACCACCAAACATCATCAAACACCACCAAACACCATCAAACACCACCAAACATCATCAAACACCACCAAACATCATCAAACACCACCAAACACCACCAAACACCATCAAACACCACCAAACACCATCAAACATATCCTCATATCATAATATCATCATATCATCATTTCATAATATCATCATATCATAATATCATCATATCATCATATCATCATTTCATAATATCATCATATCATAATATCATAATATCATCATATCATCATATCATAATATCATCATATCATCATATCATAAAATCATCATATCATCATATCATCATATCATAAAATCATCATATCATCATTTCATAATATCATCATCTTTAAGCTCTTTCACACAAAGACGCAGCTACATGCCCCCAACACCTCCAACATCCCAAACGCCTCCAACGCCTTGAACGCCCCAAACACATCAAACGCCCCAAACGCCTCCAACGCCTCCAACGCCCCAAACGCCTCCACCGCCTCCAACGGCCCAAACGCCTCCAACGCCTCAAACGCCCCAAACGCCTCCAACGCCTCAAATGCCTCCAACGCCCCAAACGCCTCCAACGCCTCAAACGCCCCAAACGCCCCAACCGCCTCCCATGCCCCGAACGCCTCCAACGCCTCGAACGCCTCCAACGCCTTGAACGCCTCCAACGCCCCAAACGCCTCCAACACCTCAGACGCCCCAAACGCCCCAACGCCCCGAACGCCTCCAACGCCTATAACGCCCCTGCACCCTGCAGACACACCCAGCGCTCACTGCAGGTCAGCAACACCACTCAGCATCAGCACCAGCTGCCTCACACACACACACACACACACACACACACAGATGAAACTGCACAGACAAAGTCACAGAGAGAAAGATGCCCACCATTCCCGGAGGCAGCCTGCCAGTTGGGGAACGCCAGGTGGAAACAGTCACACATGATGAGGCGGTGGTGGCGGCAAAGAGGACGTCCTGGTCCGGGTGTGCCGGGGTGGTGGTGGTCTTAGTGGTGGTGGTGGTCTTAGTGGTGGTCTTAGTGGTGGTGGTGGTCTTAGTGGTGGTGGTGGTGGTAAGCAGCTGCTGCTGTTGCCACTCCTCACTGGTCCTGGGTCTGTGCAACGCTCCGTAGTCGGAGGATGAGTTGCAGGAATTCGCAGCGAGAGCGAGAGGCTGCCGCTGCTCTCCGTCCCGAGTGAGGAAGCTGCCTCGCTCGCCGTAAACATGCACCTCCAGCGCAGAGCGGTAACTTAGTTATGGGAGGAGACACATCCCTCAGCTCTCCCCCTCCCTCCTCTTCTTCCTCTTCATCCTCTCTCCTCTGCTCACTCTCATTGATCGGCCTAATCGGACAAGGACAATCACGATGTCAGCTCCTGGCTCCAGTAGTGTGTGAGAGGGGGAGGGGGGGGGGATGGGGGAGAGAGGGGGGAGGCAGTTTCTTGACATGGAGCCTTAACTCAATTTGTTGCTGTGTACACTCTCAGTTTAAAACATGAACTCACTGTGGAGGAAAGATCACAATCATTTACTGCTGTTGCACACAAGGAGTTGGACCGCACAACAGAAAAATAAAATACAAATAAGAAGATCAGTCAGTCGAAGATAAAAGGGTTTGTCATGTATTATAGATGCTAATGTAGGAATGATATATATATATATATATGTATATAGTCATAATTTAAAGGTAGAAGGTCTCTCTCTGAAACAGACATGTGACTTCCAGAGACTATGGCTGCCGACCAGAACCAGGCTGAACCCCCTCATGTGGACCCACATCAGGAGCTGGTTCTGTCAGGATCGGGTCTCAATATAAAATCTATCGGGGCGTTTTGAGCAAATGCTCTCAGGTGTTGATGGTCGGGATGAGAGAGCTTCTGGAGAGGGGGGCAGGCGGAGGGTTAGTCTGGACCAGCACCCGGGTCGATACCACAGAGCGAGAGAGAGAGGGAGAGAGAGGGAGAGAGAGAGAGAGGGAGAGAGAGAGAGAGAGTGAGAGAGAGAGAGAGAGAGAGGGAGAGAGAGAGAGAGAGAGAGAGAGAGGTAGAGCTGCATGGTGGTTCAGGCCGCATGGTGGTACCTGCTGCTCCTCTCGTTCCCGTCATCCCGTTATTCCTCGTCATGTAGCGGCTCCTCCGGTGACTCAGCTTTAGTTTTGGCTCCAGTTCAAAAAGGATTTCAAACAAAACAAAATAATTTGTCTGGAGCATGCAGCTGTTTCTATAAACACAGATTCAGCTTTTCTCCCCATCGTCTGCGTATTTAATTACATTTATGAAGCATTTATTGAAGCTGTTACATGAGAGGACACGAGTCAGAACAACGTGGGCGTCGACACCTGAGCACTCAGGTAACGCGACCCGCGACCTTCAGTATCGATTCATACTTATCATTGAGGATCTGGGGAAGAAAGCAGTCATCTTCAGAACCAGCTTCTTATTCTAATATGCTATTAAAAACATATGCACACAATCACAAGCTAAACCATTTAATATCAGACCAGCAGACAGTTATCAATATGAATTATGTATATTAAATATAAGAGTAAAACCTGGCACAAATAAAGCCTTTACATGTCATCACCTGTCAGCCCTCTGAAAAAAATAATATATATATTAAAACACTTTATATTCATGATTAATTCAGTAGTTACTACTCGTTAGTTAAGTATTAGTTAAGTATGTTCTGTGACCTTTTTATGTGAACATAAATTAGCATATATATATATATATTTATATATATGGTGTCTTCTACTATAATGTATTTATAGCTGAAGCCACCTGAGAGCGTTCAGTTCCACTAAACACAGCGAAGAAAAGAGGCGGCATCACATGTCAATGTAGCCTTGTGACACACACACACACACACACACACACACACACACACACACCACATGCTTCATACGGGGTGAGGTGCACTGAGGGGTCGATGCGCTCCGCTGGAGTCACGCTGGGTTCTGGTTCAGACTCCAGGGGCCGGTTTTCAAAAGTTTTAATCTGGATCAAACTGATCCAGATTTGGAAATCTCTTTTTCTGCTATCCAGGATCACGTAATCCATTCTATTTTTATGGTGGTTTTTCAAAGCAATGTGGGATTGGATTACTCTCATCCGGATTCAAACTTTTCAGGATTACCAAATCTGGATTACCTGTGGTCTAAATGGGACTATCACAATGTAGCTATGTAAAGAACAACAGGTAGAATAGTGTGGGGTCACTCCAATATGCTTTATTTGAACAGAAAATAGGACTGAACGGAACAGCAAACAAACAATATAAACATCCCCCTCCATTGTCCATTTCTTGGAAACAGGCAGTCCACTCATCTGAGACCTACAACAAATAAATAAATAAATACATACTTCACTCACAAATACATTATGGATGTTTCGAACAGGTTTCAAACAAAGATTTATTGAATTGAACTGGATAAAAAAAGGCTTAAATGTCCAATACTTAACAAAATAAATTATTTCTTAGTTCTTCTTATGAGTTCTCCTTCTTCTTCATCATCATCATCATCATCTGCTTCGTCTGCTGTGGAGAGACCAGCTTGTCCAAGCTTGGCCTTTAGGAGGCGGATCTCAAGTCTGGCCTTGGTTTGCTGCAGTCGGGCAAGAATAAACTGTTCCTCTGATAGATGGATCTGTACTTCTGCCCCCGAAATAGTCATAATTTATAATTTGCTGTACTGAAAGGTTGCTAGCCTACATAGCCTACCTACTTTATGTACTTCCTGTTGAACAATTCAAGTGAAATTGATGAATAAATATAAATACTGTAAAATGCATGATATAAATGTTGTATTATTTAACTAACCAATTTTAGTTACCTAGTTTTATTACTGATATCCACCATGAATCCACCCTCCTGCTGGGATCAGTTTAATCCTGATTTTTGGGATCAAAATGATCCCAATCCTACCAAAAAGTTTTGAAAAACCCAAACTCAAGGTTTGATCCGGATCAACAACAAGATTAGATTACGTGATCCAATCCAATTTCTGAATCCTTTTTTTCTTTTGAAATACCCATTTTCAAGATTTGATCCAATCCGATAGCCATAATCCGATCAGATTACTTTTGAAAAACCGGCCCCAGGACCTCCATCAGAGCCCTGGTGGTTTTAACAAACAAACATAAACAACTCATAAACGTAAACGATGAACATGCTGCATGTCTCTGTATGACATCATATCTCTGGACACCTGCAGCGGCTGTAGCTCATGAAACCACGAGGCTCCATCCGGGTGAGGAGAGCCTGAAACCATCAAAGCTTCTTTTGAGGCATTTCAAAATGAAGATTTGAATGTCGGTCGTCATATTTTATAACATCATCGCTCATAAACGGGGAAAGTATTAATACAAATTAAAACAAATAAATGAAATATTCAATATTCAATATTGAATAAAATATATAAAAAATATATATTTTGTATTTGTATACATCTTTTGATTTTGATTTATTTCAAAATGTATACAAATACAAAATAAATACACAAAATTTGAAAACATAATATTCTAAAAATAATAAGCAATGAGGAAATAATATTAATACAAAATAAAACAATTCAATATTAAATAATTTTTCAGTCAAATAGGCAGCTTTCAGTACGAGGCAGCTGGGGTTATTCTGAATAAACACTAACAACGCTAACAGCGTGCTAACAGCGGGCTAACAGTGTGCTAACAGCAGGCTAACAATGTGCTAACAGCATGCAAACAGCATGCTAACAGCATGCTAACAGCGTGCTAACAGCAGTCTAACAGTGTGCTAACAGCGGGCTAACATTTGTTTACAGTACTTATACTCTGTTTTAATACATAATAATAATAATAATAATAATAATAATAATAATAATAATAATAATAATAATAATGAGATATGCCGCTGTATTCTGAGGTGTGTTGTTGTTCCCAGTCAGCTGTGTTGAGACGGCGTTAACTTCTCAAACGGTGATTTTAATTAACGTCATGCTTCCACTCAGCGGCGCGGAGCAGAGGAATTATGTTTCATGCCTACAGCCAGATTTGATTCTCCGTGGACAAGAAAACTTACTGAAGTTTGACAGATGAGGCGTGTTGGAAATGCTGCAGTGACATTCTTTGAATTCACATAATTTGAAATGCATTTCTTTATGGATGGCTGGACGTTTTACTTGATGTCCCTGGGTGTCACGGGGCTTCTTCACGTTGTTGCATAACAGAAGCCAAAGTGCCTTTTCTTTATGGGAAGAAATGTGATCAGAATGCAGGCAATTTTAAATATGTGTATATATATATATTTCCAGCTTCCAACATTTGACCCGTTGTGGAGGTGGACTGGAGGATGTTCGTGTTGTTGAGCTGTGATTGTGCAACAGGGCGTTCCTGCAGGAGCAAACCCTCAAAGTGTTGGATTAATAAAATACCTTGAAATATGTTTACAGTCTGCGGGTCAGGACGTCGATTACAACAAAGGTTAGACTTGTAGAGGATTAGGTGGGGGGGGGGGGGGGGGGGGGGGGGGGGGGGGGGGGGGGCCTATAAGTCGGAAGATGCCGGTTCAAATCCATTTCTGCGTTGAGTTCAGATCCCATCTCGGGACCTGCACCTTGTAAATCACTTACACATCATCAGACCTGGAGGAATGTGCTGCTCGGGGTCAGCAGCTGGTCCAGCGTTCCCATGTCCAGGAGAAGATTCCCTCTCTTTGGCTTCTGTCCCGTCACAGATGTTGTGTTTGGGTCGCTTGCTGGAGTCACTTTTTAAGCAAAAATAAATAAAAAAGCCATAAAATAAATTATAATAAAACAAAATTAAATTGAATAGACCACGAGACTAATGGGAGATGTTTTATATATATTTACTAAAATATAATATTTATTATTTTATCATATGAGAAGTAGGGGTGAGATGCATGTAGCTGCCCCACGTGGCTGAGGCTGGACCTGGAACCATGATGTCTGTTCAGGACCCGGCTGGTTGGGTTCAACTCTCTCACAGCAATAACCAGGAACTGCAACCCAGCGGCCTGCTGGATCCCGTCCTGGTGCACCTGATGATAAAACACCTGGTGCACCCGATGATAAAACACCGGGTGTACCCGATGATAAAACACCTGGTGCACCCGATGATAAAACACCTGGAGTGCACGTAAAGCACCTTAACAGCTTCAGTTTCACAGGAAAAAAGCTAGGAGATAGGAGGTAGGAGATAGGAGGTAGGAGTAGGAGTAGGAGATAGGAGGTAGGAGATATGAGGTAGGAGATAGGAGGTAGGAGTAGGAGATAGGAGGTAGGAGATAGGAGGTAGGAGATAGGAGGTAGGAGGTAGGAGTAGGAGATAGGAGATAGGAGGTAGGAGGTAGGAGATAGGAGATAGGAGGTAGGAGGTAGGAGATAGGAGGTAGGAGATAGGAGGTAGGAGGTAGGAGGTAGGAGATAGGAGGTAGGAGATAGGAGGTAGGAGGTAGGAGGTAGGAGGTAGGAGATAGGAGGTAGGAGGTAGGAGATAGGAGGTAGGAGGTAGGAGGTAGGAGGTAGGAGTAGGAGATAGGAGGTAGGAGGTAGGAGGTAGGTGGTAGGAGGTAGGAGGTAGGAGATAGGAGGTAGGAGGTAGGAGATAGGAGGTAGGAGATAGGAGGTAGGAGGTAGGAGGTAGGAGTAGGAGATAGGAGGTAGGAGGTAGGAGGTAGGAGGTAGGAGGTAGGAGTAGGAGATAGGAGATAGGAGTAGGAGATAGAAGGTAGGAGATAGGAGGTAGGAGGTAGGAGATAGGAGGTAGGAGATAGGAGATAGGAGATAGGAGGTAGGAGGTAGGAGGTAGGAGATAGGAGGTAGGAGATAGGAGATAGGAGATAGGAGGTAGGAGGTAGGAGGTAGGAGGTAGGAGATAGGAGATAGGAGATAGGAGGTAGGAGGTAGGAGATAGGAGATAGGAGATAGGAGGTAGGAGATAGGAGGTAGGAGTAGGAGTAGGAGATAGGAGGTAGGAGATATGAGGTAGGAGATAGGAGGTAGGAGTAGGAGATAGGAGATAGGAGGTAGGAGATAGGAGGTAGGAGATAGGAGGTAGGAGGTAGGAGTAGGAGATAGGAGATAGGAGATAGGAGGTAGGAGGTAGGAGATAGGAGATAGGAGGTAGGAGATAGGAGGTAGGAGGTAGGAGATAGGAGGTAGGAGATAGGAGATAGGAGGTAGGAGGTAGGAGGTAGGAGGTAGGAGGTAGGAGGTAGGAGGTAGGAGATAGGAGGTAGGAGATAGGAGGTAGGAGGTAGGAGGTAGGAGTAGGAGATAGGAGGTAGGAGGTAGGAGGTAGGAGGTAGGAGGTAGGAGGTAGGAGTAGGAGATAGGAGATAGGAGTAGGAGATAGAAGGTAGGAGATAGGAGGTAGGAGGTAGGAGATAGGAGGTAGGAGATAGGAGATAGGAGATAGGAGGTAGGAGATAGGAGTAGGAGATAGGAGGTAGGAGGTAGGAGGTAGGAGGTAGGAGGTAGGAAATAGGAGGTAGGAGATAGGAGATAGGAGGTAGGAGGTAGGAGGTAGGAGATAGGAGATAGGAGATAGAAGATAGGAGATAGGAGATAGGAGATAGGAGATAGGAGATAGGAGGTAGGAGATAGGAGATAGGAGGTAGGAGATAGGAGTAGGAGATAGAAGGTAGGAGGTAGGAGATAGGAGGTAGGAGATAGGAGATAGGAGATAGGAGATAGGAGGTAGGAGGTAGGAGGTAGGAGATAGGAGATAGGAGATAGGAGGTAGGAGATAGGAGATAGGAGGTAGGAGATAGGAGTAGGAGGTAGGAGATAGGAGATAGGAGGTAGGAGATAGGAGTAGGAGATAGGAGGTAGGAGGTAGGAGGTAGGAGGTAGGAGGTAGGAGATAGGAGGTAGGAGATAGGAGATAGGAGATAGGAGGTAGGAGGTAGGAGGTAGGAGATAGGAGATAGGAGATAGGAGATAGGAGGTAGGAGATAGGAGATAGGAGGTAGGAGATAGGAGTAGGAGATAGAAGGTAGGAGGTAGGAGATAGGAGGTAGGAGATAGGAGATAGGAGATAGGAGGTAGGAGGTAGGAGGTAGGAGATAGGAGATAGGAGATAGGAGGTAGGAGATAGGAGATAGGAGGTAGGAGATAGGAGTAGGAGATAGGAGATAGGAGATAGGAGGTAGGAGGTAGGAGATAGGGGTAGGAGATATGAGGTAGGAGGTAAGAGATAGGCGATAGGAGGAGGAGATAGGAGATAGGAGGTAAGAGTAGGAGGTAGGAGATAGGAGATAGGAGTAGGAGATAGGAGGTAGGAGGTAGGAGATAGGAGATAGGAGGCAGGAGATAGGAGTAGGAGGTAGGAGGTAGGAGATAGGAGATAGGAGATAGGAGATAGGAGTAGGAGATAGGAGTAGGAGATAGGAGGTAGGAGGTCACTAAGGACCCTTACTGCATGTCTTGTTCTCCCATCTTCAGGAAATGAAGTTTTATTTGATTATTCCCACTTTGCGCTCCAATCTTTCTCTTTTTACTGAATGTATCAGACAGCACAAGTACTCTCAAGATTAAGATTTGAGTGGTATATTTTATTCATGCTTTTATGGACAGACAAAGGCTGCATTACTGAAAGCAGCTGTCCCATGCAAGAATCTCACTGTTCATAGCGGAGGTTTAAACCACGTCATGTAACGATGACTGTGTAATACTCCTTTTCTGTCATGCAGTATTTTCCCATCATATAAAGGATTTGAATGTGTGTACTTGTATATTTCCCTGCAGCAGACAGGTGAGGGTTAAACATAACCCAAATACATATCTGGCTCTGTGCAAGAATCAGGTTCGTGATGAAGCTGCAAAAACAACTAACGCCCTCGATGTATATTTCATATTTGCAGCGTCATGCTTCCCCTCAGCTCCCACGGCCTTCAGTAGCTCGTCCACCAGAGGGCAGGCGTGGCTTGCTTTTGCCTCCTACGGAAGAAACTGTGGAGCCTTTGCCCTGAGCGAGGCCTCCCAGGGTGCGTGCTGCCTGCAACGAGCTCTGAAGCTGGAGGTTCAGAGGTGTTTTACACGTGTGGTGAACCAGTCACCGTAAACACGGAAGCATCTTGGGGAGATTTGAGCTTGGGTTCCCTGTGAGGCCTGAATCAGGGCAGAAAAACCCAAATATCCATAAAGCATATGCAGTCAGGGTGTATTGACTAATACCTCATTGTGTATGCATGGGTGGTGTGCAAACACCACTGAGTCATAATTTGTCTGTTTATTGTAATCTGGACATGATGTTTGTGTCTCTAACCCCCCCACACACACACACACACCCACAAACATGTCTGTTATATAATGAGGTGTAAAGAATAAAGACACTCACAAGGCAGTTAGGGTATTTTTACTGTATTATTGAATAAAATCTATAAAATCTTCCACAAAAAAAATACAATACATTATTATTTATCATCCAGCATCCTTCAGTTGCATTTAGTCCCGTCTGATGGATTTAAGCAGAGCAAATAAAACAACAGAGAAGTTGTTTTATTATAATTATAATAATTATTATTATTATTAGAGGCTGAAATCCAACAACGTGTTTCTGTGCAGAAAAAACAAGTTGCTGTTGGAGAAGCAGGTCGCTCCTCGCTCGTCTCTCGTGATTGGTCGGTGGTCTGAGTCTGGGCAAAACAAGCTCTAAGCCCCGCCTACTGAGCGAGTGACGCAAGCTGCTTCCTCCCACCCCTCCTCCTCCTCTTCCTCCTCTTCCTCCTGGCCCTCGCTGCCACCTCCTCCCTCGGCTACTTCACTGTCATCCTGTCAGGAAGCGTTAAACTCATACGAGTGTTCTCAAGAAGGGAGGAAAAGAAAAAGGGGGAGAAAGGACGGAGGGTTCTGGCTCCACAGACCAGACTCGTCACAGTTCTGAGACCTCGAGCGAGGTCTGTAGAATAAGGCACATTGTCCACAGGAGACGGGTCGGAGTTAACGCCTGAAGAAGGTGGTGTCAGGAGGGAGAACCGCAGTAACCACAGAGAACAGGGTGACCCCTGACCCTGAAGAAGGTGGAGTCAGGAGGGGGAACCAGAGTAACCACAGAGAACGAGGTGACCCCTGACCCTGAAGAAGGTGGAGTCAGGAGGGGGAACCAGAGTAACCACAGAGAACAGGGTGACCCCTGACCCTGAAGAAGGTGGTGTCAGGAGGGGGAACCGGAGTAACCACAGAGAACGGGGTGACATCGGGAGGTAGAACAGCTGATCGAAGCTCCAGGTAGAAACGCGTATAAAAGCATTGGAATAAAAAATCCATCCCATAGAAACACACAAGCTTCTGTTGTCATTTACATTGTGAGTCCTGATGGTCGACTCGAGGTCAGAACTGAGATCACATGACTAATTACATTATTAAATACACCTTCAGCGTGTTTTATCTGACTCATAAGTTACTCTCACACACACAATGCACCTCTTTCATTCATAAATAAACCCCTCCTTCCACATCTGGTGAAACAAACATAAACGTGGAATTCATCTCCAGCGATTTGGGAAATTATTTCTTTGGCTGAACCAGATTCATGGTTTATATTTTCCACGAGCCAAATAATAAATACAGAAACTGGAATATAAAGATAATGAAAAACCATTCAGTCCCGATACTGACAGCAGACCCGGCCTTTGCCCTCCTGGTCGCCTCTTCAGGAATTGAAGGGTTTCAATTAATAATCAACAGAAGTCTGAGCAGAGAACAGACGCTGAGGTGTTGAATGTGAGGAGACTTCCGTCTTCTCTTCCGGTGACTTGTGTGCAGACGTCGGCCTCTGCCAGATAAACAGAGTTAAGACCACCAGACACAGTATGAACGACTTCATAGTGGACTCCTTCTCGTCTCCTTCTCGTCTCCTCGCTGCGATCAGGCTCTTTGATTGTTCAGGAGTTGGTGCTTCAGGATCAGGACTTCACCAGGATCTCCATGATGTGGTCCAGCTCGTTCAGGTCCACCAGGCAGGACTGGACCGGGCGCACCTTGGCGTCCTCGTCCGCCCAGAGCGACACACTGAGGGGCCACAGGGAGCCCGCCCAGGCCGAGGGCAGGTCCGAGGTCTCGCACATGGACGTGTCGATGTCCTCGAAGACGTCGGTGTCCAGGGCGAGGTCGCCGAGGTAGCCCACAGCGCTCACCGCCTCGCCGAAAGCCGGGAGCGCTTTCTGCTGGTCGGGCAACTCCGGGGATGGAGCCCGAGCCGGGTCGCCCCCGTCCCGGTCGCCCTCCGCACACCCGGGGCACGTCGGCGCCGCGTCCTGGCCGGACTGCCCCCCGTCACGGCGCACGTCCTCCTGGATCTGCCGCAGCGTGTTGACGAGCAGCACGGAGCGCCGCAGGCTGAGCTCCACGCCGGCCTGGTAGCCGCGCAGCTTCTCCACGCAGAGGCCGAGCACCCGCTGCCGCTGCTGCAGGCGGCTCAGGTGGGAATCGAACCCGCGCTCGTCTTCCCGGCCGTCCGCCCCCGACTGCTCCTTCTCTGCAGCGAGGAGGCTCTCGGCCTCCGGCTCCTGCAGGCAGCTCCACTTCCGCTTGACCCCGCGACCCAACATCGACCTGCGAGGACAGGAAGTCACGTTAGAGACTTTATGTCTTCATGCTGCTGATATTAATGTTTACATGTTAATGTTTACATGTTAATGTTTACATGTTAACATGTTAACATGTTAAATGTTTACATGTTAATGTTTACATGTTAAATGTTTACATGTTAACATGTTAAATTCTTACATGTTAAATGTTTACATGTTACATGTTTACATGTTAAATGTTTACATGTTAAATGTTTACATGTTAAATGTTTACATGATTACATGTTAAATATTTACATGTTAAATGTTTACATGTTAAATGTTTACATGATTACATGTTAAATGTTTACATGTTAAATGTTTACATGTTAAATGTTTACATGATTACATGTTAAATGTTTACATGTTAAATGTTTACATGTTAAATGTTTACATGATTACATGTTAAATGTTTACATGATTACATGTTAAATGTTTACATGTTAAATGTTTACATGATTACATGTTAAATGTTTACATGTTAAATATTTACATGATTACATGTTAAATGTTTACATGTTAAATGTTTACATGATTACATGTTAAATGTTTACATGTTAAATGTTTACATGTTAAATGTTTACATGATTACATGTTAAATGTTTACATGTTAAATGTTTACATGATTACATGTTAAATGTTTACATGTTAAATGTTTACATGATTACATGTTAAATGTTTACATGTTAAATGTTTACATGATTACATGTTAAATGTTTACATGTTCAAGCCGAAGCAGCACAAGAATTCAGTGGTTTCATCAGATTTCTCGTAATCTTGTGGAACAAACGAAAACTAAAGAATTTGGCATCTTTTGCGTAAAATATGTCTTTAGACGATCTATTGATTATGGATCGATTAACCAATTAATGTTTTCGGCTCTGAGACACAGCTGTAATTATTAATACTCAACCGACATCAAACTATAAACTATTATTATTATTATTGATATGTAATAACCCTTGCACCCAGTTTATGTTTATGTAACGGCACTAACTGAGCAAATATGACCATCAACCAGCTCAAAACAAAAGTGAGAATATATAGTATTAATCTGCTCTGCCACACTTAGTTATTATTATTAGTCATCATTGTTATTATTATTATTATTATTATTGTCTCTTTTTACGTTTTTAAAGAACAAAAAGGTTTTAGTTTAACCTCCATCTGAAGAGAATACAATAAAACAGCTCGGTCTTATTTAAGAGATGAACAACTTTACAAAGTAAATATTTAAATAAATAACGCATTATTACTATTTCTTGTCTTAATAAAAAGATGATAATGTCCCTCCATCCGACTTATTTAACCCGAGACCTCCAAGAACACCTCACGACCCCTTCAGGGACCTGAACGGGGGGAAACACGAGCTCCGTTGGTGCCGCATTAAAAGACCCAAACGTGGACCTGTTTTGAGTTATGAATCAAAAGGAGGTTGCGAGATACCTTCCGGGCCCGTGGACAGCGGCGCGAGGCGCGTGGGTCCGTCGTGTCTCCGTCCCGGTCGCTTCTCCGTGGCCGCGTTCCTCCGCTGTCGAGCCCGGGGAAGACGAGGAACTCTCACTTGTGTGCGCATGCGCGATTGGTACGTTCCGCAGCTCGTCATGCCGCTGGGCCCCGCCCCCTCACGGGGCAGCGAATGTGCGGCCGACTTGTTCAGACTGCGAGCTGGCGATGCGTTCAGGTTCGGCTTAGGAAGAAACGAACCTGGTAAAATACACGTGAGCGGCGAAAGCGGTCGATATGAAGGAGGAACACCGGGTTTTAAACGTGAGACGGTCTATTTCCGTTAACAGCCCGTTGTCAGTGTTGTCACTAACATGTATGCATGTGGTATTTCAACCACTTTACTGCGTACTTTGATGTGTAGGAAGACGTCATATTTCACAAACTGATCACACGATATACCGTTATCTAAAAATTAAACAGTAGCTGTCAGATAAATATATATATAGTACAATATTTCAGAATAAAAGTGTAAAGTAATGAACGTGTAAAGTAACATGACTTTAAAAAGTATTTATGTTTTAAAAATATTAACAAGCACAAAGCAATATATCAGAAATATTGAGAAGAGATAGGAAGCTGCAGTGAGCACATGAACGCAGCATTTTAAAGAGACAGATGACTCAGAAGGGAGGAGGGGGATGAAGGGGGAAGGGGACGTGACAGGAAAGACGGGGGAGGGAAAACACCAAATAAGGAAACTCTTCATTCACGTTTTTCAGCCTCTTCCTCTTGAAGCTCTCACGGCTCCACTTCTACTTCTTCTTTCCTCTTCCAACTGAACAGAAACTACACACACACACATATATATATATATACATATAGGTCTCTCTGAAGATACTGTTCTGCATCACACATCTCTGTCTCCTGCGTTGCTGCTTTTTTAAGACACAATATGTGTCTGTGATGACTTTCTTCCGGCTGCTTTTCGCTGAGTCAGCAGAAGACATTAATCTTTAACTATGGCAAACGGAGTCGAGGCGGCCGGCCAGCGAGCTGCGACCTCATGAACAAGAGGCTCTTTGAGGGCTTCAGACGAGGAGGAGGGTCACTGAACAGGATACGTGGGCGTCCTGTCCGGGCCATGCAGGTTCTCATGTGCAGGTTCCTCCTCTGGTTGTATAGAAGTCTATGCTTCATGTGTTAAGGCTGCACTCTCTCCTGACCATCAGGGGGTGACTCCTCTGGTTGTGTAACACACACACACACACACACACACACACACACACACACACACACACACACACACACACACACACACACACACACACACACACACACACACACACACACACACACACACACACACACACACACACACACACACACACACACACACACACACACACACACACACACACACACACACACACACACACACACACACACACACACACACACACACACACACACACACACACACACACACACACACACACACACACACACACACACACACACACACACACACACACACACACACACACACACACACACACACACACACACACACACGTCGAGTAGCAGAGTCACGTTGTTGTTGTCGTGTCAGTGTAAAGGATCACGTGATATCGGTGTTCCTCTGAAGAGTCCTAAAGGAACCAGAGCTACAGACCCTATAAAGACACGGCTGGTGGATTCTATATTATTTATTCTATATTATTGTACGTGTCAATAACCCATGAAAGGAGCATCAGAGCTGTCATATTCCTGCTGCATGATAAACAAACACAACAAACAGTTTACTCCGGTTCAAGTCATCTGATGAAACAAAGGACAACAGTGAGGAATATTTTAGAGACACATTTCTAATATTTGCCTGCAGTCAGAATGAAGGGCAATAATAATAAAACACTTTAACAAGAGTTCTCTATACAAACAATAAAGTAAATCTCTGTATCTAACGATAAAATAAGTGAACCAACCGACGCCACATAATCAATAGTTGCACCTTTTATTATAAAAAAATATTTACAAAGATGCTACAATGTTTTTTCCTTAATATAAAAAAATGCATACATTTTACAACGGTAATTAGTCTTTGAAGTTCTAGCTCCCAGTCCGACCCGAGGACGTCCTTCAGGAGTTGGTGGTACGGTCGTCAGCGTGTCGTAATACTGTATTCGTGTCGATACATTTTGTTTGCCTGAGTTAAATCTCTTTATCACGATAAGGAACAATTTTTTGAAAAATGCATTTGATTTTCCACATCTTTAGGAGAAAGGCAACTGTTTGCATAAAGGAATTAAAGGACATTTGAGTCGCATACAATCATTTTGAAACACGTATGACAGAGCTGCATAGTGATTTGAATAGTAACCCGGATATTATTATTATTACTAAGAATAATAATAATACAAAATGTGAGGAATAAATAGGTACTGCATTCAAAACGGAGGGCAAAATTTGGATAAATATAATTTTATCAGGCCTCGTGGTTGATTTGATACGTCAATATGGCATGTCTGTACCTAGATATAATAAATACAATAAATAAAAACAACAATAAATTAGATTGTGTTGACACCCTCTTCACTGGTTGTTGACGAGTGAGAGAAGAAGTATGGCTTCTGATGCAGTCATCACGCCGGGGTTTCTCCAATGCTCCGTGAGGAAGCTGGGATTATTGTTATTATATCTGGATGTATGGCGGGTCGGCCCCGCCGCGTAAAGCTTTTGAGGAGATGAAAGAGCGGCGCCGCTGAGGGGACGCCGCCCGACAGCGCTGCAACTCACACCGACCACGGGAAGACTCGCTGCAGGCCGGCGACCTTACACCGTAAAACCGCCCGGGAGGAAACATAATAAGAATATCAAATGATACTTGCAAAAAATCCCCCCAGCTGTATAATGCAAAAAAATATATTTCTATATACACATACGTACATATACATATATTCCATTCATAATTGCTCAAATCTTTAGGAAAATATGCATTGATTCATAGATTTGGATTTACAATTTGTTCTGGTGTCTGAGCGTGTAGTGACGGGTGCTCGGTCCATGTTGCAATAAATAGAGATGGACAGAGAGCTAGCATGAGGGAACGCATGACGGAACTCATGACGGAACGTATGATGGAACGTATGACGGAACCTATGACGGAACCTATGACGGAACTCATGACGGAACGTAAACATGGAAAGTACGGAAAGAAGAATGCATCATGGTATAGTAATTATCTTTGCCCTCACAAATATCGTCGCGTTCGGGTTTCTGCAACAAAGTAGGAAACTAGCGGCTTCTGGATCCCCGAAAATGGGTTAATTTCACTTAATTTTTGCTACTTTTACTGCCAATTAGGTTATTTGAATAAAAGATGGAGGTCCCTACAGCAGCGGCCGAGTGGCCCGAGAGGGCCGGCGAGCTAACGAGCTAGCGAACTAACGGGCTAGCGAGCTAATGGCTAGCAGGCTAACGGGCTAGCAGGCTAACAAGCTAACAGGCTAGCAGGCTAGCGGGCTAACGGGCTAGCCCCCCAGCAGCCGGTCCCTGCAGCGACCTGCTCGCTGTTAATTTCCCACCTGGTCCAAAAGCCTTCCACCACCTCCGGGTGCAACAACACCACATACAAGTGGGTACTGTGCATAGTCTGGAAAGAGTCTGAGGGGTCAGTACAGGCCAGAGGAATGTGGTGGGTTTCAGGACCCCACGATGATCTCCATGATGTGGTCCAGTTCGTTCAGGTCTGACCTGCAGCTCGAGCTGGAGCTGAGGGCCGAGGGCCCGTGTGAGGAGAGGCTCTCCAGCAGGTCGTAGGGCCCCATCTTGGGGGCGCTCTGCATGCCCGTCAGCACCGTGTCGAGGTCGTAGTAGGACGGGTCCACGTCCGAAAAAAGTTCCTCCAGCGCTGGGTCAGGGGGCGGCGCCGGGTGCTTGATCTCAAAAGTCCCAAAAACCTGCTCCCCTGTCCTGGAGTCTGCACTCAGGTGGTCCCGGTCGCCCTCCTCGCCCTCCGACACGCACTCCTCGCTGTCCTCCTCTTCGTCCTCCTCGCACTCGCCGTCCTCCTCGTCCTCCTCGTCCTCCTCCCAGCAGGGCCCCATGCCGAAGGGCCCCGCCAGGTAGGAGGCCGAGGACAGCTGGGGGGAGACAGGCGACAGGGTGGACATGGTGACCTCGGTCTCCACGTCCCCCTCCATCACCACCTCCTCGGCGTGGAAGCCCTCCTCCAGGCCGACCACGGAGAAGGGCTTGGGGCTCTGGCCGGCCGCCGCCGCGTCCGTCTGCCGGCAGAGCACCTCGGTGGCCACCAGGCGGTCCGTGGGGCACTGGGCGGCGGCCAGGGCCTGGGTCATGATCTGCCAGGTGCCGTCCTGGGTCATCTCCTCCTGGATCTGCCGCACCGTGTTGGCGATGAGCACCGAGCGGCACAGGTTGGGCTCCACCAGCATGTGGCAGAGCTGCAGCTTGATCAGCGACATGTCGAGCAGCGACTGCCGCTGCAGGCTGTAGGAGGACGTCAGCGCCCGGGCCGCCGCCGCCGCGGACGGGGCCGCCGCCGGCGGGGCCGCCGCCGGCGGGGCCGGCTCAGCGCTGGAGACCGCCGGCTCCTCCGCGGAGTCTGAGAACTTGCGCTTGGTGCCCTTCGGGAACATGGTGTGTCTCTGCAGCGGCGGGGAGAAAGAAACACGTCAGACACCCGACAACAGCTGATTCATCACACAACCAACACTCATGATGTGCAGCTCACTGGCTAAGAGAACGTGCCATGTAGTTAGCGTGTCGTGGGGCTACGAGGGGTCTGTGTGTGGGGGAGGGGCTACGAGGGGGGGTCTCTGTGTGGGGGAGGGACTACGAGGGGTCTGTGTGTGGGGGAGGGGCTACGAGGGGGGGTCTGTGTGTGGGGGAGGGGCTACGAGGGGGTCTGTGTGTGGGGGAGGGGCTACGAGGGGGTCTGTGTGTGGGGGAGGGGCTACGAGGGGGTCTGTGTGTGGGGGAGGGGCTACGAGGGGGTCTGTGTGTGGGGGAGGGGCTACGAGGGGGTCTGTGTGTGGGGGAGGGGCTACTGGCTGCTGTGGCGTAAACATGAACTACAGTCTAACTTTATGGACTACAGTAAACAGTAAATTGTTTGTTGTAGTTTTTTTCTGAAAGTTGGCTATACCTTTCCTGTTGAGAGGCACAGGCAATAGCAATGCAGTCGGTCCCGGCTGCAGCGCTTCAAGTACTTTTGTACGAGCGACAAGCAGCTTTTGTTCAGCACCATTTCTGCCCATTTTAGGCCAGTCTGAAGCAAGACTCCTGCTGGAACAACCACACTTTAACCCAGAGTAGCATGCTAGCAGCTAACTGCACACGCAGCACCAGCCCTTTGTCAGGGGAACAAACACAGCACTCAAGTTACATGACGGGGCCCTGCAGCGCCGCCCACGGCCACCAGGGGGCGCCGCCCACGGACACCTGGGGGCGGGACACCTCCGATCAATACGCTGCTCGTAAGGGGTGAAAGTGATCAGAGTATAGGACAAATAAAAGCATTTACAACATCACACACTGTACGACTAGCAACAGTAGGTGAACAACACACCGCTGCAGGTCAAGAGCAGAGCGCCAGACAGGAGAAAGGAAATAGTGTCTCTGTATTAATAAAATGAAACCTGACTATTCGTGACATTTCTTAACAGAGCCCGGACCAGAGGGACATGTGGGGTGTAAGCACAGCGTTAGGTCACAGGAAGCAGACAGCAAAGGGTTAACGTGAACAAGCCGCCCACTCTCCTGTGGAACCCAAAGACACTAAATGCACAAAACACGGCTGTTATTGTCACAAATCCCCTCCAACAATAAACACAGAATGAGTAGACACGCCCCTGACGGCCCTATGACCTGTGACGGGACATCCCATCATAACGGCCGTGCACCACCGAACCCATGCTTTAGGACACTGAAGGGACAGGAACCAGTAGAGCGCTCTAGTGGGATGGACCACGCGCTCCACTGCAGCCGTCCACAGGGGACATGACCACCTGACATCAGACCAGGACGCAGGATGACATCACAGCCACTGGTCTGCACCTGATGAGTTACAGAGCCCAAACAGAGCAGTGAACCTATGGGCAGCTGGCTGTCTGAGTCCTCGCTTGCCAAAAATAACCTGGAGGCATTTATGAAAGTGCCCGAAGATCTAAAATACAAAACAAAGGGTGAGAGAGCCTTCAGGGGCGGGTTGTCGTCTTGTGTGGTGCGTTTGAGGCCCCCCTGTTAACAAGAGACTCTGAGCACTACGTCCTTATAGGAGAAACAACAAGAACCAGGAAGACCGAAACCTGGAGGAAGCACACGGCACAGGGAGGAAGACATGACAGGTGTGTGAATACATCTATATGTATACATATACTCATCTATAGATGTGTATATGTATACATATACACATCTAATGTATACATATATGTATAGATGTTGGTAAATCTTTTTTTTTTTTTTTAGCATTTTGGAGTTAAATCTACGTAGAGGTAAATATTGAAATGTAAATATTGAACCATTAATATTGAAATGTAAATATTGAACCGTTAATATTGAAATGTAAATATTGTGGATCAGCAGCAGACATGGACATAAACTCACGTACAGAATGCAAAGGGAGGAACGATAAGGATATTTATTAATTACCAAAAACCTCAGACACCATTAATGTTACTGCCATGTTCATTATGTTTTCAATATATTCAGAGAACAACATTCTTGGACAAAATAACCAAACACTATAATAATAATAATAATAATAATAATAATAACAATAATAATAACAAAATGTAAGCAGTTAACAACAAATACTAGGAAAACATGTTGGTTGTTACACAAACTTGTTATGGCTCATTTCTTTCTGTTATCGCTTCTCGTTGCACGATTGCAATAATAACTCTTATTGCAATAATAACTCTTATTGCACAATATTCTCTCTGCTTCAACCTCGAGCTGCACATTCCTGCATTAAGCAGCCGGAGCTATTGTACACATCTTCACTGTCTTTTCTATATTTGTTTAATGTCATGCAACAAAAACATTACATATTGAACCAGATTAAAGAATAAACTTCATATCTATAAATACATTTCATATCCATAAAGAATAAACTTCATATCCATAAATAAATGTAATATCCATAAAGAATAAACTTCATATCCATATAGACGCGTCATTGAGTGATGAGGATCCAGATCAACTGATCATCAATGTATCAATAAATCATAACTCATTTGAGCCACAATGTAGCAACAAGATGCCGAACACGTGACCACAAACTTGTCCAGCAGACTCCAGCGGACCTTCTGGTTAGAAATGACGCAACGGCTGCCCACTGGTGCATATATATATATATATATATATATATATATATATATATATATATATATATATATATATATATATATATATATATATATATATATATGTACCTGTACATGTATGTACACATGTACCACAGCGGCGCGCTTAGACGCCTCCACCGGCGCTGAGGCGCTCGCGCAGCCTCCCCGCGTCACGGCGCTGCTTGCGGCCCATCCCCCCACCGCCCAGCGAGAGGAAGCCGCCGCGGCCCGACAGCACAATAGCAAATAAATGATGAAAGCATAAATAAGCTCATTGTGTTTGTATTAACCGCCCCGCGCCGCCGCCCTGCGCCGTGAGGGCCGGGTGGCGGGCCGCGGGGCCGCGCTGCCGCATGCTTTGTCTTCCAGCATCGAGCCGGAGCGACGACGACGACGAGGCCATTTTGCGCCAGCAGCCGGGGAGCCGTGCTCGCGGATCCGACTTAAGGCTCGTGAGCTGCCGCGGAGAGGCCCGGGCCGAGGCCGCGTGGCGGAGCGCTCGGTTTGGCCCTCTTTACGTCCCAGCTATGTATTTGTTTAAACAATTAAATCTCATTTTGGTTTAATCCGAGCACGCGTAAAGGTGCCCAAAGTGCCCACCCACACATCCTCCTCCGAGGTCCTTCCTCCTTTCTAGCCCCAAAAAACAAGAGTTTCCCCGCCGCGCCGGGCTGCTAAGTTGCAGGAATAAAGCACCGCGCCGGCAGCGGGCACCCCGGGGCGCCGGACTCACCTCGTGTTTGTGTTATTTTATTCCCGTCTCGGTCATAGGATCGACGGCAGGAGCGGAGATCAGGTTCAGATGAGATCATTCATGCCACGGCTTCAAAAACTGAACCACCTCTCTGTCCTGCTGCTGCTGCGGACGGCAGGAGGGAGGGAGCGGGAGGGGGAGGGGAGCGCAGCGCCATATGCTGGGATTCCTCTGCTCCACACACACACACGCAGACACACACGCAGACACACAGACACACAAACACACGTTACTTTGACCAACTAGTCCAGGGAGGAAGTCTACGTTGTGAAGTTGGCATTGAGAAGAAAGGAACATTAAAATAATATATTAAGTTATTTGGGATGTTTTGTTTCTGCAATATTCCATTAAAAATATATATATATCAAAAGAAAAAAATAATAATTAGTGAGTAATTATTCAGAATATTCACAATGTCAGCACTCAGTGGTGGAAAGTAACTAATTATATTTACTCGTTCTTTATTATTTATTTATACTCCTCTACATTTATTTAGATGTTTTATTAAAAAAAACACACAATACAATTAATTCAATGGTTTCAAACCTTTTCGGTCCCTTAAAATAAAAAAATTAAAACCAGTGCCTTGTTCAAATGATTTAACGTTTACTTCCCTTTGTTATTACTTTTACTGCACTTCATCATATGTTACATGTAAGAAACATATGACCTCATACATACAATGCATTAATCCTGTGGTTCTCACAGCGTTTGCACCTATACAATAATACGCTGTAACTCGTAGATATCCCACAAAATCAAACGTAATTCACGTATTCATGAACCAAAAGTAACGTCCCGGCTGTCGTTATTTTAACCCAAACAAGGATCATTCCTCGACCCAAGTCTGTATTTTAACCGTCGTCGCCTCAACCTCACCAGGTCACGTCGAAGACAGATGTTTATCCAAAAAAGACTGTAAACGAGTGTAAATGGACAAGTCTTGTGAGGCTATGGGTCCTAAACCTATCTTGGTGTCTCGTTGGGGTCCCTTGTCCATATGAAGGCTATTCATAGCTTCATATGGAGGGGAGTCCTGAAGCTAGGAATGAGTCCTGAAGCTAGGGAATGAGTGCTGAAGCTAGGAATGAGTCCTGAAGCTAGGAATGAGTCCTGAAGCTAGGGAATGAGTGCTGAAGCTAGGAATGAGTCGAGGGATTCAGAGTAACCCGGTCGAAAGCCTTCTCCAAGTCTACAAAGCACATGGAGACTGGATGGGCAAACCCTCCAGTAGTCTTTAAGGTTAAGGAGCTGGTCCACTGTTCCACGACCAGGACGAAACCCGCACTGTTCGTCTTGAATCCGAGGTTCAACAAACGGTCGGAGCCTCCCTTCAGCACCCTGGAGGCTCCCTTCAGCACCCTGGCATAAGCTTTTCCTAGGAGGCTGAGTAGTGTGATACCCCGATAGTTTGATCACACTCTCCGGTCCCCCTTCTTGAAGATGGGAACCACCACCCCGTTCTGCCAGTCCATGGGCACTGTTCCTGACCCCCATGCGACATTGAAGAGGCGTGTCAGCCAAGACAGCCCAACAAAGTCCAGCGCCTTCAGCATCTCAGGGTGGATCTCAACCCCCCGGCACCACCAAGGAGCTTTTTGACTACCTTAGTGGCCTCTGCCAGGGAGATAGGTTCATCTACCCTCAAGTCTTCAGGCGCTGCCCCCTGTTCAGGAGACATGTTGACCGGGTTTTGGAGTTCCTCAAAGTTCTCTTTCCACCGCCCGACGATATCCTCTGTCTGGGTCAGCAGCCCCCCTCCCCCGCTGATAACAGCCTGGGGAAGGCCCTGCTTTCCCTTCCTGAGTCGTCGGATGGTTTGCTAGAACCTCCTTGAGGCCAACCGAAAGTCCTTCTCCATGGCCTCCCCGAACTCCTCCCATGCCCAAGTTTTAGCATTATCCATTTATCCATGGTCCGGGCGAGGTAGCTGAAGTCCGTGGGCCGCTATCTATCAGGGATTTTTTAACTGCTTAAGTCAACATGTCTGTCGTGACAAAGGTCCACAGGTGGCGCTGATGCAGTGACATAACACATAATCCCTCATCCACTTCCCACCTTTGTCCCCTCTGTCGAGGAAACACAGATAGACGGATGTTTCGGTGATAAGCAGAAGTGCGGTTTGAAACCAGAGAGGATGAAACCGTCCCTTCATTTGCCTGCTGACCGTCTCTATGTAAAGTCTGTGGTGTGTTTGCTGTGAGCCGCACAAACGCTCCAGCGACGCCATGAGGGGTGCGTTTAATGACCAATGCCAGGAAACTGAGAAAACTGTGGGAAGTGACTCCATGAAAACTGGTTTGGTTGATCCTTTACTGCTGATAGTTTATCAGCTTTACGCATGAATGTGTTCTATCACATGTGTTCAAATACATGAGAATTAGTTCATTAATCAAATATAGAAAATAGTGCAAATATAGAGTGCAAATTTAAAATATCAATAAAGGTGCAAGTATGAAAATCTACACAAAGATTATTTTGCTAATTAAATACAAAATTAAATGTCAGTTAAAATGTTAATTATATATATATCATTATATATACATAATTATATACAAATATATTTATAATATCATTATATATAATAATTATAAATTAAAAATGTCACATTAACACATTTATGTATCAATAAGGATGATTATATATATATAAATATATATATATATATATATATATATATATATATATTTCTGCAGTTCAATCCCTGGATGCTTTTGATTTGTTTTTATTTATGTGAACTATGTACAGATTAAAGATAGATAGATAGATAGATAGATAGATAGATAGATAGATAGATAGATAGATAGATAGATAGATAGATAGATAGATAGATAGATAGATAGATAGATAGATAGATAGATAGATAGATAGATAGATAGATGCTACTTTTATGTTTCTAAAAGTCTCGTTTTACGAAGCGGAACCTTTGTTCCCCGCGAGAGGAGAACCTTTTCCGCCCTACGTCACTTCCGCTTCCAGCAAATTCTCGAACACACGGAGGATAAACGCAGGAGCACCGCGCGAGAGCGAGCCAGTAGCCGGAGGAGGCTTCTAGAAACAACGTGCACCGGCAGCGACCGACCGACCGACCGACCGCCCGGTACAGACCCCGCAGCCGCGCGCCCGCAGCCGGACGGTAAACATGGCCAAGTGGGGCGAAGGAGACCCGCGCTGGATCGTGGAGGAGCGAGCTGACGCGACCAACGTCAACAACTGGCACTGGTGAGTTTAATATTCATAACCCTCAGTCCGCGGGCAGAGCGCCGCTGCAGCGCGAGGGCACCGGGTAGAAATATATATTTGGATTGTGTTATATTGTTTGTATTTGTACGATCCGGGTTTCAATTGAAGCCTCGGCGGCGAAGAGCTCGATGGAGGCGCGCACGTGTCTAACGCGCTTTACGTTAGCTGATACGTGACGTCACTGGCGTTTTAAAGCTAATACCATCATATTCATAAATGCAGCCAGATTACTTTGTTTCGTCTTCCAGTCGGAAGCGTTGAGGTGGTCGTCCGGGTCACCTGATCGCGCCGTGACGTCACGCAGCCCTTCACCTGTTCATCAGGATGCATTGGGCTCCGATCCCCATGAAGTAGATGTACTCCGATCTCTTTGTAGTATTTTCCCATAATGCAGCGTTGGTGTACTCATAACTCTCCCAGTACACCATAAAATACATCTTCATATCGTGTTGTACAGTTCCTGGCTCATAATATTATATTATGTCTTCTTATAGGCGCCTGTCGGTTTCACGTTAAGTCAGATGAATATAATAATTAAAACGTTATGACATCGGACACAGAAGGGGAATAAATACATCTCTGGCGACTTTGGTGTGTGTGTGTGTGTGTGTGTGTGTGTGTGTGTGTGTGTGTGTGTGTGTGTGTGTGTGTGTGTGTGTGTGTGTGTGTGTGTGTGTGTGTGTGTGTGTGTGTGTGTGTGTGTGTGTGTGTGTGTGTGTGTGTGTGTGTGTGTGTGTGTGTGTGTGTGTGTGTGTGTGTGTGTGTGTGTGTGTGTGTGTGTGTGTGTGTGTGTGTGTGTAGGACGGAGCGGGACGCGACCACATGGTCGTCGGACAAGTTGAAAGATCTGCTGCTCGGCCTGCGCGTGCAGAGCGACGAGGGGAGCTGTGAGGTGACGGAGGTCAGCAAGGTGGAGGGAGAGGCCTCCATCAACAACCGCAAGGGGAAACTCATCTTCTTCTACGAGTGGAGCCTGAAGGCCACATGGACCGGTGAGTGGCAGGGGGCCGGACCACAGAACACGCTCCTGTATTGGATCTTATATATATATTAGGGATGCACCGATATCGGTATCGGGGCCGATACTGCGTTAAAATACTCGTACTCGTATTCGTTTTCAATTGTCGATACCAAGAACCGATACCACTCAACAGTATTTCGCTACAACAAACTGGTCGCGCTTTGTGGAGAAAAAGATTTGTTGTCCTACCTGACTTCAACGTCTAGGGCAGGGGTCGGCAACCCGTGATCCAGAGCCGCATACGGCTCTTTCATCGCTCTCTTGCGGCTCATGCAGCAAGGTGTGTAGAGTAATGTGCGTTCACACCGAGCGCGACACAAATTACTGCCGTCCTGCCGGTTTGAATCAAACTGCTGCTGATCCACCTGAAGTAGCGCTGGCAGCGGCCTCATTCAGACGCTGTTGTGCGGCTACGGATGATATTATTGTAGCCGAGTGTCTGTTGTGTGTCTATATTTGTAATTCTAATAAAATGAAAACACGCTGCAGGGTAACTTGAACCACTTTTTTATCTCCTTCACACACGTATATCCCACAATTCCACTCCTCTTTTCCTTTCCGTTTCTCCCTCCACAATAAAAGCACCGGAAACATAACTTGGAACACAGCTTCCTATATAATTGCTCGATCCCTAATATTATCGCTTACATTATGAACCCGGACACGGGGGCGTTTTATGGTCCGACATTAGAGGGACTTCCACAAGAAGTTTAAAGCTTGGGATAGCCTTCTGTTAATTTTGTACTATAGGCTTGACATAATCTGCAGAGGATAAAATAAAATCTGCCTCCAAATTAATTGCACTTTCATGGAGACCAAATCTAAGAAGTATCGGTACTCGGTATAAGTACACAAATAAAAATACTCGTATCGGTTTGTAAAAAAGTGGTATCGCTGCATCCCAAATAAATAAATATATATATAAAAATAACACGCGCACGCACGAGAGAGAAGAGAACACCTGATATAATAATAATATTCTGGTGATCTGGTTCCTCAGGAGAGTCCAAATCAGGAGTCAAGTACACAGGAACCATCGAGGTTCCCAACCTGTCTGACGAGAACGACATGGAGGACCTGGACGTGAGTGTGAGTGTGTGTGTGTGTGAGAGAGAGAGAGAGAGAGTGTGTGAGTGACCTCGGTGTGCCGTCTCCCGTCCAGATCTCCGTCTCTCTGAATAAAGACGAGCCTGAGACGCCGCTGACCGACCTGATGAGGAAACGCGGGGCGGAGAAGATCCGCGAGGCGCTGGGGAGCTACGTCGGGTTCCTGAAGACAGGCGAGTGGACCAGGCCGGTTCTGGGCTCGTGTCCGTTTACAAATAAACGCGTGTGGATGTCATGATGAGCATTAAATGAATGTAAACTCTTGTTGGAGGAGTTAAAGGTCAAAGCTCCGTGTGTCTCCTTGCAGAATTCACCCAGGGCATGATCCTCCCGACGGCCAACGGCGTGGCCAAGTGCACGTCGCAGTCCAAAGCCACGCTGGACCAGACCCGGGTACGCGTCGGCCATGTTTCGTGCAGTGCTGCTCCCCGCGGCCCGCTTGGCCTCACCGTCTTGTTCTCGTTGTTGAAACAGATTTCCTCGTCGGGCGGCGGCACGGCGGCTCCCGTCAACACCGGCGTCAAGATCCCCACCTGCAAGTTCAGCATGAGGGAAAAGTTCCTCACCTCGCCGGCCGACCTCTACCGGGTCTTCCTCAACCAGGAGGTGAGCGGCCGCCGCCCCCCGCTCCGCCTGCCAGGCAGGGCTTACCTGACTGTGAAACTAATAGCAACACTTCCAGAGGAAGCTTCCCGATGTTCACCGTCGGCATCGGAGCGCCGAGAGCAGCTCCCGGTTAACGTGTTAACGTGTCTTCTCCGCCCTCAGATGACGATGGCGTTCACACACGCTCCGGCCTCGGTGGACGGAGAGAAAGGAGGAAAGTTTCGTCTGCTGGAAGGGAACGTGTTCGGAGAGTTCACGGAGCTGGTGAGACGTTTACGGCTGGATCAGCTGGCTTCATGGATATCATTTATAGTCCGCATCTTTCTTTCTGTTGACATTTTAACTTTTCTGTAACTTTTAATTCATGGAAAACGAAGTGAGTTGTGTTCAGGTGAAAATAATAAAACCTCTCCACAGGTTCCTGATGAGAAGATAGTTATGAAGTGGCGGTACAACAACTGGCCCTCTGGTACGTCCTTTTATTCATAACACGTTTATTTCATGTAAAAACTTCTACATTTACAGAAAGAATGTATTGAGTAAGAAAAGCCCAAAGAAATCCTCTAATATGAATATCGTATTTCCTTCAATTTCACGAAAAATAATTCTTGCTTGTTTCAACGTCCAACATACGAATTAAAACACATTTATGTAAATAAATAGATGGATACAAATGAAATATAAGTGTGTGTGGATAATAATCTTAATAATCGTATCTGCGCCCTCAGAGCACTACGCCACCGTCAGCTTGTCGTTCTGGGACCGGAGCAGCGAGACCGAGCTGAAGCTGGAGTGTCGCGGCGTCCCGGAGGACGAGGAGGAGCGCACGAGGGAGGGCTGGAGCCGGTACTACTTCGAGGCGATCAGACAGACTTTTGGCTACGGGGCGCGGCTCTACTGAGGCCTCCTCCTCCTCGTCTTCTTCTGTTTTGGATATTTTTAAGCTTCTCGTCCTCCCGACCGGCTCCCGCCCTCAGCTCGGAGCCGGAGGCGGCCGAGGCGTCCCGAGTGTGAATGTTTTAACCGTTTAGACCCAGACGGCCCGGCGGTGTCGGGTCGGAGCCGCCGGGACGAATAAAGACGATCCATCGACCCGCTCGTGCTAATTGGGCCCCCACGTCTATAAATATGTAATTACTGCAGGAGTCCGAGTACGTTTGCTTTTCCTTTACTGGGGGAAGCCCCGATATTATGTTTTTTCTAATTATTAAGTGTAGTGAAGATGCATGTTTCATTTCAAAAGGAAGTTTCCTGCTGAATTCTTTGCTTTGGACTTTTCATTACGATCAAACTCATCACACGTTCACTGTTTGGCTTCAACATGTCAATTTCCAGTAAAAAAGAAAAAGAAGTTTTCAGAATGAAACGCATCTATTTATTCATTATTTGACCTCACGATGTAAAAAGATTAGTTTCTTGGAATAAACAATCCCTGGATGCTCTCCGTTTGTTTTTATTCACGTGACCTTTTGTGCACATGTTGGAATTATTTATTTACAGTTTGTTTACAAAGTTTAGCGTCTTTAAAACGTTAATTTACAAGTGTTCAACTGTAGTTGAAAAACATCTGACCGGAGCATGTTTTTAAATCAACATCAGAGAGCTGATTGGCTCTTAGTATTAATGTCTCATGTTTAATTGAAAGACATATCTTATAATAATAATAAAGCTTATTACACAAAACAAGTGGTAATGTATTTCTCGTAAAAAGAACATAAATATATATTTATACATGCATGAATAAATTCAAGTAAGGTCTGTAAACTACAAGTAGCCTACAGAACAGGAAGTCACTGTTTCTGTGACTTCCTGTTTATTCTTTTAAGGCGGCTGTAAAAGCTCATCTCTAGCGAGGATATTTCTTCACGATTAATTCTAATCATCTCCTCTTCCCTCAGATGAGGAAGAGAATAAACTCTTTTAATCCACACGAGGAGAAACCAGGACCTCCTGATGTTTAATCCTGTAGTGTAATGACAGTGTCGGCCTCAGGGGGCGCTGTGGTGATTTACAGCCTGTTCATGTTTAATCCTGGAGTGTAATGACCGTGTCGGCCTCAGGGGGCGCTGTGGCGATTTACAGCCTGTTCATAACGTTTAATCCTGTAGTGTAATGACCGTGACGGCCTCAGGGGGCGCTGTGGCGATTTACAGCCTGTTCATGTTTAATCCTGGAGTGTAATGACCGTGTCGGCCTCAGGGGGCGCTGTGGCGATTTACAGCCTGTTCATAACGTTTAATCCTGTAGTGTAATGACCGTCTCGGCCTCAGGGGGCGCTGTGGTGATATACACTGTTGTACTGCTAGTTTTACTGAAGTAAAAGAGCGTAGTACTTCCTCCACCACTGCTGAGCAGCACTGCTTGTACTTTTACACAGAGGTATTGATACTTCTATTAAATGTATACTATACAGATAGCAGCGCTGCAGTACCCCGCCCGGCCGCGGGGGGAGGGGGCAGCAGAGGCACTGTTTACAGGCAGGCCAGCAGCTGGCTGCACGAGCGCTCGTAGCTGGTCGCGTGCACACAGACGCGAGGAGGTCGCTGGAAGAGCGGTTAACTTTTTACACCCAGAAGGAGAGAAGTGACGGGAAGTCGCAGGTGAAGCAGCTGTGCGCGCGCACCGTTTACCTGGCGACCGAGCGCGAGACCCGTTGACGCGTAAAACCATCGATCCGCGCGGTAAACAACAACACTTTAGCTCGCGGATAGCAACTAGCAGGCTCGCGAGGAGGTCCGAGCTGCACCCCCCCTCCCCAAAAAGTAGTTTGGTCGTGGATGAGGTCTCCGGCGGGCTGAGAGCGCGAGGACCAGGACCCACAGCGGAGCCACAGCGCGCGGCACGCGGCAGGATGGCCACGCAGGTCGGCGCGTGTCTGACAGCCGAGGAGGAGCACGAGGGGCCTCGCGAGCCGCAGCCGGCGGACGGGCCCGGCTCCGGGGCGGAGAGGAGCGGCGGCTCGAGCCCCGCGGAGGAGGACCCGCACGCCGCCGACGCGAGGCTCGAGGCGGCGGCGAGGGGCAGCGTCGTGGAGGCGCCGCCGCCCAAAGTCAACCCGTGGACCAAGAGGACGACGGGCAGGGTGCCGGTCAACAACAACAACATCCACAACAGCTCCCAGGAGAAAGGCGAGTGTCTTTTGTGTGTTAACGTCCTGAACGCGGCGCTGGCGGCCCGGAACCCACTTCGGGTGCTGACCTCTGGCCGCGCCGTGTCTGGGGGGTCGGGTCGCTTATGCTCCCTAAACGGGGCCGTCAGGAGCCGCGGGGGTCACATGTGTGCACCATCCCCCCACCTGTGCTCGGGTTGCTGGAGCACCACGTGTTGCTCTGCTACTCCGCTTCCTACCTGGGACTTGTGCCTCTTAAAGGCCCCCTCCCCTTTAATGTTGGCCAAATGCACCACGTGTGTGTGTGTGTGTTTGGGGGGCGACCTGAGCCCCGAGTCGGGCTCCTGTGGGCTGTCCCGGTGGGTAAAACATCATAAATAATGAAGCTAAGCCTGAAGGCTAGCTGCTGCTGGAGGGACACGTTCTCACGGCCAATGGCCGGGCGGCCTGCGGCTCCTCCCCCGCCCGCTGCTCCCAGTGGCACCAGTCACACCAGTGACAGGGTGGCTGGACCACTAGCTGTAAAACTATTGATCATGTTGGCTTGGGCTCAATCTAAATTAGTGTATTTGTTAATCATTAATTGCAGGAAGTTCCCAGAGCTGAAAACCAGTGGGTTAGCAAGTAAATATTACTTTAATCAGCAATTAGTAATAATAAACATAATTTAAGCAAAGTGCTCTGCAACATGTTTTGTAACATAAGTATATATACTTAGTGATATATAAATAGTTTTATTAAATAAATTGTTGTTTTTTTCTTTTATTGACAGAAATTGGTGATAAATGAGCCTCAAAATATTTAGCATTTTGCTTTTTAAATGGCTTAAATGATTCACATTGTTAATAATTGCTGCTATTGCTGGTTGTTTGTGATCGCCAGTCAAAAACAAGATAGTTTAATATGAAGTAAAAGTTGAAAACCAGTAAAAGTTGAAAAATGACTTTGAGAAGATTGATCGTCATATATATATATATACACACACACACACACACACGTAGCGTGTGCAGCTTAATAAAGCAGTCACACTTTGAGTTAGGGGGGGGGTTATATTGGACTGACGGGGAGGGGTTGTGTTTAAAAAGGTGATTAAACACTAAACTGCTGCCACGATGTCGCTTCTTCGTTCTGTTTCTGCAGATCCTCAGAACGCTCTGAAAGTCGTGCGGGCCGGAAAACCCAGAACGAGAAAGTCCAGCAAGGTAGAAACGTTTTACTCTGTTTTTGTTTAGGGAAAGTTTCTTTGTTTTAAAAGCAAAAAGGTCCATGAACAGACACACACACTCACGAACTCAGAAAGTTGTTGCGACGGTTTTTAAACATTTCGAGCGACTTCATTGACTTCCAGACAGGAAGTTGTGTTCGCTGACCCAGAATGCAACTCTTTGTAGTCTGAGGTCGTGACCAGAATATTAACACGGTGCGTTTTGGATCAAGATGTTGAAACATAAACTTTATTAAAGTTAAGATCGAGCCAAAATAGTTTTAATAAGATTTAATGAACTATAATGTGGATTTATCACGAGTCCTCATTGTTTAATTTCACTGTACATTGTGATTTTAACTCATTTTAAGATGATTTAAAATCATTTGCCCTTCATTGTAGATTAGTTGTGTATTTGAGACTCCAAGCAGGAAGTCTGAGTTAAGTTTTTCATAACTGGGATGCAAACAAAAGTATTTAAAATAGGAAGAAAGACGCCTTTGCAAATGTTTGAGAAACTAATTCAACACTTTAGTCGCAGCTCGTGTTTGTTTAGCTTTGTTTGTTTTACAGGAAACGCTTGTCTAAGAATTTTAAAAGTCTCTGGCTTTTATTGTGAAAATAAGAAGGGAAAGAATAATACAGTCTGAGTTCATATAAATATAAAATTGTTGGTATATTTTAGATTTTTTGACCTTTTTCCCCAACACATTTAAAAGAGCTTTTATGTCTGACTTTCAGCTCTGACCTTCAGCTCTGACCTTCAGCAGATGGTTGTAGTTTAATGTCTTCTCTCCTACTCCACAGTCCGGTGACTTCAGTGACATCACAAACTGGCCCACGCCGGGCGAGCTGGCCAAAGAGGTTTGTTTATGCTTTAAGTTGTAAAAAACATCAGCTTCCTGTCGAGGAGTGGAGAGCCGCAAGAATGTTTTCTACTTTACTTGCCCCGCCCCTTTCTGGCTAGTTTACTTGCCCCGCCCCTTTCTGGCTAGTTTACTTGCCCCGCCCCTTTCTGGCTAGTTTACTTGCCCCGCCCCTTTCTGGCTAGTTTACTTGCCCCACCCCTTTCTGGCTAGTTTACTTGCCCCACCCCTTTCTGGCTAGTTTACTTGCCCCACCCCTTTCTGGCTAGTTTACTTGCCCCGCCCCTTTTGGTCTACTTTACTTGCTTCTTGGGTTGTTTTGAAGGAATTTACCGACACAAAAAAGCGTAGGCACACTTTTTGTGAAACTGAAAAAAAACACGATAGCCGTGAGATTGAAATATGATATTTTATATATCTGTAAGTGTTTTGTTGTAGCCGCTCTCTGTCTGATGGGTCTGAATCTCCAGCAGCAGCAGAACGTCCTGAACAACAACGGCAGGAAGCCGGCCTCCTCGCGCAGAGACAAGGAGGCGCCGACGGCGTCGGAGAGCAAGGAGAACCAGGAGGCGCAGCCCGACCCGCTGGGGGAGGAGCCCGGAGAAGGGTGCGGGTCCAAGGGGGGGGCGGACACCAAGAGCGCCGGCCTGAAGAAGAAGGGAGGCGAGGGTGAGGACCGCTCGCTCGATGCCGCCTCCTGTAAAGATCGTTGTCATATGTTCTGTTAAAACATTTTAATGTTTCATTCTGCGGCCGGCGGCAGAGGAGGCGTGTCCTGCAGCGTGCTGATCACATGACCTGACGAGTGTCTCCCTTAATTAAATGAATAAATACAAAATGTTCCAGCAGCTTTCAAATCGCTTTCACGGTTTTTGTAATTTTTAACTCTTTTGGAACCGACTCCCCGCTGTGCGTCGTCGCCAGGCAACAAGCGTAAGTGGGTTTCTCTGCCGATGGACGACGACCAGACGGCCGGCCGGCGTCCGGACGCCACGGCGCCGCCCAGCGCCGCGCCCGACCCCGCCTCGCCCAATCAGGCGCTCCGTAGTAACCGGGCGCCTGGCGGCAGCAGGAGTAAGTGGCCACGCCCCCACGTTTTGTGTTCACGCCCCTTTCGGCCGCTGGTTTGGTTCTTGTGTTCGCTCCCCGCTCGTCTTCACGCTCTTCTTCACACTCTTCTTCTTCACGCTCTTCTTCTTCACGCTCTTCTTCTTCACGCTCTTCTTCTTCACGCTCTTCTTCACTCTCTTCTTCTTCACGCTCTTCTTCTTCACGCTCTTCTTCACACTCTTCTTCTTCACACTCTTCTTCTTCACACTCTTCTTCACGCTCGTCTTCATGCTCGTCTTCTTCACGCTCTTCTTCACGCTCTTCTTCTTCACGCCCTTCTTCACGCTTGTCTTCATGCTCGTCTTCTTCACGCTCTTCTTCACGCCCTTCTTCACGCTTGTCTTCATGCTCGTCTTCTTCACGCTCTTCTTCACGCTCTTCTTCACGTTCTTCTTCACGCTCTTCTTCACACTCTTCTTCTTCACGCTCATCTTCACGCTCTTCTTCACACTCTTCTTCTTCACGCTCATCTTCACGCTCTTCTTCACACTCTTCTTCACGTTCGTCTTCAGGCTCGTCTTCTTCACGCGCATCTTCTTCACGCTCTTCTTCACACTCTTCTTATTCACGCTCGTCTTCACGCTCATCTTCTTCACCCTCGTCCAGCTGGAGATATCCGGTCTTTGTAGGGGAAACATTAATAAATACGTTGGAGATGACTTTTTTTTTATAAAATATTCAATTTTCTAGAAAAAATATCAGAAATTCCGAGTTGCTGATCAATTTTACGGGAACATTTTAGAAAATTCAGGGACGGCCTCTTGGTGCCACATTAAGAGCGCGCGTGTGCGTGCGTGTGTGTGCGTGCGTGTGTGTGTGTGTGTGTGCGCGCGCTTTAACACCGTCCTTCATGTCTCGTGTCAGCAGGTTGGAGACGAGACTCTCGTGACTTCGTGGATGACGGCGTTCGCGGAGGAGTCCGAGGTCGAGGGAAAGGTCGTGGTCGCGGCCGAGGTCGTGGACGAGGTACGAGCGTCTGTAAAGTACCCGAGTCCCGTTGTCACCTTAAAAGCCTTCCCTCATGCGTTTCCTCTCCGGCCCGCAGGCCGCTACGAGTTCCCTCAGAGCTCCCGGGACTCGGCCGACGCTCGCGGCCCGTCGGAGTTCGGCAGCAACAACACGGTTTACTACTACGGAGACAAAGTGCAGATGTACCCGGTGGACGAGAAGCTCCTCAAGGAGTACATCAAACGGCAGATGTGAGTACACGGCCTCCAGCAGCTCATTTACATAAACGTGTTTGAGCTCAAGCTGACAAACGTGTCCTTCCTTTTGGATCTCTGGAGCCTTTAATACTAAAACATTTCTACTTGTGAAGACATTTATCATACGAGGGAGAGAGGCAATAATATAAATGTAGAACAGCTGTTTCACACAAGCCCCACACATTACAGCTCAAAGTGAAAAACAAGGTGAAACACTGCAGATGAGCGACGACAACCAGAGTTTAGTGCTCTGTGTTCTTCATAAAGTCAAAAACATCTTTATTATGCAAAAGTGGGTGTTGTGTGTTGTGTCGCCTGCAGGGGGCGTCGTCCACTCCTGACTGACAGCTCTGGCCTCATTTCAGGTGGAGGGGGGGGGAGTGGCCTCCTAAATATAGTCTGAGTGCTGAGCGAGGAAATGTGGGCAAAATTAAAGTGTTTCAGGAGGGAGGGGGAGGTATTCTTGTCTTCTCTCGTCTCCTTCAGTTATTCAGACTGCTCACTCAGCCGGAGGGGTGTGTGTGTGTGTGTGTGTGTGTGTGTGTGTGTGTGTGTGTGTGTGTGTGTGTGTGTGTGTGTGTGTGTGTGTGTGTGTGTGTGTGTGTGTGTGTGTGTGTGTGTGTGTGTGTGTGTGTGTGTGTGTGTGTGTGTGTGTGTGTGTGTGTGTGTGTGTGTGTGTGTGTGTGTGTGTGTGTGTGTGTGTGTGTGTGTGTGTGTGTGTGTGTGTGTGTGTGTGTGTGTGTGTGTGTGTACGTACTCCGGTTTCTCCCCCCCGCCCCCCCCCCCCGCCCCCAGTGAGTACTACTTCAGCCTCCACAACCTGGAGCGTGACTTCTTCCTGAGGAGGAAGATGGACGCTCAGGGCTTCCTCCCAGTGTCGCTCATCGCCAGCTTCCACCGAGTACAGGCTCTCACGACAGACGTCGGCCTCATCGTGGAGGTACGTCGGTTTAACGTCGACATGAGGACTTCCTCCTGCACACGCATGTTCACGGGATACCCTCCCCTTGTTCCTGAGATGAGACGAAGAGATACGTCATTACATCATCATGTCATCACGTCATTACATCATCACGTCATTACATCATCACGTCATTACATCATTACGTCATTACATCATCATGTCATTACATCATCACGTCATTACGTCATTACATCATCATGTCATTACATCATTACATCATCATGTCATTACATCATGTCATTACATCATTACATCATGTCATTACATCATCATGTCATTACATCATTACATCATCATGTCATTACATCATCATGTCATTACATCATCATGTCATTACATCATGTCATTACATCATGTCATTACATCATTACATCATCATGTCATTACATCATTACGTCATTACATCATTACATCATCACGTCATTACATCATTACATCATCATGTCATTACATCATCATGTCATTACATCATCATGTCATTACATCATCACTTCATTACATCATCACGTCATTACATCATCACGTCATTACATCATCATGTCATCACGTCATTACATCATCATTTCATCACGTCATTACATCATCACGTCATTACATCATCACGTCATTACATCATCATTTCATCACGTCATTACATCATCACGTCATTACATCATCACGTCATTACATCATCACGTCATTACATCATCACGTCATTACATCATCACGTCATTACATCATCATGTCATTACATCATCACGTCATTACATCATGTCATTACATCATCACGTCATTACATCATCATGTCATTACATCATTACATCATCACGTCATTACATCATTACATCATCATGTCATTACATCATCATGTCATTACATCATTACGTCATCACGTCATTACGTCATTACATCATCACGTCATTACATCATCACGTCATTACATCATCACGTCATTACATCATCACGTCATTACATCATCACGTCATTACATCATCACGTCATTACATCATCACGTCATTACATCATCACGTCATTACATCATCACGTCATTACATCATCACGTCATCACGTCATTACATCATCACGTCATTACATCATCACGTCATTACATCATCACGTCATTACATCATCACGTCATTACATCATCACGTCATTACATCATCACGTCATTACATCATCACGTCATTACATGATCACGTCATTACATCATCATGTCATGTCATTACATCATCACATCATGTCATTACATCATCATGTCATTACATCATCACGTCATGTCATTACATCATCACGTCATTACATCATGTCATTACATCATCACGTCATTACATCATGTCATTACATCATCATGTCATTACATCATTACATCATCACGTCATTACATCACGTCATTACATCACGTCATTACATCACGTCATTACATCACGTCATTACATCACGTCATTACATCATGTCATTACATCATCACGTCATTACATCATCACGTCATTACATCACGTCATTACATCATTACATCATCATGTCATTACATCATGTCATTACATCATTACATCATCATGTCATTACATCATCACGTCATTACATCATCATGTCATCGTGTCATTACATCATCGTGTCATTACATCATCGTGTCATTACATCATCGTGTCATTACATCATCGTGTCATTACACCATCATGTCATTACATCATGTCATTACATCATTACATCATCACTTCATTACGTCATCATGTCATTACATCATCACATCGTGTTCTTCAGTGGGTGGTCCGGCTTCCCTCTGGAGGTTTTTAGGGAACAAATGGATCTAATGAGCAAACTCTCCTCCAGGCCCTGAAGAGCAGCAAAGAGGTGGAGCTGGTGGACAACAAGGTTCGCTGCAAGAGCGACCCGGAGCGCTGGCCCATCCCCGGAGCCCCCGGCATTGGTTCCCCCGGCATTGGTTCCCCCGGCATTGGTTCCCCCGGCATGGGTTCCCCCGGCATGGGTTCCCCCGGCGTTGGTTCCCCCGGCGTGGGTTCACCCCGGACCGACTTCTCCCAGCTCATCAACTGCCCCGAGTTCGTTCCCCGGCAGAGCGTCGGCTCCACGACCTCCGGTCAGTGTCCAGCTCTTCTTCTGCTCTTTCATCAGAAACCCTTGAAACACTTCAATGAGCCTCAACGCACACACAGAGGTTTATCCTATATATATATATATATATGTACCTAAATATATATTTTTTAAATGTATAATAATATTTATATATTATCTATATTGTATAATGTATATTATATATTTGTATGACAGAAAATTATTGATTAAGTACATTTTTAAGCAAATTTGGTTTTGAAGTATTTCAATATTCTGTTAAATAATTATCTTGTCTGATTCATATTCTGTGCACATCTCTGGCAGCCACTGGGCTCTAGCAACATTCCATAATACAATATATAAGATCACATGGTTGTAAAGGTTGTGCCCCTCCCCCTCAGCTGCCTCTCCCGTGAAGAAGACTCCTCCCGAGTCCGATGAGGAGCTCCGGGTCTCGGCTGAACCAGACGCCCCCCCACCCGACCCCGACGCCTGGATCCAGGTGGAGAAACGCCACCGGCAGCCCACCGGAAAGGTACCGCGTCTTCCTCCTCCTCCTCTCTGTCCTCCTCTTCTTCCTCTTCCGTTTCTTGTTTCTCATCACACCTTCACCCGGCTGCTGATGAAGATGTGTGTAGTCGCCTCCTCCTCTTCCTCCTCCTCGTCTCTGCAGTCGAGTTCCTCCTCGCTTTATTTTTATTTTTTTCATCCTCACTTCTGAGTCTTTTCACGTCTCATTTCCTGCCCACATTGTTTTTTTAACTTTTCAGCCATCATGCCGTGTGAGTTATTTATTAATCGTAGCTCAGCGGATCAGGAATGTTTTACGATGTTTTATAGAAATTATTTGATTCAAGTTATTTCATTTTTATTTTTCACATTTATTTAATTTATTTGTCAGCTTGTTTTTCATATATATATAATATTAATCTAAATTAATATATGATTAATCATGTCCTCGAACTTCCCAGTGAGTGTTTTCCTTTAGTTTCTTCGTCCCGCCCCTTTAACGCTCCCCGCTAACCGGCGTTCCCCTCGCTGTCCTCCAGGAGCGCGGCGATGCTTCTCCAGACGGCCGCCAGCCTCCTCGCCAGGCCGTTCCCGACCAGGAGGAGCTGGACTTCCTGTTTGACGAGGAGATGGAGCAGATGGCGCCCAGAAAGAACAAGTTCACAGATTGGTCGGACGACGGCGACTCGGACTACGAGCTGGACGACCAGGACGTCAACAAGATCCTCATCGTCACGCAGACGCCGCCTCACATGCGGAAGCATCCTGGCGGCGACCGGACCGGGAACCACGAGTCCCGGGCCAAGCTGACCACCGACATCGCCAAAGCCATCAACGACGGGCTGTTCTACTATGAGCAGGACCTGTGGAAGGGGGAGGAGACTGCTGAGAGCATCAAGGTGAGCGGTCTAGAGCAGCCGGGTGAGATGAGCGGTCTAGAGCAGCCAGGTGAGGTGAGCGGTCTAGAGCAGCCAGGTGAGGTGAGCGGTCTAGAGCAGCCAGGCGAGGTGAGAGGTCTAGAGCATCCGGGTGAGCGGTCTAGAGCAGCCAGGTGAGCGGTCTAGAGCAGCCAGGTGAGCGGTCTAGAGCAGCCAGGTGAGCGGTCTAGAGCAGCCAGGTGAGCGGTCTAGAGCATCCAGGTGAGGTGAGCGGTCTAGAGCATCCGGGTGAGCGGTCTAGAGCATCCGGGTGAGGTGAGAGGTCTAGAGCATCCAGGTGAGGTGAGAGGTCTAGAGCAGCCAGGTGAGGTGAGCGGGCTAGAGCAGCCAGGTGAGGTGAGAGGTCTAGAGCAGCCAGGTGAGGTGAGAGGTCTAGAGCAGCCAGGTGAGGTGAGCGGTCTAGAGCAGCCAGGTGAGGTGAGCGGTCTAGAGCAGCCAGGTGAGGTGAGCGGTCTAGAGCAGCCAGGTGAGGTGAGCGGTCTAGAGCAGCCAGGTGAGGTGAGCGGTCTAGAGCAGCCAGGTGAGGTGAGCGGTCTAGAGCAGCCAGGTGAGGTGAGCGGTCTAGAGCAGCCAGGTGAGGTGAGCGGTCTAGAGCAGCCAGGTGAGGTGAGCGGTCTAGAGCAGCCAGGTGAGGTGAGCGGTCTAGAGCAGCCAGGTGAGGTGAGCGGTCTAAAGCAGCCAGGTGAGGTGAGCGGTCTAGAGCATCCAGGTGAGCGGTCTAGAGCATCCAGGTAAGGTGAGCGGTCTAGAGCATCCGGGTGAGCGGTCTAGAGCATCCGGGTGAGCGGTCTAGAGCATCCGGGTGAGCGGTCTAGAGCATCTGGGTGAGCGGTCTAGAGCATCCGGGTGGGGTGAGCGGTCTAGAGCATCTGGGTGAGCGGTCTAGAGCATCCGGGTGAGGTGAGCGGGCTAGAGCAGCCAGGTGAGGTGAGCGGGCTAGAGCAGCCAGGTGAGGTGAGCGGTCTAGAGCATCCGGGTGAGGTGAGCGGTCTAGAGCAGCCGGGTGAGCGGTCTAGAGCATCCGGGTGAGGTGAGCGGTCTAGAGCAGCCAGGTGAGGTGAGCGGTCTAAAGCAGCCAGGTGAGGTGAGCGGTCTAGAGCATCCAGGTGAGCGGTCTAGAGCATCCAGGTAAGGTGAGCGGTCTAGAGCATCCGGGTGAGCGGTCTAGAGCATCCGGGTGAGCGGTCTAGAGCATCCGGGTGAGCGGTCTAGAGCATCTGGGTGAGCGGTCTAGAGCATCCGGGTGGGGTGAGCGGTCTAGAGCATCTGGGTGAGCGGTCTAGAGCATCCGGGTGAGGTGAGCGGGCTAGAGCAGCCAGGTGAGGTGAGCGGGCTAGAGCAGCCAGGTGAGGTGAGCGGTCTAGAGCATCCGGGTGAGGTGAGCGGTCTAGAGCAGCCGGGTGAGCGGTCTAGAGCATCCGGGTGAGGTGAGCGGTCTAGAGCAGCCAGGTGAGGTGAGCGGTCTAAAGCAGCCAGGTGAGGTGAGCGGTCTAGAGCATCCAGGTGAGCGGTCTAGAGCATCCAGGTAAGGTGAGCGGTCTAGAGCATCCGGGTGAGCGGTCTAGAGCATCCGGGTGAGCGGTCTAGAGCATCCGGGTGAGCGGTCTAGAGCATCTGGGTGAGCGGTCTAGAGCATCCGGGTGGGGTGAGCGGTCTAGAGCATCTGGGTGAGCGGTCTAGAGCATCCGGGTGAGGTGAGCGGGCTAGAGCAGCCAGGTGAGGTGAGCGGGCTAGAGCAGCCAGGTGAGGTGAGCGGTCTAGAGCATCCGGGTGAGCGGTCTAGAGCATCCAGGTGAGGTGAGCGGTCTAGAGCAGCCGGGTGAGCGGTCTAGAGCATCCGGGTGAGCGGTCTAGAGTATCTGGGTGAGGTGAGAGGTCTAAAGCATCCGGGTGAGGTGAGCGGGCTAGAGCAGCCAGGTGAGCGGTCTAGACTAGCCAGGTGAGGTGAGAGGTCTAGAGCATCCAGGTGAGCGGTGTAGAGCATCCGGGTGAGGTGAGAGGTCTAGACTAGCCAGGTGAGGTGAGCGGTCTAGAGCTGTTGTTCTTATGTTCTTAAGTGCTTAAAAACGGGTAAATGAGTAAATATGTTTGATTTATATTATGACAATATAATAAAATAACATTGTGCGAGAGCTAATACCCAAACAGCTTAAAGGCAGTGAAGGAAATCCATTATTTTAACTTTTTAGATTGTTGACGTTTGAGCTCAAAGGTTGTGTTTGATATGGCCACATGTGGGAAATGTCAAGCCTGAACACACACACACACACATGAAGGTCACTTGGATTTTATTTCGTGACGCCGGCGTGTACAGTTCAAAGTGCGCTGCACATCTGCTGCGTGTCACACGCTTCACCACGTTATCAGCCTGCAGCAGTAATGCTGCTTATGTCTGTTAGTTTCACACTTATTTAATTTATTTTGTCATTAATTAATTTCTTATTATTTTTGTTGTATTTTCATTATCTTTACATAATAACAAGTTAATTTAATTCAGAAAAAACAACAAGAATTATGACACAAAATGAGCTAGAAAATTCTAGTTTCACAGTTTATACATTTAAATGGCCTATTTTACAGAACAGGATCTTTACAGGTTTATAAATCTGTTTTTTCATAATTAATTTAACAGATTAATGTTAAAAGGTTGTTGTTGTTTACATTGTATTCGTAACCGTGACCCAACAGGAAGTGGAGAACTTCAAGAAGCTGAACGTCATCAGTCAAGACGAGTTCCACACTCTGACCCCCAAAGTACCCGTTGACCCGAAACAGGAAGTCCCGCCTCCTCTCACGCCAGGTGGGTTTGTGTGTCACCCTAGCTTCCTGTTGGTTCCCACCACCTGTGTAGTTATAGTCGTGTAATAACAATAACCTCCATCGTTGGCTCCCAGTGGACGGCGAGTTGTCCCGCTCGCTGCCGGCGACGGTCCCAGAGTCGCCCGTCGCTCACCAGCCCCGGACCCCCTGCACGCCGCGCACCCCCGGACGCCAGGACCCCAACAAGACGCCCCGCTTCTACCCCGTCATGAAGGAGAGCGGCACCATCGACAGACAGGTGAGTTCAGGGGGAGGACCTTTACCTGGTCCCGAACCAGTCCTTGGTTAGTCCTGGTCCCGATCTAGTCTGGGGTTAGTCCTGGTCCCGAACCAGTCTGGGGTTAGTCCTGGTCCAGTCTCAGAAGCAACACTACCACTTTAGTCCACAGGGGGCGCCAGAACCAACATAAAAGCTTCTTGTAACTTTAATTGAAGCTAATTTTAAATATATTGTGATCTTGTGAAACTGCTCTTTGTAAGTTGTTGTTGTTGTTGTTGTTGTTTCCTGTCGCAGACGCCGAGGAAGAAGAAGACCCGCCACAGTTCCAACCCTCCTCAGGAGGCCCACATCGGCTGGGTGATGGACTCCCGTGAGCACCGGCCTCGCTCGTCCTCCATCAGGTCTTCTTCTCTTTAACAACACTTTTGTTTTTCATTCGTTATTTTAATCATTCATTATATTATGTAATTATGTATGGGTGTACCTTTTAAATTATGACTATATATATATATATATATATATATATATATATATATATATATATATATGTATATATATATAATGTATATATATATACATATATATATATATACATATATATATATATATATATATATATATATATATATGTATATATATATATATATATATATATATATGTATATATATATATATGTATATATATATATATATATATATATATATATATAGGGGCGACTGTGGCTCAGTGGTTAGCAAGTCAGTCTTTCAATCAGAAGGTCGGTGGTTCAAACCCCGGCTCAGCCAGTCCATGTCGTTGTGTCCTTGAGCAAGACACTTAACCCTCATTGCTCACCGTTGCTGTGTCTACAGTCTACTGTATATCATGTAAGTCTCTTTGGATAAAAGCTTCAGATAAATGTAATGTAATGTAATATATTCCATTAGTGAAGAGCAAATATTTAAATATAAAAACCTGTAAATATTTGGACTTTCCCATATAACTAATGATTGATAACCAATAACTGATGACTGGCCCCTGCAGCAGCTCCGGTGCGTCTCCATCTGACGGCGCTCCGCTGGTGGGGGGTTACGGCTGCACCCCCCACTCGCTGCCCAAGTTCTGGCACCCGTCCCACGAGCTGCTGAGGGACAACGGGTTCACCCAGCAGGGGTACCACAAGTACCTGCGGCGCTGCCTCAACGGTACGGGGGGGCGGGGCTTTGAGACGGGTACAGGCGTTCAGGCGGCGCTCTGGTGACGGAGGCTGTGCTCTTCCCCCCAGAGAGGAAGCGGTTGGGGGTCGGCCAGTCCCAGGAGATGAACACTCTGTTCCGGTTCTGGTCCTTCTTCCTGAGGGACAACTTCAACCGCAAGATGTACGAGGAGTTCAAGCTGCGAGCGCTGGAGGACGCCAGAGAGGGCTACAGGTGAGGCGGCGCCGAGGTTCACGCGTATGAAGGACATCGTAAAGCCGTCTGCTCAGTGATTTGATTGACAGGCCCCCTAGTGGCAGAAATGAGCCGCTGCGCTGTGGAAGGTTCTCGGCCTCAAGTGGTTCTGGGTTTTAACCGCCTGCCACGCTCACATTCCTGTCTGGCAGCCCACGCCCTGACCCTCCCACTGCAACCAGTCCCCCCCAGCAGCTGTTTACCGGTCCGCCCGGTTCCTCAAAGCCGTTAAATATCCGTGAGCGTGCTCGTCACACCTTAACGATGTGAGACCAACAGGAAGTTAGCATCACTCCAACACGTTGCACAACATAATCTTATGATATTTGGAGAAAGATGAACTGTTGATTAGCGTTGCTCTGTGTTTGAGGTGCAACATAAGGTGACGACTGTCATCACCACATTGTTTACTCTGCAGGTAAATATCTGTTCACCTCCCTGCAGGTACGGACTGGAATGCCTCTTCCGATACTACAGTTACGGTTTGGAGAAGAGATTCCGGTCGGATCTGTTCAAGGACTTTCAAGAGGAGACGCTCAAGGACTTTGAGAGAGGTAACTGACACAGGAAACGGGATTTTCAGAATAAGATGATGTGTCATTGTTATAGTACGGAAACACACACGTCAAGTTTGTTTAATATAGAATCGATACATTACAGTGAAAAGACACTATCAAAATACTAAAATATGTACAATGTAGCTATATTGGATGTGCAAAATGAAATGTTCATAAAAACCATTATTCCTGAATCTCTCTCTCTCTCTCTCTCTCTCTCTCTCTCTCTCTCTCTCTCTCTCTCTCTCTCTCTCTCTCTCTCTCTCTCTCTCTCTCTCTCCTCTCTCTCTCTCTCTCTCTCTCTCTCTCTCTCTCTCTCTCTCTCTCTCTCTCTCTCTCTCTCTCTCTCTCTCTCTCTCTCTCTCTCTCTCTCTCTCTCTCTCTCCTCTCTCTCTCTTTTATTTATATATATATGATAATCATACCAAGAAGGAATGATGATCTCTAAACTGTGAAAATGCTTCAGGCGCCTCGTTACCACCAAAGTCTTTATACATAATCGCAGCTTACGAATGTTAAGACGTCACAATCCGCCCCTTAAACCTGCTTGACCCGACTTACAGGGTCACTGAGCGGAGGACGCAACGGATTAAAGTCGCTTTCTCAAACTCTGACGCGGAGCGGAGACTCCAGCAGCCGAGTTATTCTAGCCCAACGCCCTCAAACCTCTCGCTGGAAACCTCTCGCCCGTAGCACCGGTAGCCCCTCCCCTGTACGCCAGTAGCCCCTCACCGGTAGCCCCTCCCCTGTACACCGGTAGCCCCTCACCGGTAGCCCCTCCCCTGTACGCCAGTAGCCCCTCACCGGTAGCCCCTCCCATGTACGCCGGTAGCCCCTCCCCTGTACACCGGTAGCCCTCATCGCCGAACACGTGTGGGTAATAGCGGTTACCATGTGAGATGTCGCTTGATTGACGATGTTAAATGTATTTCCATTCGTATTGTTTTGTTTTTAATTAATGGTGCGTTTAAGTGCCGGTACACTAGTTCTGTGTTCTGCAGTGAGTGATGGTTCTGGTCTGACAGAAGTGTGCTGTGGTGCTGCAGGGCAGCTGTACGGCCTGGAGAAGTTCTGGGCCTTCTTGAAGTACTCCAAGATGAAGAAGCAGCCCATCGAGCCACAGCTGCAGGAGCACCTCTCCCAGTTCAAGAACCTGGAGGACTTCAGGGTGGTGGTGAGCAAACAGACCGTAGAGCAGGGGTTGCTTTAGGGAGGGGCTACAGGGTGATTGACAGGTCGACACCAGACATTTATGGTCGCTTGTGTCCATTAGTTGTGGGGAAAATGGAAATAATCAAAAGTGATTCAAGATGATGACGGCAAAATTTGACAAATTTGAGGCTTCAAAGCATCTAGACGACTCGGTCCACTTCCTGTATGCGGGCTGTTTTAACCCCGCCCACTACGGTCTGATTGGTTCAGACGGAATAAATCCATTTACAGAAACAGTCAACCAATCTGAGATGTGGGCGGCGGCTCAGGGTCGAGAAGCAGAGTCTGGGTGTTTGATACCTTTGTCCGATTGGCTCGTCTGCGAGTCTTGACCTCTGACCTTTCTGTGTCCGCAGCCGCCGATGGGCGAGGAGGGCGGCAGGAGGAGGCGCCACTCGTCCTCGGCTGGGGACGAGGGCCGGCGTCGGCAACATCCCTCCAACACTACCTCAAAGCCCACGCCGGCCTCCAAAACCTGCGCCGCCGCTCAGACCACGCCCAAAGACGACGCCCAGAAAGCCGCCGCAGCCCAGGGGAAGAAGGAAAGTGTTGCACCAAATAAATGAAGCCCCTCCCCTTCCTGTTTGGATGGAAGACATGGCGAGCGCGGCGGCGGCTGCAGCTCTGAGACGAGCGCTTCGCTTCCAGCAGTCAAACTGTTTGAAGAGCCGATTGTCTTTTAGGTTTTTATCCACGCTTTTCATTTGCAAAGCGAGCGGCGGAGGCTCGTCTGACGTTTACAAACAAAAACAAAAAGAATGCATTCCTGCATTTTTGCCTTTTTTATTCTCTCGGATGCCAAAACTCTCCGCTGACCTGTTGAACCGTTCGTTCTAGTTTTGCCAACGGAGACGCTGCCGACTGCCTCGATGCCTCGAGTGCCTTAATGAGCGAGTCACGCCGACGAGGTCCACGAGTCCAAAACCTCCTTAAAGTCTTCCCGAGTCTTTATTTGGCCTTTGAGCGCGTCTTCAAATTGACGCCACCTGCAGGTTGTCGTTCTCCTCTTGAGACATAAATATCTTCTTTTTTCTTATCATGACAATCAAGTTGACAGCAGCAGTCATAGATTTGTGAAGGACTGACCCCCCCACACCCCCCACCCCACAATTTTTAACACGGGAAAACTTTATTTCGAGTCCCGTTTTTACGCCCCAGAGGTGGTATAATTTATTGTTTTATTCTGGTTTTTATTTTTACTTGATTTTAAATGTTTCTGCTGGATTTGTGGGTGTGCAGCGTCTTAAAGCGACAGTAATTCAGCTTTAATTCATTAACGTTTGAGGCTTTGTGCTCTAGAGCGCTTAAATCATTAACTTTACTCGATCATGGACATAAGAGTTGTTTTTTTTAGAGTTGAATTTTAAAGAAGAAAAAAATGTAAATACTATAAAAAAATAATTTGCTATTCTTTTTTTATTTTGAAAATGTATTGTTTTATCGGTAGCGTGGTTTTTGAGTGTTTTTAGGATAATGCAATGCATGTTAATGCCACGGCCTTGAATTGTAAAATGCAAAAACATATAAAATAACAGTTGATTGTATGAACTGGTGTTGTGTCCTCTGTTCTCTGCACATTCCTGCTGCTCACGAGCCCGACGAGCAGGTTCCTCGTGTTCCCTCCAGGGAGAAGTTGATGTAGAGGAAGCGTCTGATCTGAAGCGACGAAAATCATAAGTTTGTTTCGCTCCAACAGAGTAAACAGTCTGCTATTGACTTAAAGTGTGTAAACAACAGTCGGATAAGGGCTGAATTAAAGGGCAGCGATATGAAAACCAAGATCACCAGTGATATGACGTTATAGTTCAAATTTAAAAACATTTATTGTATTAATATTCAGATTTTGGCCTGAAAAGCCTTTAAGAAACTGTATAAACTCCCAAGATGTATTTATACACGTTAAAGAACACCAAGTACTTCAACAACTGCGTAATTGTATTTGTATCACAAGCTGCTGACTGTTTGGGACACTACGGGTGCCCCAGAGGGACAAAAAGCATCGCGTCTCAAAGAACGTGGAAGGCGTGTGTTTTGTTGCCTTCACGTGCGCTCGTAATTCTTAACTTCCAAGCGAGAAGTGGATTTAAACGGAACAGTCAGCGACTGCTGTGGAAGTTTGGTCGTTTTAATGTTGAACAGTTATGTCGGTTGTTTCTTATTTATTTAAAGATTAGTGCAAGAAAACATTTAACCACTAAAAGTTAAACGATCAAAATACTTTAATGCTGCAATTAAATAATCAAACTTGTTTTGGCCGTTCTGGTATAAAAATCCGTGCTGATGCAACAAGTTTCAATTCTTATGGTTTATGCATTTTCAATTGAAAATGTAGAGGTTTAAAGATGAGGACAAGTTGAATTGTGGGAAATTGAGATTTTAAAGCTCGACCCAAACAACTCTCTTTAAGTACATTTGTTAAATTATTAATAAAATAATGAATATGTAATCAGAATGGGGCATTGGAGCATTTAAAACACGTAAGATCCTTTAAGTCATAATTATAAGATAGAAAGTCATAATTATCAGAATCTGAACCGTTTATTTGCCAGGTATGTTACTCATTAGAGTCATTTGTCTTTGCGGGTGGTGCCTACATTAGACGAACAACAATCAACACTGCAATAGAAACATTACATTTACAATCGAATATAAAATATAAAAGTCATGACACGGTAAGTCATAATTATGATATTTATGAGATAGTAAGTGATAATTATGAGATGTCATACTTATCACTTACTTTATTTTTAATCACAGTGGTGGAGATGGGCTTTCCCAGGTATATAAAATGTCCACAAATGTGAAAAAAAACATTTTGATCAAAACAACAAAGCAAACAAAGTCTTCTTGATGACGCTCTTTGGACTCTTGGTGAATGTAAAAAATCACTTTGACTTCTGGGAAGGAGTTCACATTTTACATTTTAGACAGAACGTTGTTTGTTATTCTTTGATTAATCAATCAATCGATATAAAAATAAAAAATAAATGAACTGCGCCGCCGAACAACAACACGATGTAACAAACAACGCATGCGTCTCGCTTAACCAGTGGCTCCTCTTTTTCTTTTTCCCCAGACGGACCCTGAACGCAGCATCGGGCCCAGGGGCGGGTGAGGCGCGCGCTAAACCGGAGTGCAGCATGGCGGACGATGGAGACAGCGCGAGCGGACCAGTCGACGCGAGCGGCGGCGGCGGCGGAGGCGGAGGCGGAGGCGGCCTCGGGGTCCCGGGCCCGGCGGACGAATCGGACGGGCTCGGCCTCGGCGCGGTGCTGCTGAACGCCGGACTCCTGCTGCTGCTGGCGGCGGCCTGCGCGGCGGCGTACCGGCGGTGGGGCGCGCGGCTCGCGGCCGCCGCGGCCCAGGGCGACGAGGCCTCGGCGCTGCCCAAGATGAGGAGACGGGACTTCTCGCTGCAGCAGCTGCGGGAGTACGACGGGCTGCGGGACCCGCGCATCCTCATGGCCGTCAACATGAAGGTGTTCGACGTCACCAGCGGGAAAAAGTTCTACGGGAAAGGTGAGTACGAACGGCCGGTGGTGGAGCTCCGAGAGCCGGGTGGAGGTGGAGGACGCGTCCCGCTTGGTGCGAGTCGGTCCCGGACAAAACACGGGGCTAGCTTAGCTTAGCTTCGGCTGTGTTAATGGAGCGGGCAGCTAGCTAGCTAGCTGGCTCCTGAGCGGGCTCGGGGGGACACGGGGCAACTTTTTAAAACTTAAACCTGGAGCTTCTGAACCTGGACGTGCACGCGTGGGAGCCCGCTGGACGTGCACGCGTGTCTGTGCTGTCTGCAGCCCGCGCTGCTTGTTTACTCAGCCGGGACTCACCGTGCACGTGAATATTAACTTCTGCATGCTGGACATACGTGTTGTGGTTATTCTGCAGTTATGAGCAGCTGAAGAGCATATTTATTCATATTTACTCCCTCAAAGCACATATATATTCATATTTACACCAACAAAGCGCACACACACACACACACAAATATATATATATATATATATATATATATATATATATATATATATATATATTTACTCCAACAAAGCGCGCGCACACACACACATATATATTTTCTGTCTTTCATCAACACTCCCCTGAGCTGTAGGACCGGCCCCCCAACTCAGCAATAAACTATAATTATTCATGCAACATTCCCAGCATTCCCAGCAGTGACACGTCTGCCATTCAAAAAACTAGATATCGTGTGTGTGTGTGTGTGTGTGTGTGTGTGTGTGTGTGTGTGTGTGTGTGTGTGTGTGTGTGTGTGTGTGTGTGTGTGTGTGTGTGTGTGTGTGTGTGTGTGTGTGTGTGTGTGTGTGTGTGTGTGTGTGTGTGTGTGTGTGTGTCTCTGAAGTGTCTTTCAACTGGAGCTTGTTTCTTCTTCTGTTGCACAAATAAAAGCTGAAGGCCTGCAGGGCCTCACATGCTGGTCTGATGATGATGATGAAGTGGTTCTTCCGGAGGAAGATGAGTTGAAACATCCAGGAGGCTCTGGGCGTTTGTGTGTTAAAGAAGCTAAATGTGTTCGTAGACGTTAATTCACTTTCACAATAAACGTTCAACCTCATCTGACCTTTGACCTCACATCAGAACTATATATATATATATATATATATATATATATACTTTTTCTGTGGTCTTGGACGGTTTGATTTATATTTATTTTGTTCCTTTTTGAATTGGGGAGGAAAGGGAAATATTAATAGCAATAATTTCTCAAACTCACTGTTTTTCTGTGATACCCTCCTGTACCTTATTTGTTTATGTATTTATTAAGTGTTTACGTGGGTTATTAATACTGTAACCTCTCGGTGTGGTGTGTTCAGAGTCAGCCAGCTGCCGGCGGTGCTGACCCGTGTGTTTCTCCCTCAGACGGTCCTTACGGCATCTTCGCGGGCCGGGATGCTTCGAGAGGCCTGGCCACCTTCTGCCTGGAGAGGGACGCCCTGCGGGACGAGTACGACGACCTGTCGGACCTCAACGCCGTGCAGATGGAGAGCGTGAGGGAGTGGGAGATGCAGTTCATGGGTAGGAGGCTCCTCCTTTTTAATGGGAGATGCAGTTCATGGGTAGGAGGCTCCTCCTTTTTAATGGGAGATGCAGTTCATGGGTAGGAGGCTCCTCCTTTTTAATGGGAGATGCAGTTCATGGGTAGGAGGCTCCGCCTTTTTAATGGGAGATGCAGTTCATGGGTAGGAGGCTCCTCCTTTTTAATGGGAGATGCAGTTCATGGGTAGGAGGCTCCTCCTTTTTAATGGGAGATGCAGTTCATGGGTAGGAGGCTCCTCCTTTTTAATGGGAGATGCAGTTCATGGGTAGGAGGCTCCGCCTTTTTAATGGGAGATGCAGTTCATGGGTAGGAGGCTCCGCCTTTTTAATGGGAGATGCAGTTCATGGGTAGGAGGCTCCTCCTTTTTAATGGGAGATGCAGTTCATGGGTAGGAGGCTCCGCCTTTTTAATGGGAGATGCAGTTCATGGGTAGGAGGCTCCTCCTTTTTAATGGGAGATGCAGTTCATGGGTAGGAGGCTCCTCCTTTTTAATGGGAGATGCAGTTCATGGGTAGGAGGCTCCGCCTTTTTAATGGGAGATGCAGTTCATGGGTAGGAGGCTCCGCCTTTTTAATGGGAGATGCAGTTCATGGGTAGGAGGCTCCGCCTTTTTAATGGGAGATGCAGTTCATGGGTAGGAGGCTCCGCCTTTTTAATGGGAGATGCAGTTCATGGGTAGGAGGCTCCGCCTTTTTAATGGGAGATGCAGTTCATGGGTAGGAGGCTCCGCCTTTTTAATGGGAGATGCAGTTCATGGGTAGGAGGCTCCGCCTTTTTAATGGGAGATGCAGATCATGGGTAGGAGGCTCCGCCTTTTTAATGGCAGATGCAGTTCATGGGTAGGAGGCTCCGCCTTTTTAATGGCAGATGCAGTTCATGGGTAGGAGGCTCCGCCTTTTTAATGGGAGGTGCAGTTCATTGGTAGGAGGCAGAAAAACTATATATATAAAAACAAGCGATTCTTTTAGAAAAGAGCAAGATTAATAATAAACTTGGAATGAGCTGTTCTGATTTGACTGCTTGTTTAATCTCGAGCATCGCTGTAACTTTTATGATTTTGACGTAACTCTTAACGAAGCATCACTTTTATTTTATTTGTCGTTCCAGAGAAGTACGACTACGTCGGGCGGTTGCTGAAGCCGGGCGACGAGCCGTCGGAGTACACGGACGAGGAGGACGTCAAAGACCACCTGAAACACGACTGAGGCCGGAGCAGGAGCCCCAGGCCCCTGCCCGATGATGACCCCAGAACTCTTCACCTCCTGATGTCCAGTCCGTGGCTGCTGTGGAAGGCAGGACTCCCCCCACCCCCCCACCAACCTGCGAAGATGACCAGCAGAGCGGATGAAAGCCTTGGACGAGGGCTTTTTCTTTTTTAGAGACAGGAACATGGGGGGGGGTTGTGTCCATAGATGCAGTTGAAACAAAACCACAGCATATTTTAGTCATTTCTCCAGTGGGGGGAGGGGGGGGTCACCAGTGGATCGGGAAACAGATTTCTCTTTTTGTTTTTTATCTTGGTCTAGTCGCACCTGAAACTGCTTCAGCTTCGGACAGCTTATCAATCAGTCAATCAATATTTTAGTTTTGAATGCTTTCCCGTCGTTGAGGGGGAGCGCCGCGGGGGCACAGCGGGCGTTCTGTGTCGTAGTGTCTGCACTACTAGTTCTCTTTGTTTGTCACCATGTGATTGTATTTGAGTAGCATGGAGGGAGGGGCTTCTTTTATTTTGAAATGTATTTGTTCCGGATGGGCTTGAGGGGGGGAAGGGGGGTCAAAGGTCTTCGCCATATGAAACCAGTGGAACCGCGGCAGGCGGACCCGGGTCCCGATGGGAACACAAAGGGAAGGGAGGAGGCGGTCCTAATCAAAGCATTGTTTACACGCCTCACGCGCCCGCTGCAGGCTGCCGGTCCCGAGGGGAAGTGGTCCAAGTATTAATCGTGCCTTATTTTGTTTGCCGTGTCAGTCCCGGAGGGGGGGGAGGAGGGGGGCGTTAAGGAAGGCCTACGTAATATCTCCCAGTCAGACTGTAAATAGACGTATGAATACTCAGTGTTACTGCCATATTTATGTAGTCCATGAACTCAGATATGTATAATGCTACGTCGTGTTGGCCAAACCCCAGAGCCCCAGACCCCCATGGTGTGTTTCCTTTCTTTTTTGGGTTCTAAACCCCCCCCCCCACCACCCTCCCCATAGGAAAAACCCAACAAAAAGAGTGTTGCGATGCGCTGCAGGCGGGACCGGGAGCTGCTCTTGCGACTTTTGTTCGGAGACGTTGCTTATCCTGTAAATATATATCTATCATTTTATTAAAGCATGTGCAACAACAAAAGTGAGCTATGCCGAATTCCCACCACGTTGTGTATTTAAATGTTTTGTGTGTGTGTGTGTGTGTGTGTGTGTGTGTGTGTGTGTGTGTGTGTGTGTGTGTGTGTGTGTGTGTGTGTGTGTGTGTGTGTGTGTGTGTGTGTGTGTGTGTGTGTGTGTCTGCTGATGAGTGTGTGTGTGACAGAGGCAGGAAGGGATTTGTTCATGCATAATAAATCGATTTGGTTAATAATTTTTGTTTGGAGTTTATTCAAGTTTTATTTTGTTCATTAAGATGTTTAACATTATTGTGTAATATGCATAACTTCTCATGAGGCGTTTGTGTTATTTACAACCTCTGTGTGTCTACGTTTATAGAATATAGGTTTATTATATATTTTATATCGACAGTTCCAGTTTGATGGTTTTTCCTGTTTTTCAGGAACAGAATGTTCAACCGAGTTATTAACTCCAGATGTTGAGGAGCAGGAGGCAGGAAGTAGGAAGCAGGAAGTAGGAGAGAGGAAAGGTTTTGAGACTTTGTCCTGAGTTCTTTACTGCAAAGAAAGATATTGAGAATTATGAGTTAATAAGTTGTATTTATAGGATATAACTCCATACAGGAAAAATATAAATGAATTGGGTGAGTTAGATAAAGTATGTAGGGACATGGTAATAATAATGATAATAATAATATAGTTATTTAATATAAATATAAATAATATAAATATGGATCATAAATATATAAGTATTGTGAGTGATAAATTAAATAAGGGTTAGGGAGTAACCAAGTTAAGGGAGTAATTATTACAAAAATGGCCATGGAATTTTATTACATGTAAATATATTTACAATACGGTATTAATAATTTATAAACAAAAAGGAGAATATTTCTGCACATAACTTGTTTTGCTACTGTTGGACACATGTTTTCTATTTATAAAATTAAATTAGAATCGAATTAATACAGCTTTCTCAGGGGCTACGTAAAATACTTATTTAAAATGTAAGATTGTGCATTCAGGCCTTGCTTTGTGCCAGTTTATATTAATATTTATATTCATATTATTCCCTTTGAATCTCAGACGCACTGGTGATCGCTGCACAGTTCAACAGCGCCCTCACTGGTGCTGCGGATGATCCGGGAACTGCCCCGCCTCACGTCAATATACTGGTGTGTGCGTGCGCGCGCACGTGTGCGTGTATTGAAGTGAAAGTAGTCGCTGTTTCTCATCAGCCATCCCAGCTGCGAGAAGCCGAAGGATCCTCTTCAAGGAGCAGGTCGATGATCCGTCGACCATTTCAGTCCGTCGCTCCTGAACGCACCACCGACGTCTTGACGGGTGTTTGGGGCAAAAAACAAACAAAAAAGTCTTAAAATAACAAAACCTCGTCAGTCTTTCCTCTGGATCCGATCCCTTCAGCTGCACCGACACCGGGTGAGACCAGATCCGAGAGAAGGGGTCTAGTCCCCATCAAGCATCGATGCATGGGTGGCTTGATGTATTGATGTATTGATTAATGGATTCATTGGTTTATTGATTAATGGATGCCTTAGTTTATTGATTCATTGGTTTATTTAGTAATGGATTCATTGATTTGTGATCTGCAGGATGGCAGAGCATCTGTCTCAGAGTGAGCTGGACTACCCGTTCAAACTTCTGGAGTATTTCAACGGCTTCAGGCTCTCAAAGGTAACGGTTCTGACGGTTCTAACGGTTCTAACAGTTCTAACAGTTCTAACAGTTCTAACGGTTCTGATGGTTCTGACGGTTCTTACTGTTCTAACAATTCTGACAGTTTGAACTGTTCTAATGGTTCTGATAGTTGTGACGGTTCTTACTGTTCTGATGGTTCTAATAGTTCTGACGTTTCTGATGGTTCTGATGGTTCTAATAGTTCTGACGTTTCTGATGGTTCTAATAGTTCTGACGTTTCTGATGGTTCTAACGGTTCTGATGGTTCTAACGGTTCTAACGGTTCTGATGGTTCTAATAGTTCTGACGTTTCTGATGGTTCTAGCGGTTCTAACGGTTCTGATGGTTCTAGCGTTTCATCTCTTCCAGGTGATCTTCTCGGCCTGTGAGCTCGGAGTGTTCGACCTCCTGCTGAGCGCCCCGGAGCCTCTTAGCGCCCAACATGTGGCCCGGCAGCTCAGCACCAGTGAGGACGGGATGGAGCGCCTACTGGACGCACTGGTGGGCATGGAGGTGCTGGAGGTGGAGCCTGTAGACGGGACAGGTGAGGAGGGGGGGCGGGGGAGGAGGAGAGGGGAGAGGAGGAGGAGGAGCAGGAGATTACCTGATCACTAACTGTCAGTGGATCAATAGTCTACATGTGGTCAACAGTAACAAGTGGAGATACATGAACGTTCTAGGGGAAACCCAAATGTCGGAGCTTCCTTGAACACACCAACAAGGCCGAGCTTTTAAAGGATAATGTGTTTTTGGCAGCTGTGTACAGCAGCAGCGACGTGGCTAACCTCTACCTGGCCAGAGGCAGCAGCAAGTCTCTGCACGACATGATCGTGTACCAGTCCCAGACCGTCTACCCGCTGTGGACTCACCTGGTGGACGCCGTCAGGTCAGTGAACGCACCACCAGGATTTCCACAATTTGTTCCTTTTATTCTCAATATTAACATTTACATATATTAGAGACTATGAGCTGAATAATCACGCTTCTACCAATATTTAAAAAATCAGAGTAATATAATAATTATTATTATTATTAATAATAATAATAATAATAATAATAACGTATCTAATGTGAATAGTTACAGTCAAGACTATTTTCACATGTGGAATTCACTGTTTTTTAAATTTATTTACAATGTGCATGTAATCATTTTGTGTCCGATATGAGAGACATGAGAGGGACACATTATAAAAGTTATGATTAAACGCAGCAGAACGTTTATGTTATCGTTGTCTCCTCAAAGCGTCTTCTTCTCCGTCTCTCAGGGAAGGAAAGAATCAGAATGAAAAGACCTTCGGCCTTCAGCCAGAGGAGCTCTTCCAGGCCGTGTACAGGTCAGGACTTACAGGACTTACATGTTATAGATGATTTACAGGATTTACATGTTATATATGATTTACAGGATTTACATGTTATAGATGATTTACAGGATTTACATGTTATAGATGATTTACAGGATTTACACGTTATAGATGATTATTGAGGATTTTAGGCTCTTTTAGGTGATTTTAGATGATTTCAGATGCTTTAGATGCTTTTAGATTCTTCATTATGTAACTCCTTGACTCTGCGGCATTAAAATCGTTTGCGTTTCGTGGTTCTGTAAATGTTTGTAGGTCGGAGGAGGAGATGCTGAAGTTCATGGGTCTGATGAACTCTTCGTGGATCCTCGACGGACACGACATCGCAACGGCGTTCAACCTCTCCTGCTTTCACAAGATAGTTGACCTCGGAGGTAAGAGAACTATGAATATGTATGTTTGTTTATAGCTAAACATTTTTATTGGAATCATTCATTGACCAACAATGTGTCTTTCTTTGACATGTTTGAGTGAAAACAGTGAACAAACGGTGAACAAACAGTGAACAAACGGTGAACAAACGGTGAACAAACGGTGAACAAACAGTGAAAACAGTGACGTCATTGAGCCCAAAGTGAAACCTTCACAATGTTTGTTTAGTCCAAACTTTATTCTGACTGATACATTAAAGAAACATTAATACATGAATTATAATATGAATATGAACTAAAGTAGTTCAGTGAACATGCTTCTGTCTGAATAACTCCCAGGATGCACCGGGGCTCTGGCCCGCGAGATGGCGAAGGCGTACCCGGCATCCTGCGTCTCGGTGTTCGACCTCCCGCAGGTCGTCGACGCGGCTCTGAAACATTTCCCTCAGGAGGACGACGCCGTGGCGTTCCACAGCGGTGAGGCTCCGCCTTCTGCTTATTGGCATAATTTTAATATCTCACTTTCATATCTGTAACGTTCAACAGAATGAGGCCGAATGCATAAGATACACATTAGATACACATAAGATACATTAGATACACGGATGATACACATAAGATACACATTAGATACACATTAGATACACATTAGATACACATTATATATACATAAGATACACATAAGATACACATAAGATACACACGCTAAAGGAACCGCTGAGCTCTTTCGGTTCTAACTCGGCGCTCTCGCACTTCCTGTTCTCCTCCTCACTTCCTGTTCTGCAGGAGACTTCTTCAGTGGAGATGTTCCCCCTGCAGACCTCTACGTTCTGGCCAGAATCATCCACGACTGGCCCGAAGAGAAGTGCCTCTCGCTGCTGAAGAAGCTCTACGACGCCTGCAGACCAGGTGGGTCAGAGGGTCACCTGCAGACCAGGTGGGTCACCTGCAGACCAGGTGGGTCAGAGGGTCACCTGCAGACCAGGTGGGTATGATCATATTTATATGACACTGCCGTGTCCTCCGGCAGGCGGCGGCGTGCTGCTGGTGGAGGCCATGCTGTTTGAGAACCGGCGGGGTCCGGTCCAGGCCCAGATCTTCTCCCTCAACATGCTGGTCCAGATGGAGGGGCGCGAGCGGCCGCCGTCCGGCTACACGCGGCTCCTCAACAGCATCGGCTTCCGCGACGTTCAGGTGTGCCGCACCGGCAAGTCCTACGACGCCATCCTGGCCGTGAGATGAGCGGCGGCCTCCGGTCTCGTGCTCACGGATTCCCAGTTTGTGTCGTCGTCAAACCCAGTGACGTGCTCCGATGTGTTGTTACTCTCTCTGGACGGAACAGCTGGATACGCATATGATTATATAATAATAAACATAAATAGCACATCTCTGCGTATTGTAAAGAATCGGATGAAATGCTCTCTTTAGTTTTCTTGCTGGATTCCACTCTCACCTCTGGACGCTAAAGTTAGCGAGCTAGCTTAGCATAAAGCCTGGAAACCGCCAGCACATCTAATGTCTCATGCTGCATTCATGCCAAAAGTGTTGCAAATATATGCAACGCTTTACTCGCTCGACTTTATGTGATTAATTTGCGTCATTCGCTTCATTCACGCCTTAAAGGGGGCGGGGCTTATCTCCGTAAAAACAGTTTCCATTTCCGCCATCCACCATTGAACTAACCACTAGTTCTGCTTTATACTTGTTGTGGAAGTCCCTCAAACGTCGGACCATTAAACGCCCTTGAGTCTGGGTTCATGATATTTTTTTAATATATATATATACACGCTTTGGGTGTGAGCGCAGCATAATTAACATGCAAAAACATCGAAAGTAAAAACAACGCTGTTGCCAGAAAGCATCTTTAATAAATACTTTGTGTATAATTATCCATGAATGGTAAAAGTTATATTAAAGATTATATTGTCCATTTCATCTTTCTTGCAAAGCATAAATCATATTTCTTTGATTTCAATCCAAATACCTGCTGTAGTTGTATATTCATGTATTCATCTGTTTTTAAGAATGAAGGAGCCAGAGAAGCTTACCCCAAAACCTTCAGTGAGAAATTATTTTAGAACACTGAATTTAGGAGAACCGGTGTGTTGTGACGTCTTCCACTGAACCTGAATGCATCCCTGTGATGCGTTCAGGTTCCCTCTCAGGCTGCATGCAGAACAATCCTCAGTTTACTGTTTCTAGTCTGTTAGTTAGAAAAAACTGTTCTTATCGATTTCCAGGACAACAGAAAGCTGTTGACGACGTTCCAGCTGTACATAATACCCACGCAGTGTTTGTGTGAATGTTAATATCACGATGTTTGATGGTTCTTTTCTGATCGGTGCGGTTCTGCTCGCTTGTTTTCTGTCCTGTGACCATCCATTAAATCAAAGACCCACTTCCTGTTTGTCCTTTTTAAGTGTTCATTTATAATTATAACAAAGTAATCTGTCAATATCCAAGATTTTCATTTAAATGAGTATATATTATAACTATGCATTGTTATAATATATATATATTTTAAATATACATATATGTATTTATATAAATATTATTTTGTTTTTATTACTTCTGTTCTTTTACTCAACAGATTTTTTTAATGAACAAGGCAGTGACCAAATACCAAAAAATGGAATAAATAAAACGGAAATAAATAAAAAACATACATAGGCTGTCTCAAATTAACTTAAACATAACTAGTATTAAAAAGCACTTCAGGGCTTTCTCTGAAACTAGCAGTGTGTCTGAGCACCAGATCTTCTTTAGGCGTTAAAGACAAACTAACGACATAAACCTAGAATGACCGAAATAAAAATAAAATAAAGATCCATGAATATAAATGTAATATAAAATAGTGCTATCTCAAATGTACTTAAACATGTCCGGTAACAAAAACAACTTAAGTTAATTATTTAAAGTTTCAGAGACCATTTCCTAACAAATAATTTATTTATTTATTATTATTATCGAGAAAATAACAAGACAAACAAACAAGACATAAACAATAAAAATTACCGGGAAAAAGTTTTTTGTAAATCTGGAAACCCCCAAAAATATGTTTAAAACCAAATGTGTTTTGAATAAATAAAACCCAGTGTTTTTTAAACCGGTATAAAACAAAATGTGTGTTTTCCTGCGGTGGAGGCTAATTTCTTTGGGGGTCTGCTGCCCCCCAGCGGCCACAGGCCGGCCCGGGAACCTCCTCCCGCCGCTCCGTGTTGGTGTGTATGTGGAATGCGGGTCAAGCGGAACTCAGTCACGGCACCAAAACTCAAAACACCGGCTTTCATCGGCCTGAAGTGCTCCGTATGTACCGTTCACGTTCTTCTTCCAACTAAAAAAGAAGCTTTAAGCCGTCGTGTGCCTGTATACATAAATATATACATATAAATATATATGGTTTTTTTTGTTTTTCCGGAATGTTCTTAACGGTCGGGGGGAAAAAAGAAAAACACGACGTCGTCATTTTAAAATGGCGCCAAAGATTTAACCCTCAGTCAGAGAATCGCTTTGCTGGTAAAAGTGCCCCGTCGCTCGCGGCCGTTAACCGGAGGAGACACTCACGAGCGCGTTCACGTTTCCGGTACTTAGTTTAAACCCGGTATTGACCCGTTACCCTAACTAATAGCTGACCGGGGACTCAATATGGTGGGGGTGGGGGGTGGGGGGCATGGACCTGTGGGCTCGATATGGGGGGGGGGAGGGGCATAGACACCAACTGGCGTTACGTACGTAGCCTCCAGCTAACGAGCTCACCGACGTCGCTAACCCTCCAAGTCCTACAGACGATGACGTCACGTTAACGTTCAGACCAACGGCCGTTTAGATATTAACCGACACTTTTAATGTGTTCCAAGTGGCTTTTTATTTATTTATACATTGGTTTAAGTTTACGGCCGTGGAAAACATCAACACGTACGGGGTCGCCGGGTGTGGGTGGGCCCGTGCGTTGCGTAACGTGGTAAGGAGGCGGAGTTACGTTACGTCACGCCACGTTACGTTAGCGAGCGATCGCAGTGCGATTCAAATATTGCCACGCTACGTGCGTGGCTCAGATTTGACCGAAAGCCCACGACGCGCGCCTCTCTCGCTCTCGTGCACGCGACGTGCCCCCCGCGGACGCTGTTTCTGCACGTTGCCCGCTGAACTCGTCGTTTCCGTGCGCGTGGTCTCTTGTTTTGTCGTCGTCGCCTGAACGGTGAGTATTTGTACGTTATGCGCATGCGTCAACACGAGCTCCGCGCTGTCAGATCAGCTAGGAGACCGCTTGGCTCCGAGATGCGCCTTGTTTACGTTCCAGTATCCACTGTTTTGAAGTAGAGGGGAGCCTCGTGCACGTTCAGAGCTACGTGCACGTGCACGCGGCTGCAGGGGTGGCATGCTGATGGGTTGGCTGGAAATGAAACCGGATTATAAATCAACATTTAAGTGTTTTCACCTATATGTATTTATTTATGTCTTTTATTTATGGTGTAAACTTTACTGTATGACTCTGACGTGGTGTGTGCTATGACATCATGTCCGTTTTTGAGTCAGTTTTGTTAAAAATCCGTCTTCCAAATGTTAAAAAAATGTTCCTTTATCATATCATGTTGTCAAAAAATAATCTATTGTTCTTACTTTTCCTGTCTGGTTGGTGTGAAGCGTCCCGACGACGACGATGAAGAAGAGCAGGCACACCACCAGCAGCAGCAGCGACGACTCCGACAATGAAAGTAAGCCAGATGTGGTCTCTGGTCTCCGACCTGAACCAGAAGATGTGGTCTCTGGTCTCAGACCTGAACCAGAAGATGTGGTCTCTGGTCTCAGACCTGAACCAGAAGATGTGGTCTCCGGTCTCAGACCTGAACTAGAAGATGTGGTCTCTGGTCTCAGACCTGAACCAGAAGATGTGGTCTCTGCTGACTTATCCACACAGATCTGAACCAGGCAGAGTCCTCAATGCCAAACTTTACCCCGAAATACCTCAAGATAAATGTCCTGTCCTCTCTAGTCGGCCAGGCCGTTTAGATTGTTGGTTCGAGTCGTCATTTCCTGAATACGTGTCCCGTCTAGTTGCTGTCGGTAAAGGTGTGTGCTTCACCTTCAGGAAGGAAACCAGGAGGCAGGAAAGGAAAGAAGGACGCCAAGTGGACAAAGATTGAGGAAAAACAAAAGTTCTACAATCTGAGGGACAGGAGACAGTTTAGGGACACGTGGCCCTTTAAGGACATCCTCTCAGGTCAGACAGACAGGCGGTCAGACAGACAGGCAGGCGGTCAGACAGGCAGGCGGTCAGACAGGCAGGCGGTCAGACAGACAGGCAGGCGGTCAGACAGACAGGCAGGCGGTCAGACAGACAGGCAGGCGGTCAGACAGACAGACAGACAGGCGGACAGACAGACAGACAGACAGGCGGTCAGACAGACAGACAGACAGGCGGTCAGACAGACAGACAGACAGGCGGTCAGACAGACAGACAGACAGGCGGTCAGACAGACAGACAGACAGGCGGTCAGACAGACAGACAGGCGGTCAGACAGACGGTCAGACAGACAGACAGACAGGCGGTCAGACAGACAGACAGACAGGCGGTCAGACAGACAGACAGACAGGCGGTCAGACAGACAGACAGACAGGCGGTCAGACAGACAGACAGACAGACAGACAGACAGACAGACAGACAGACAGACAGGGGGACATTAAACAATTTCAGAAACACTTTGTAGCGTTTGTTTCACCCTCCACGCAACCTGAGCCGGGTGGGTTGATCCGCACTGATGTGAATGTTTTGGTTAAACTTCTTGTCTTAACTCTTTCTGTGAAGCATTATGAGGATTATTGAAGGCTGGACGTCTGCATAATAATAATAATAATAATAATAATAATATGTCTGTTGCTTCTCCTGCAGGTAACTCCACCTGCTGGTCGCAGCACTCGTCCCAGCCCAGGAGGGGGACGGGCCAGAAGCCCTCTGAGGTACGGGTTAGGATTCTGATCCACCTGGTTGTGTCTGTAGTTGTTCCTGATTCAGTGACGTGTCGGCGTCTGACCCCTCAGGCTGTGATGGTCCTGTTGCATCATGGGTGACGCTTGTTCTCTTGCGGTCGCCGCAGGTTTTCCGGACCGACCTGATCACCGCAATGAAGGTGCACGACTCGTTCCAGCTGAGCCCGGAGGAGTACTACATCCTCGCCGACCCGTGGCGGCAGGAGTGGGAGAAGGGCGTCCAGGTCCCCGTCAGCCCCCAGTCCATCCCCCAGCCCGTCACCAGGTAACAAAAAGGGTCCATGCGTGAGACCAAATCACGTTGACGCCCCCGAGCCGCTAACGAGTGTGAATGGCGGGCGCTAACCCGAGCGCGTCTCCTGGCGCCTGCAGGGTGCTGGCCGACAAGAGCAAGGAGGTCATGTTCGTGAAGCCCAAGAAGCTGATCCGGACGTCGGGCACCGAGGCGCTGGGCTACGTGGACATCCAGACGCTGGCGGAGGGGATGTGCCGCTACGACCTGAACGAGGAGGACGTGGCCTGGCTGCACGCCGCCAACGGGGAGCTGGCGGAGATGGGTGAGCGGCACGTACAGAAAGATGGACGCCACCAAACGGGTGAAACGTTGACGATCACAACGGTGAACCTTTGACTCTGCAGCCGTGCCGCCGCTGGACGAGATCACCATGGAGCGGGCGATGGAGGAGTTTGAGCGCTGCTGCCTGGAGAACATGACGCACGCCACGGAGACGGGGGAGGGGCTGGGCATCGAGTACGACGAGGACGTGGTGTGTGACGTCTGCCGCTCGCCCGACGGGGAGGACAACAACGAGATGGTGTTCTGCGACAAGTGCAACATCTGCGTGCACCAGGTCAGAGGTCACCGGGCTCACACACACCGGGCTCACACACACCGGGCTCACACACACCGGGCTCACACACACCGGGCTTCGGGTTTATTCTGCGTGACCCAGTCAGCTGGTGCGTTCAGGGTCTGAGCTCCAGAGCAGGAAATGCAGAATGTAAAGCTGGAGACTTGAGGCGTTTGACTCTGGCTGCTTTGCTGCGGTTAAAAGAGAGAAATCAACTCGAATACGGCTCGTCTGACATGTCAGAGCAGCTGTTGCTTTGGCTTCATCTGACACACACACACACACACACACACACACACACACACACACACACACCCTTGACGCTGTACTGGCTTCCTCACCAGGCGTGCTACGGCATCCAGAAGGTCCCGACGGGCAGCTGGCTGTGCCGGATCTGCGCCCTGGGCATTCTGCCCAAGTGCCAGTTGTGTCCGAAGAAGGGGGGCGCCATGAAGCCCACCCGGAGCGGCACCAAGTGGGTCCACGTCAGCTGCGCCTTGTGGATCCCAGAGGTGAAGCTACCTGCTCTGGTTTTACCAAATCCCTTACGCTCTTTTCTTTTACGTTTGTTGTCCGAATCTTTAGAAACAAACAAACTAAAAGTAACTTCCCGAGCAGCTGCTCGACACGCGGACGCCATGTTGGAAAGACGAGTCCAGTCTTGTTTTCTCCCGTTTATTTCTGACCGTAATTTAAAGGGAGGCCGACTGGAGGAAAACATCAACGTTCTGTTTCATAATGTTCTCAGACGCTCGTCACTTCCAGCATGGAGGCCGCTTCCTGTTTGCTTTAGTTGTTGTTGTTTACCTACATGAGCGGGTGAAGCTGACGTTTGCTGCTCTGCAGGTGAGCATCGGGAACCCGGAGAAGATGGAGCCCATCACCAACGTGTCCCACATCCCCAGCAACAGGTGGGCTCTGGTCTGTTGCCTGTGCAAGGAGAAGGGCGGGGCCTGCATCCAGGTGAGCCGCATGGTGGCGTCATGAAGCCACGCCCCCGATAACTCACGGGCACTTAGTGCAGTTTAGACGTATGGATAATATGTGATATTATAATAATGATAACGAGTATTATTAGAGGAATGTTATTGTTCTAATCAGTAACTTTTCAGCACAAATCATCGTACTTAATACTTTAAAACGTGACTCGGTGCACATTAGCTGAGAGGCATAAAGTCCCATGATGCTTTGTGTTTCCGAATGTCCAACGACGTCGTAATGTGTTTTTTCCCGGCTGCAGTGTTCGGCGAAGAACTGCCGGACCGCCTTCCACGTGACGTGCGGCCTCCACGCCGGCCTGGAGATGAACACCATCCTCACGGAGGACGACGAGGTCAAGTTCAAGTCCTACTGCCCCAAACACTCGGGGCTCGAGTGCAGGGACCGAGACTCGGGAGGCGAGGAGGAGAGGGAGAGCGCCAGAGACGAGAAGGGCAGGAGGAGAGGCGGGGAGGAGGAGGAGGCCGCCTCCCCTCGCCCCGCCTCCTACGTGGCTCCTCAGCTCACCGACCTGGAGCTGCTCGCCAGCCGCCAGCAGGAGAAGAGGGTCAGCCTCCGCAAGCTGAAGCTTCTAGAAATGGAAGATGAGTTCTACCAGTTCGTGGAGGCGGAGGAGGTGGCCGGCCGCCTGAAGCTGCCGCTGGAGGTGGTGGACTTCCTGTTCCAGTACTGGAAGCTGAAGCGCAAGGCCAACTTCAACCAGCCGCTGCTCACGCCCAAGAAGGACGAGGAGGAGAGTCTGGCACGCCGCGAGCACGAGGTGCTGCTGCGCCGCCTGCAGCTGTTCACGCACCTGAGGCAGGACCTGGAGAGGGTAGGTGCCCCCCCCCCTCCCCCCGCTCACAGGACGAAGAGGAGGAGGACGAGGGGGGCGTGACCCCAGGCTAAATAAATGTAGACGCGCTCTGAGGAGTTTGTTTCTTTGTAGATGAGTTCACATGAATAGAATATGAGAAGGGTTTAAAGTAACGTGTTGAGGTGGTTGCTAACCAGAGATGCTTTAGGGCGGGGCTTCACGGTGATTGACAGGTTGTTACCAGAGAGACTCCTCCTCCGTCACCATATGGTCACTTCCTGTCCGTCCACAAACAACCAATGAGGGCCATCCACGCCCACTTCTTCTGAACGTTCACTACTCGTGAAACGGTGGTTTTTATTTAATACTGGAGAAATATACGGGAAAAGAATGTCGGCCATATTTGATCATTCTTCACAGGATGAAATACAAAATATACTACAAATGTTTATGCAGTTAGTCCTGTTGAAGTAATCGAGTGACTTCAGCTCCCGGTTGTACTGCAGTACTGTGTGTACTGCAGTACTGTGTGTACTGCACATACATACATATGGTGTAAGTACACACATTCCTCTGCAGCCTCTAACGGGCTGCTGTCCTCAGGTGCGTAACCTGACCTACATGGTGACCCGGAGGGAGAAGATGAAGCGCTCCCTGTGGAGGGTCCAGGAGCAGATCTTCCAGCACCAGGTCCGCCTGCTGGACCAGCAGCTGCTGGCGGGTGAGTCTGCAATTTATGATATGAATGTTTTAAGGTCATGTTGATATTTTATTTTTTATTCTTCCACCTCACAGAGAAATATTGTACTTTTCTTTTCTACATTCATTTCAGAGCTATACTTCATTAAAATGATTACAATTACTAAAATGTAGTTAAAGTGAGCTCCGTCTTGACCAGCGATGATTGAAAAGTACATAATAATGATCAATAATATAATAGTGCAACACTTTACTGACAAGTACTTTTTCTTTTGATACTTTAATCACTTTTTGTAGCTGATATTCTTCACTTTTACATTTTGAATGCAGAACTTTTACGTATTTCAAAACGTGTTCCACGACTTCTGGAGGTCAGATGCAGTGAAATATAATAAATATATCTTCATAGCAAAACCTCTTTTTTATAAATGATTGCATCCATTCAACCATGTCTTCTTCTTGCATTACTTTAAAGATAAAATAATCCTTCATTACAACAAGAATCAAGAAGGTACAATGTTATCCATAAAGTTCTATCAGTAAGAAACGTTCCTTTATTCAAGATATAGTCGGAAAAGATGTGTTTTTAGTTTTAGTGTTAGCAGGGCGATAACTAAACGGGCTTATTGCTCATGAAGTGTTGATATTTCAGAGTAACTCATTTAAACTCGTCTGAAGGGATTCATATTAAGAAAATTGAAACTGACACTTTTTTAAATATTAAGGCCGATCCGTCGAGACGCCTTAAATGTGTGACCCTGAGATGCAGTGAGTCCACTCGTGATCTCTGTGTTGCAGGCGACCCTCCGGCCTCGGGTCTGGAGCCGCTCCGCTCGAAGAGCAAACCAACGACTTTGAAGCGGGAAAGAGGAAAGAGTGACTCGCCGCTCTCTCACAGGAAGGACGGGCTGAGCAGAAGCTCCCGGGTCAAAGAGCCGGGGCCCCCCGGGGACTCCGGCAAAACCCAGAACCCCGAGACCCGCCAGGAGGCCCCGTCCCCGAAGCCCCACAAGCCAGAGGCCGTTCAGGAGACGGTCAGAGCCGAGTGCCGCAAAGGCCTGAGGAGGGAGGGGCCCGAGCCCGAGGCGCCGTCCAGACGGAAACGAGAGAGCGACCACGAGCAGGAGGAGAGGAGGAGGAGGAAGAGGAGGAGCGGCGAGGCGGCGGAGAGCTCCCCCGGCCCGGCGAAGAACCGGTTCGGCCCGAGACACCTGGAGAGGACCGTGTCCATACGGCTGGTCGACATCAGGAACTCCGACAACGACGACTACTTCATGGACGACAGGATGACCAGAAGAAGCCCCGCCCCTCCGGAGGCGACGAGCAACACTAAACTCAACCGGGCCGGCGAGGGTTCAGATGCCGCCAAAGCCAGCGGCGGGCTCAGGAAGACTCAGGCGACCGGCTCGCACGCCACCAACAGACAGGCGGGCGGCCATCTTAGAAGCTGGGGGAAGTTCAGGATCCCGAAGAGGCGCGAGAGGCCTCTGACGGAGGAGGAGGAGGAAGAGGATGAGGAGGAGGAGCAGCAGCAGCACCGCAAGCCGCCGCCCACCAGCACGTCGGCGCCGTCGTACCCGAAGACCAGGCACCGCGCGGAGGCGGAGAGCGGCGGCGACGTGGAGCCACACCTGAAGCGATGCCACTCCCACCAGCTGAGGGGCGACGCGGCGCTCGGCCGGCGCTACGGCTCTGACATCATCCGCCGCGGCGTGCTGGCCTCCTGATGCACGGCGCCGGCTGCCCTCCGGTCCTGTTGATCTCTCCGTGAATCATAAAATGCCTAATGATTAAAAACAGAGCTGATATTTATTTTGTATTTGTAACATATGTAAATCTGGGAAATACTGTACTTTATTTTGAACTAGTTTTCTTTTCTTTTCAAAAGTAGAAAGATGTCAAGTTGCCACTTAATCGCTCGCTCACATATTCACAACGCGGCTCTGGACCAGAACCAGCTGTTTTAAACCCAGTTGCACTTTGAGGTGAAGCCGAGCGGATAACCGTCACGTCAGCAGAATAGACTCCAGGAGCTTTTGTTCTCTTTTTTTAATCGAGCTTTATTGGACGTCAACGGCTACAAACAGTCAAACTGCCCTTTTGAACTCCGGCCGTCATCCTTTCTTCAGCCGCCATTGTTGAACATTATGAACTGAGAAGCCACAAAGAAGCAGGAATCCAGAACGAGGTTCTTCCTGCGTCGTCACTCTTCAGTGTAATTGATCTGCGATCGTACGCATCACGTGCCTAACTTTGATTTGAAGCGTTTGCACTACGAGAGGATGCACAGGTGTGAGCTATGAATTATTTTTACACTGAAAACTTTAAGGAAAGCGTTTTGTACTCGGCCGCCGCTGCACTGCTGTTATGCAAAGTCCAACTGGTCGTCTTCAAGAGGAATAAAACCTGAAGTCTGAGGTCTGGACTCGTTTATCACAGAGGAGAGCTCAAACTAAATGGGTAGTTAATCAGTTGGTGAATAATCTGCAACTATTTTGGTAATCTGCTAATCATTGGAATATTTAAACAAAATAAAAACATTTTCAAACCTGAGTATTTACTGCTGACCTTGGTGTTATATTTATGGTTTCAGTCATTAAGAAGTGATGGTATTGCATGTTGAGAAAAATAAAATAATTCACAGTATAGAATGAAATAAAATTAAAAAGTACATTGTTTAGAAAAAAAGTCACAGTATAGTATGTCAATTGTTTCTTTTTGTAAAAAAAACCTTAGTACAGCAGGTTAATTTAAAAGGTCATGGTATAGTATTTTGAAAAGTCATAAGTCAAAGTTTACGTCTTTAAAATGCATTAGTACGTCAATAAATCCTGGGATGCTATGTTGAAAAGGGTCATTAAAAAGTATTACATCGGTATGTTGAAAGAATTAAATCAAAAGTACTCAATGAAAACAATCATAGTAGTCTGAATAACTAATAGCATGTCAGAGAGTCATGGACAAGTCATAGTATAGTATGTCAAAAAGGTCATGCTAAAGTATGTCTTTCAAAAGTAATAAATTATGTGTTAAAGTCATAGTATAAGTATGTTGAAAAGAGAGAGAGAGGCAGTTAGAGTCTCCAATAAGCTGCATGTCTTTGTGGGGGAACAGGATCACCCGGAGGGAACCCAGGCTGCCACCCAGAAAGGACCGCCCGGGATCATGAATTTGATTTTACAAAGTTCAGTTCACATCATCACATTTGATCAACTATGAGGATACTTTAGTCTTGTTTTTTCTTTTTTTTAAAACATGGTACTATTCATAATTAATGAGACTTATATACTTTTACATTTTTCAGTAGGGACATACAATTGTATTATATTACCTTATATTGTATTGTAATATATTGTATTATATTACCTTATATTGGATTATATTGTATTATATTACCTTATATTGGATTGTAATATATTGGATTATATTACCTAATATTGGATTATTTTATATTACATTGGATTATATTGGATTATATTATATTAATTTAGATTATATTATACAATATATTTTAATGTATTTAATTATATTACATGATATGTTATTGGGTATTATCATAGGTTCAAATAATACTTTATTGATCTTAGGGATCTGTATTTGAGTAAAAGTAAAATAATATATATATAATTATCCACCTGTCTGCTTTCCGTTCACCAGGGGGCGCTGAAGCAATAGACCGGATACGAAGAGCCCCTAACCCACGAAGAAGAAGCAGCGGAAACGGAAACGCCCTCCTTTTGTTTTGAAAGAGGGAAATTTAAAAACTCGACGGATTTTCCGAAGTGGACATAAACGAAGCGACGCAGAAATAAAGAAGGTTCTTCATTTAATATTCCTCCGAAATATGCCGAAGATAAACTCCATGTCTGTCTGTTTTTAACTTAAAAAAGATGTGTATGTGACGTGAGCTGTATGTTTTGACTTGTTGAACACGGTGTGTTCTTATGAGCCACTGTTTTAGGTATTTATAACTTTTGTTATGGTTTTCAGATTCATTCCCGACCAATGTTTCTGCTGAACAATTGTAATAATTGATCTTTTCCTCAGATTTGTATTGTCTTTTATCTATGCTTATAGTTCTTCTCAGTATTGAACTTTTGTCTTGCGTGTTGCATTTTGTAGTTTTCATGTCCCTGAAGCTCTTTGTAAACTTGTTTTTTAAAAGTTCATACAAATATTATTAGGGTCCGAGCGACTGTCGTAGACAGTCCAGCAAGGACCCTATTGCGTTCTTTAGGGGTATTTTCGTGTTTTCTTATTTTTCTACGGCTTTTTCCCCAACTTGTCAAATTCTAATCCGCACCAAATTTGGCACGGCTGTTCAGGCTTGGCGAAAATAGCGATCCGACATAGACGTCAAATTAGCGGGAAAAAAAACTGCTCTCTAGCGCCCCCTCGAAGTTGGCCCGGCGACGCCCCTCGCCCAGATTGTCCGATCGACTTGAAAAAATTCACACATGTCCGTCTCCACCTGCTCTAAAAAAAAAGCCTCTCAGAGGCATAAAGTCCGCCTACCAAAATCTTCCGCCATTTTGAATTTTGTGAAAAACTCCGTTTTTGGCATTTCTCCAACATGCCTGGTGCGATTCATACCAAACTTGCTGTGCATCATCAATGGAGGTGTATACACATAGCGCAAGTGAAATTTCTCGGATATCTCATTTCGCTTACGAGATATTGACCAATGAACATCTTAGGGGCGTGTCCTGTTTTGTTTTTTCCATGTTTGGTTTGTGATAGCGCCCCCTACTGGCAAAACAGGAAATTAGCCAAACAGCATCTGATTGACATGGGATTAACTGTGTGTGTGTGTGTGTGTGTGTGTGTGTGTGTGTGTGTGTGTGTGTGTGTGTGTGTGTGTGAGTGTGAGTGTGAGTGTGAGTGTGAGTGTGAGTGTGAGTGTGAGTGTGAGTGTGTGTGTGTGAGAGAGTGTCAGTCAGTCAGTCTATCTCTCTCTGCTCTTCTCTATTTGGTAACTAAACTCTGGTAACTCCAAGGAACTTCATGCTAACTTCCCACAACTTCTCATGCATGATGCTGGACATGGTCTGAGTACAATACATGAAGACATATTTGGTTTGTGATAGCGCCGCCTACTGGCAAAAAAGGAAATCTGCCAAACAGCATCGAATTGACATGATATTTACATGATATGATCTGCACTTCACATAGACACACATGATGCATGTGTATACTGTTTCTCTGTGTTTTTGTGTATTTCTCCGTGTGTCTCTAGGCGATTGTAACTGCAAGGTACTTCATGCTATCTGATCAAAACTTCTCATGCATGATGCTGGACATGGTCTGACCACAATACATGAAGACATGTTAGGTTTGTGATACAGCAACGGATTAACATGCAATTTACATGACGTGATCTACGCTTCAAGCAGAGAGATGTGATGCATGTATTTGTTCACATGCTCATAGCGCCACCTAGTGGAACGGGGTTCCGGCACCCCGACGGCGATATATATATATATATATATATATATATGTATGTGTGTGTGTGTGTGTGTACAATTAAAGCTGCGAGCAGCTAGGAGCAGGAACCGCTCGCCGCTGCTCGCAGCTTTAATTATTATTATTGTTATTGACCTGTGTCTTTGCAGAGCAGCGTCACACCAACATGAAGAAGAGGACGAGGTCGCAGGTTGCAGACGAGGAGTGTGAGTGACGTCACACTGTGGTTCTGTCAGAACTAGAGGAAGTCCTCCTGCTCCTTCACCTCCTCCTCTCCTCCTCTTTCTGCTCCTCCTTCTCCTCCTTGAGGCTGTATAACATGGTGTTATAGATGATGGCTGTATAATATAATAAAGTATAATATAATATATATAATATAATATAATGTATGATTCCTCGTGCAGGCTGCGCTCTCTGCCGGCTCAGTGAAGACGACCCGGCCTTGTTCGGGGAGAAGGTCTCGCTGAAGGAGCACAACATGTCCGTCCACTACTTCTGTCTGGTGAGTCTGAGACACAGCAGGGGGCGGGGCTGGGGGAAGCACTGTCTTAGTGTGTGTGTGTGTGTGTGTGTGTGTGTGTGTGTGTGTGTGTGTGTGTGTGTGTGTGTGTGTGTGTGTGTGTGTGTGTGTGTGTGTGTGTGTGTGTGTGTGTGTGTGTGTGTGTGTGTGTGTGTGTGTGTGTGTGTGTGTGTGTGTGTGTGTGTGTGTGTGTGTGTGTGTGTGTGTGTGTGTGTGTGTGTGTGTGTGTGTGTGTGTGTGTGTGTGTGTGTGTCAGCTGACGTCCTGTGGAGTGTACCAGCGTGGAGAGGAGCATGAGGGCGTCTTTGGTTTCCTGGTGGACGACATCAAGCAGGAGATCCGCCGCTCAGCTCGACTGGTGAGAGATTAATTATTCACTCTGTGTTTACTGTGTATTTATTATGTGTTTACTGTGTATTTATTATGTGTTTACTGTGTATTTATTATGTGTTTACTGTGTATTCATTATGTGTTTACTGTGTATTTATTATGTGTTTACTGTGTGTTTATTATGTGTTTACTGTGTGTTTATTATGTGTTTATTATGTGTTTACTGTGTATTCATTATGTGTTCACTATGTATTTATTATGTGTTTACTGTGTATTTATTATGTGTTTACTGTGTGTTTATTATGTGTTTACTGTGTATTCATTATGTGTTCACTATGTATTTATTATGTGTTTACTGTGTATTTATTATGTGTTTACTGTGTGTTTATTATGTTTTTATTATGTGTTTACTGTGTATTCATTATGTGTTCACTATGTATTTATTATGTGTTTACTGTGTATTCATTATGTGTTCACTATGTATTTATTATGTGTTTACTGTGTATTTATTGTGTATTTATTATGTGTTTACTGTGTGTTTATTATGTGTTTACTGTGTATTCATTATGTGTTCACTATGTATTTATTATGTGTTTACTGTGTATTTATTATGTGTTTACTGTGTATTTATTATGTGTTTACTGTGTGTTTATTATGTGTTTACTGTGTATTCATTATGTGTTTACTGTGTGTTTATTATGTGTTTACTGTGTATTCATTATGTGTTCACTATGTGTTTACTATGTGTTTATTATGTGTTTACTGTGTATTTATTATGTGTTTACTGTGTATTTATTATGTGTTTACTGTGTATTTATTATGTGTTTACTGTGTATTCATTATGTGTTCACTATGTATTTATTATGTGTTTACTGTGTATTTATTATGTGTTTACTGTGTATTTATTATGTGTTTATTATGTGTTTACTGTGTATTCATTATGTGTTCACTATGTATTTATTATGTGTTTACTGTGTGTTTATTGTATATTTATCAGTGGTGGGCGTCAGGGTCAGCTAAGCCTTCTCTGCTGGCCTAAACAGATTCACAAAGTTATAGCCATTTTATAATTTAATTGTTTTTCACAAATACACTACATGTATTATAATTATTTTTCCCTATTAGCTTATATACTATGACTTTTTTTTAACAAATTATATATATTTTTTCTACTATGACTTTCTTTGACAAATTATATTTTTTTCTTTTTTGACATACTATGACTTTTTTGACATACTGTGACTTTTTTGACATACTGTGACTTTTTTGACATACTGTGACTTTTTTGACATACTGTGACTTTTTTGACATACTGTGACTTTTTTGACATACTATGACTTTTTTGTCATACTATGACTTTTTTCCATACTTTTTTTGACAAATTATTTTTTTTTACTTTTTTGACATACTATGACTTTGACATACTATGACTTTTTTCATACTTTTTTGACAAATTATATATTTTTTACTTTTTTGAAATACTATGACTTTTTGGACATACTATGACTTTGACATACTATGACTTTTTTCACATACTATAACTTTTTTGACATACTATGACTTTTTCATACTCTTTTTGACAAATGATATATTTCTTTACTATTTTGATATACTATGACTTTTTATACTTTTTTTGACAAATTATCTTAACTTTTTTGACATACTATGACTTTTTTGACACTGACTTTTTGACATACTATGACCTTTTGATACTTTTTTGACATACTATGACTTTTTTGACATACTATGATTTTTTTCATAATTATTTTGACAAATTATAATTTCTTTCTTTTTTGACATACTATGACCTTTTTCATGATGTGTTTACTGTGTATTTATATTGTGTTTATAGTGTATTTCTGATGTGTTTATAGTTTATTTATTATGTTTTTATATTGTTGACTGCTTCACTGTGTGTTTATTATGTGTTTACTCTGTGTTTAATTGTACTTTAAGTGTATTTACCGTGTACTTTAAGCGTGTTTACATTACATTACATTTATCTGACGCTTTTATCCAAAGTGACTTACATGCTATACAGTAGACCGTAGACACAGCAACGGTGAACAATGAGGGTTAAGTGTCTTGCTCAAGGACACAGACCTGGACTGGCTGAGCCGGGGTTTGAACCACTGACCCTTTGATTGAAAGACTGATTTGCTAACCAGTGAACCACAGTCTTTACCGTTTACCGTGTACTTTAAGCGTGTTTACCGTGTACTTTAAGCATGTTTACATGTACTATAAGCCTGTTTACCGCCTGTGTTCCAGATGTGTTGCGTCTGCAAGAAGAAGGGGGCGAGCGTCGGTTGCTTCGTGAGGAGCTGCAGGAGGATGGTTCACTTCCCCTGCGGGAGGAAGCACCGCTTCATCTCTCAGTTTGCGGGACTCTTCCCGTGAGTGAAGCACTGTTAGTTCAAAGGTCAAAGGGCACATTGATGACCTCTACCCCGATGAGAAGGTTAATGTGGTCTACCTGTCTCCGCGTGCAGGTCGTACTGCCCGGACCACGGCCCTACCCAGTCTCTGGGGGGGCTGGACCACAGTCTGCCTCAGTCCTGCTCCGTCTGTCTGGACTCCATCGAGCCCGTCCTGAGCTACTCCGTCCTCAAGTGTCCGTCCTGCCACGCCAGCTGGTTCCACCGGGACTGTGTGCAGGTGGCTCGCGTTGTTTTATTTCACTCTCTTCAGGGTATAAATATCTGTAAAATAATGAGTTTTAATAAGAAAATAACACAATGTTGAGCTATAATAAGATTGTTTATTGGTTGAATTATTTCTGTATCTATGTATTTATATCTTTTAAAAATATGTATTGTTAAATATTATTCTCACTGTCTGTATGTTTGTTTAAGAAGCCCAAAGCCTGCTTATTAATATAATAAGGAATAATAAATACTTCATATTAAAATAAACATACAGAAAATAATTAGTAAGAATTTATATTTAATAAAATATATACAGAAATCATTCAGAAGAGAAACATAAATAAAAAGAGGACATGTTTGGTTGTGGATTCTTCAACTGACATTCGTCTTACTTTCTTCATAATCCTTTCTTAGAATACTAAAGAATACAGATTATACAGATTAGAATAATAAAATACAAAATGATCATTAGTAAAGGAAACAGAATCATATTTATTATGTAGTTCATTTCCAGGAGAGCACCGCAGTTTACCTGTGTTTCTGTCTGTGGTCCCATCTGTTTACCTGTCTGTGGTCCCATCTGTTTACCTGTCTGTTTACCCGTCTGTTTACCTGTCTGTGGTCTCGTCTGTTTACCTGTCTGTTTACCCGTCTGTTTACCTGTCTGTGGTCCTGTCTGTGGTCTCGTCTGTTTACCTGTCTGTGGTCCCATCTGTTTACCTGTCTGTTTACCTGTCTGTGGTCTCGTCTGTTTACCCGTCTGTTTACCTGTCTGTGGTCTCGTCTGTTTACCCGTCTGTTTACCTGTCTGTGGTCTCGTCTGTTTACCTGTCTGTTTACCCGTCTGTTTACCTGTCTGTTTACCTGTCTGTTTACCCGTCTGTTTACCTGTCTGTGGTCTCGTCTGTTTACCCGTCTGTTTACCCGTCTGTTTACCTGTCTGTGGTCTCGTCTGTTTACCTGTCTGTTGTCCCATCTGTTTACCTGTCTGTTTACCCGTCTGTTTACTTGTCTGTGGTCTCGTCTGTTTACCTGTCTGTGGTCTCGTCTGTTTACCTGTCTGTTTACCTGTCTGTGGTCTCGTCTGTTTACCTGTCTGTTTACCCGTCTGTTTACTTGTCTGTGGTCTCGTCTGTTTACCTGTCTGTGGTCTCGTCTGTTTACCTGTCTGTTTACCTGTCTGTGGTCTCGTCTGTTTACCTGTCTGTTTACCTGTCTGTTTACCTGTCTGTTTACCTGTCTGTGGTCTCGTCTGTTTACCCGTCTGTTTACCTGTCTGTGGTTCTGTCTGTGGTCTCGTCTGTTTACCTGTCTGTGGTCCCATCTGTTTACCCGTCTGTTTACCTGTCTGTGGTCTCGTCTGTTTACCTGTCTGTGGTCTCGTCTGTTTACCTGTCTGTTTACCCGTCTGTTTACCTGTCTGTTTACCTGTCTGTGGTCTTGTCTGTTTACCTGTCTGTGGTCCCATCTGTTTACCCGTCTGTTTACCTGTCTGTGGTCCCGTCTGTTTACCTGTCTGTGGTCCCATCTGTTTACCCGTCTGTTTACCTGTCTGTGGTCTCGTCTGTTTACCTGTCTGTTTACCTGTCTGTGGTCTCGTCTGTTTACCTGTCTGTGGTCTCGTCTGTTTACCCGTCTGTTTACCTGTCTGTGGTCTCGCCTGTTTACCTGTCTGTGGTCTCGTCTGTTTACCTGTCTGTGGTCTCGTCTGTTTACCTGTCTGTGGTCCTGTCTGTGGTCCAGCGTCAGGCCCACAGCTCCGGCCTCTTCTTCTTCAGATGCACGCTCTGCAGCAACAAGGAGAGCTTCCAGGAGGAGATGCTGCGGATGGGGATCTGGATCCCGGAGAGGTAACGTCATGTGACCGCACCTGAGCTCTGCAGCAACAGCTGGGGACCTCGAAAACAAGGGATTGTGGGTAGACCGAGCCTGCATGCACACGACTACGTTTACCCAGAGTGTCCTCGCTGCTGCGTTAGTGTGACGCTCACTTCCTGTCTCAGACAGACGTGTCCTCTGATTGGTCAACAGACATCAGCTGATGATTGACCACCAGGTCCCTCCACATGAAAACACATCACCGGCCTTGTTGTGTTTACGAGCAGCTGTAATTCTACAAGTTATAAAACTACTTCACACAGAAACTGTAAAGGAACAAAAACATAAATGCTCATAATTTGTTTTATGTCTGCTTGTCTGCAGAGATGCATCATGGGAGTTGGAGGCAAACGCGTATTCAGAGCTGCTGGAGGTTTACATGCGCTGCGACGCCCTCGCCTGCCTCTCCAGCGGCGGGCGGGCGCACGCCGCCAAGACGGGGTATTTACGTCCTCGTGGTCACGCTCACTGTGGCCACAGGGGGAGCTGTTCACCATTACGTCTGAAGTGGAGAACCTAAAGATAGAACTCCCATCGGTTCTTTTTCATTATTTCATTATATTCAGAGGGGAAAAAGACAATTAAGAAAATAATCCACAATTATTTATTATTCTTGTACGTAAACAGTCAGGTGTTTTTGAGAAGACGTGTGTGGATTCTCTGGTTCTGCTTGTAAGCACAATGTGTGACCGTGTTGTTGTTGCTGTTGTTGCTGCTTCAGCTGGTTTGAGGTGGTTCGCTGCCGGCTGTGTGGCTCCAGAGGAACTCACAGGAAGTGTTCGGGGTTGACGTTGGACACCAGAGACTGGGCCTGCAGCGACTGCACCCAGGCCACCGCCGGGAAAGGTCTGATGCACCGCCCGTTTCATGATTATATAATAATAATATAGATTATATAGTATATCATAATAATATAGATTATATAGTATATCATAATAATATAGATTATATAGTATATCATAATAATATAGATTATATAGTATATCATAATAATATAGATTACTGAAGTCTGGTAGGAAATGCATAATCTCTCAAAAAGTATTTTCAAATGTCTGAACGTTTTTATTGATTGACAATTATTGTTGATATTGTTACTAATAGTTCATGTCGTCGTCTTCTCCAGCCTCCCTGGTGGCGTCTCCGCAGGGAAGCCAGAGGAGGAGTCTGCTGTCCAAACACCACCTGTCCCCCATCCACTCCTCCATCAGCTGTCAGAGGTACACAAACCTAACGCACCTTCGTTGACCAGGGCTCCGTTCCTCGTACGTGGTTCAATAAATGGATCAAATGTCCTATTATCCAGCTTAAATCAACCCGATGATTGACATCAGGCTAACTCGGTTCCTCAAAGGCTGATCCGCGCTCAAACGGTCTCGTTAATTCGAACCAGACGTTATTAATCAGGATGACTGCGCGTGCCCGTCCAACTTCAAAAGGGGGAAGTGTCGATCACCGAAACCATGATTATTTAACGGTACAACGGCAATAAACTCAAAAGAAGAGCCTCTTTTTTCTCCGCTGACGAGCAGGAGATGATCATGAACGCATATGAGAATCTAGTTTACAGCGCCACCGCTGTGAGGGCTAGACAAGACGCAGGGCAAAATATCACATACGTTAAATGTGTAAGTGTTGGGAAAATGTATCGGCTAATTTTAATATCTCATCACTCCAATCAATCAGATTATATTTATTTAAATGTGCCTGCTGGCAATAGGCTTAATAATATGCATCATCAAATGAGATCTTATAGAATAATAATTATCAACTCTTTCAGAACATGTAGATAAAAACGAGCCCAAAGAGGATCTAATTGATACGAATTAATGAGGATATATGTACTGTATGCACTGATGTAACATGTACTATATGTGTACATTATATACAACTGGGAGTTTGAATACGTGTGCGAATCTGTTTATGGGCGGATCAGAATCTATGTTTGTTAGTATTCATAATCAGAAATTCAATCAATTGAAGCAGTGAAAATTCTCTATATTCTTATCATGAGTCCACCTAAATAATTTTCTATAATAATGATATTCTGTGGTGTACTAATAACCCTGTCATATAATTATGAGTCTTCTTTAATTGCATGTACTCGGACATGAATGTAATGAACACATCCAGAAGTTTCTTAAGCTCCAAATCAACTTTACGAGCAGCGCAGCATGCAGCGGCTTTCTGATGTTCTCTGTACAGACATGTAGCACAAGGCTATGCACATATACAATATATAAACATATATATATAAACATATATATATGCTATGTACTCAGTCTGTGAGACTCAATGCTCGGCTGCTCGTGTGGTGTTCAATGTACGGCTCGAGAAGGTCTCGTAAATAATCGATAGCGCTCGTACAGGAAGTCATGATGTGATAGTCATGATCGTAGAACTCTCTCCTATGAAACGCTAATCTAACTAACATCGCTCCTTCAACGGGATCTCTGATGAAGGAGCTGCCATTAGTTTCCGGGGGAGTGGCAAAGGTTCAAGTTTATGGATGTGTTGTTATGGTGATTTTTCCAAACTTGCTTCGTGGAACCGAAAAGCCTGAGTTATGTAATCTTATCCTGAAAATGATCCTGCTAACTCAGTAAGCCAGGTACGAGGAACGGGGCCCTGGTGACGTTCCAGGTGTTTGTTGTCATGATGAATGGTCCCCTTAAATTTGATTGACAGCTCCATGACCCCTACCTCTCTCAGACCGTCGTTACCTGTGGGATTCGGATCACCTGAGGGGATCCTGCAGGCTCTGCGCCCTCAGCGCTGTCCCCTCAGTGTGCAGGTGGAGGTGCACGGGGATCAGGCTCTGTCTGCAGGGGTGGAGCTAGTAAGGAGGCCCGACTTTGACCCCACATGCACTCTGTCCGTCTGGTGAGCGGACGACAAGCGCACCTTTATCTCATTAAAGTTAGTCTCCACCCGGGTATTGGTCAACGTGTTTACGTACTTCATTCGTCTCTTCTCATCGTCTCCGTCCAGCTTCAAGGACGACCAACTGACTACATTTCCCAGCAGCCTCCTGGACGACGACGTGGCCAGGCAGTACTTCCTGACGCTGCTGGTGCAGCAGATCCAGGACTCTGTGGTGTTTGAGGGTCCAGATGGATCCAAGAACCTGGCACTGGACTCCCAGGGTATGGATCTCTATTTCAGTCTTTATTAAAACCCTCTGAACCCCAAAACCCAGCGGTGGCTTGGAAAGGCATGTTTGGGACATGGGAATATAAATAAAGAATCTGTGATGGTCTGTGATGATCTGTGATGGTCTATGATGGTCTGTGATGATCTGTGATGGTCTATGATGGTCTGTGATGATCTGTGATGGTCTGTGATGATCTGTGATGGTCTATGATGGTCTGTGATGATCTGTGTTGGTCTATGATGGTCTGTGATGGTCTGTGATGATCTGTGATGGTCTATGATGGTCTGTGATGATCTGTGTTGGTCTGTGATGGTCTATGATGGTCTGTGTTGGTCTGTGATGGTCTGTGATGGTCTGTGATGGTCTGTGATGATCTGTGATGGTCTATGATGGTCTGTGATGATCTGTGTTGGTCTATGATGGTCTGTGTTGGTCTGTGATGGTCTGTGATGGTCTTTGATGGTCTGCAGCCCTGCGTGAGGACCTGTACTTTGACGTGGGCTGCCTGCTGGCTCTGGGTCTGGCTCACGGCGGTCCCCCAGTCGGCTTCTTCTCTGCCGCCCTCTACCAGTGTCTCTTCAACCACCCGCCCAACCGGCGGCTCGCCGTCACGCACATGACCCCCGACACGGCCGTCACCCGGCGGGTCGCCCAGGTAAGTACCCCGCTAACATCACGGGGGGGTGGCGCCCAAATCCAATGGTTCAAATGGACTGATTGGTTGGCTGGGTTTCAGATCGCGGAGGCGGAGTCTGCAGGCGAGCTGGTGGAAGTCGTGGCGGCGAGCCGGGAGTTCCTGGAGTTGGCTGGCTGCGACCGGCCAGTCGGCGGCCTGGCGGAGAGAGAGGCTCTGGTGGAGGACCTGGTCGGCTTCACCATGATCACCAGGATGCAGCTGCCTCTGCAGAGGTAGGGCGGCTGCTGCTTTCAGGGCCCTCTCACAGACACAGGAAGTCTCAGCTTCATCTCATCTGCAGTATAATCCTGCATCTCGTCAGTCGACGTTTCTGTGCAACGAAATAAATCAACATTGTGTGTGTGTGTGTGTGTGTGTGTGTGTGTGTGTGTGTGTGTGTGTGTGTGTGTGTGTGTGTGTGTGTGTGTGTGTGTGTGTGTGTGTGTGTGTGTGTGTGTGTGTGTGTGTGTGTGTGTGTGTCCTCCTGCAGGTTTAGGGAGGGCCTGCAGACGCTGGGTGTCTTCGATCAGGTGAGTTTAAAGGTGTATTAACCCTCTGCTGTCCAGGTGGATTCTGCCTTTCTCACCTCTCTCAAACTGCCCTTAACCCACATATATCGTTGAAGCCCTGCGTCAGGTCTGACAGGTTTCACGCTGCTGCAATCTGATCCAGGTGTAATCTGATCCAGATGCAGCTGTTCCCGTCGGCTTTCAGCAGTGTGTTCTGTGACCTTCGGCTCTCGGCTCGGACGCTCGCTCAGGTGTTCAGCGTCCTCTTCTCCCAGCAGGACGACGTCCAGCTGAGCAGAGAGACGCCCGTCTCCTCCTTCTGGAGACGCTTCCTGCTGGACTGTGAAGGTAAAGACCGGCCGGATCCGGATCCACATGTTCTAGATCCACATGAAGCTTCCTCATTTTTTTCTGTTCAGGATTTATTTAAAGGATCAACAAAACTCTAAAGGCTGGAAATATATTAATCTCCTCTCTTGTTTCTCTTCTTCTCTCCTCCTCTGTTGACTCCTCTCCTCCCCTCTTGACTCCTCCCCTCTCGACTCCTCTCCTCAGTTGGGAGGAGCTCTATCTCCCTGCAGGACCTTCTTCATTTTGCTACAGGAGCTGAGGAGCTCCCTGCAGCCGGCCTCCTCCCTCCTCCCTCCATCTCCTTCCTCCACCCCGTGGAGAGAGGAGGAGGAGGAGGAGAGAGGGGGAGCGTCAGAAGGAGGAGGGAGTTATTGAAGGACGAGGGTCTCTTCCCTCAGAGCGAGCCCGGCTCCAACCGCCTCCTCCTGCCAGTCTGCTCCTCCTACCAGGCCTTCAAAAGCTCCATGGAGCAGGCGGTCAGCCACCACGTGCACCTCCTGCCCACAGCCAGCTAGAGGAGGAGGAGGAGGAGGGCCGTCTCTCTGCTCTCATCTTTTATTATTATTATTACATTACATTTAGCTGACGCTTTTATCCAAACAGACTTACATGATATACAGTAGACCATAGACACAGCAACGGTGAGCAATGAGGGTTAAGTGTCTTGCTCAAGGACACAACGACACAGACTGCCGGAGCCGGGGATCGAACCACCGACCCTCTGATTGAAAGACTGACTTGCTAACCACTGAGCCACAGTCACCCCCTCATCTTCATCATCAGTCATATTTTACCTGTACATAGTTGTATCTGTTGATGAGAACACAGAGAACCAATCACAGTCCAGAGTTCCTTCATTGATCTGAGTCTGTTCAACACTTTGCTGTTTTAATGCAACAAATTTAACCCAGATATACATTTACTGAATTATTTATTGTTAAAGTAGTGAAACGTCAGAATCAGTGATTCAAGTAGGACCGTTAGGGCTTTGCTGCCTTCTGATTGGCTCAAATCCCGTCTTATGAAACGGGTCCAAAGCTAAACCTAAAATCTCAGCATCCCAACAGTTTGTGCCATTTAACTGCCATTCATGTTTTTATGGGTAAAAACTCGTTAAGATGAAAAGCATTTTAAGGATTGTACTGGACTTAATTACGTCATTATTAATTATTAATCAACAAACATGCAGATTTATTTAAGTCTTCGCAGTGAATCTGATCAGTTATTACTTAAATATCTCAGCCATTTTACAGCAATGATAATAATCATCTGTTCAGCTCCTGATTATCGGTTTATGGATTTCTATCTTTTCTTTCAGTCCTTTTCTTTAACTTTCTTGTTTGCTGCATGTTTCAGAACTCGTGGATCATAAACACACAAACAAACTTCTGTTGTCCTGATTCCTTCAATGTTCGTGATAATTCTGCGTCATTTATATCCCATAGGAACGTTTCTCCTGCATAATAATTATTCACTTTATTTATACTGAACTTTACAAACAAACTTCCAAAGTGCTTCACATGAACCATTATTAAAACATTTCAGGAGGCAAATAAAACCAGAGAAAGTGCAATTAAATACCAACAACTTGCATGCTTTTCTTTTATACATATTTAATGAGCAGCGTTGGAGGGAGTCTGTGATCTTAATCATACCTGAACAACTTGAAACATACATTTGGTGCATAGCAATAAAACAATAATATATTAAAATAATATATGTGCAAGTATAAAGTTTCAGAAGATAACTAAAAGTACAAGTATGTCAAAATTGTACTTAAGTACAGTACTTGATTTCATGTACTTGGTTTCATTTGACCACTGGCAGAGTGAGACCTCTTTAATGTTACCTTCTTGTTTGTCTCTTGAGAGAGCCGCAGAGTAAGACCTCTTTTACTATTTTCATCCTGATTTTGTCTCTGGAAACAGCGGCAGAGTGAGACCTCTTAAATTGGTTTCCTCTTTTGTCCTTTAAAAAAGCGGCAGAGTGAAACCTCTTTAATTATTTCATCCCGGTTTGTCTCTGTAAAGAAGCAGCAGAGTGAGACGTATGTACTTTTCCTCCCGGTTTTTCTATGGAAACAGCGGCAGAGTGAGACCTCTTTAATAATTCCCTCCCAGGTTTTCTGTGGAGAAAGCCGCAGAGTGAGACCTCTTTAATAATTCCCTACAAGGGTTCCTCTCGAAAGATCCACAGAGTGAGATCTCATTTCATTTACCGCCTCTCCGACGGGCTTTCGCCACGTCATCAGACGCTCCGTCACTACCAACAACATCCAACATGGCGGCGTCCGTCCGTGAGAAGCAGACGGGTTTGTCAAACTGATTTTATTCGTCATTAACGGTTTTGTTTTAGCGGTAACCGGCGACAGATAGTTTAAAGGAGCCAGAGTGTTGTTAGCGAGTGAACTACATTCATATTTAGGGTCTTAAAAGGTTGTTTTAGAGCCTCGAATAGAAACAGAGATCTTCATCATGTAAACTCGTTTTTGTTGGAATGAAAAACTCTTAATATTGATCAATGCACTTTATGGACACCACGCAGCGACTGAGAAGGGATGCATGCCGGGAGAAGAGAGGGTGCTTGTGTTGATTAGCGGGGAGAGGCCTTCACTGTTCACTCAGCTGGCTCAAGGGTCATTTGTAGTCCTCATAGAGGCTGCTCTGCAGTCTGGGGGTTGTAGTCCTCATAGAGGCTGCTCTGCAGTCTGGGGGTTGTAGTCCTCATAGAGGCTGCTCTGCAGTCTGGGGGTTGTAGTCCTCATAGAGGCTGCTCTGCAGTCTGGGGGTTGTAGTCCTCATAGAGGCTGCTCTGCAGTCTGGGGGTTGTAGTCCTCATAGAGGCTGCTCTGCAGTCTGGGGGTTGTAGTCCTCATAGAGGCTGCTCTGCAGTCTGGGGGTTGTAGTCCTCATAGAGGCTGCTCTGCAGTCTGGGGGTTGTAGTCCTCATGAGAGGCTGCTCTGCAGTCTGGGGGTTGTAGTCCTCAGGTAATAACGTAGGTAATAACTCAGGTAATAACGTAGGTAATGACTCAGGTAATAACTCAGGTAATGGCTCAGGTAATGACTCAGGTAATAGCGTAGGTAATAACGTAGGTAATAACTCGGGTAACAACGTAGGTAATAACTCGGGTAACAACGTAGGTAATAACTCGGGTAACGACGTAGGTAATGACTCAGGTAATGACTCAGGTAATAACGTAGGTAATGACTCAGGTAATAACGTAGGTAATGACTCAGGTAATAACGTAGGTAATGACTCAGGTAATAACGTAGGTAATGACTCAGGTAATAACGTAGGTGATGACTTAGGTAATAACGTAGGTGATGACTTAGGTAATAACGTAGGTAATGACTTAGGTAATAACTCAGGTAATAACTCAGGTAATGACTCAGGTAATAACGTAGGTAATGACTCAGGTAATAACGTAGGTGATGACTTAGGTAATAACGTAGGTAATGACTTAGGTAATAACTCAGGTAATAACTCAGGTAATGACTCAGGTAATAACGTAGGTAATGACTCAGGTAATAACGTAGGTAATGACTCAGGTAATAACGTAGGTAATGACTCAGGTAATAACGTAGGTAATGACTCAGGTAATAACGTAGGTGATGACTTAGGTAATAACTCAGGTAATGACTTAGGTAATAACTCAGGTAATAACTCAGGTAATGACTCAGGTAATAACGTAGGTGATGACTTAGGTAATAATGTAGGTAATGACTTAGGTAATAACTCAGGTAATAACTCAGGTAATGACTCAGGTAATAACGTAGGTAATGACTCAGGTAATAACGTAGGTAATGACTCAGGTAATAACGTAGGTAATGACTCAGGTAATAACGTAGGTAATGACTCAGGTAATAACGTAGGTAATGACTCAGGTAATAACGTAGGTAATGACGTAGGTAATGACGTAGGTAATAACTCAGGTAATGACTCAGGCAATAACTCAGGTAATAGCGTAGGTAATAAAGTAGGTAATAACTCGGGTAATAACTCGGGTAACAACGTAGGTAATAACGTAGGTAATAACTCAGGTAATAACGTAGGTAATAACGTAGGTAGTAACGTAGGTAATGACTCAGGTAATGACTCAGGTAATGACTCAGGTAATAACGTAGGTAATGACTCAGGTAATAACGTAGGTAATGACTCAGGTAATAACGTAGGTAATGACTCAGGTAATAACGTAGGTAATGACTCAGGTAATAACGTAGGTAATGACTCAGGTAATAACGTAGGTAATGACTCAGGTAATAACGTAGGTAATGACTTAGGTAATAACGTAGGTAATAACGTAGGTAATAACTCAGGTAATAACGTAGGTAATAACGTAGGTAATGACTCAGGTAATAACGTAGGTAATGACTCAGGTAATAACTCAGGTAATGACTCAGGTAATGACTCAGGTAATAACTCAGGTAATAACATAGGTAATGACTCAGGTAATAACTCAGGTAATAACATAGGTAATGACTCGGGTAATAACTCGGGTAATAACTCGGGTAATAAATCGGGTAACAACGTAGGTAATAACTCAGGTAATAACTCAGGTAATAACGTAGGTAGTAACGTAGGTAATGACTCAGGTAATGACTCAGGTAATAACGTAGGTAATAACGTAGGTAATGACTCAGGTAATAACTCAGGTAATGACTCAGGTAATAACGTAGGTAATAACTCAGCTAATAACTCAGCTAATAACGTAGGTAATGACTCAGGTAATAACTCAGGTAATGACTCAGGTAATAACGTAGGTAATAACTCAGCTAATAACTCAGCTAATAACGTAGGTAATGACTCAGGTAATAACGTAGGTAATAACGTAGGTAGTGACTCAGGTAATGACTCAGGTAATGACTCAGGTAATAACGTAGGTAATAACTCAGGTAATAACTCAGGTAATAACATAGGTAATGACTCAGGTAATAACTCAGGTAATAACGTAGGTAATGACTCAGGTAATAACTCAGGTAATAACATAGGTAATGACTCAGGTAATAACTCAGGTAATAACTCAGGTAATGACTCAGGTAATAACGTAGGTAATAACGTAGGTAATGACTCAGGTAATAACTCAGGTAATAACGTAGGTAATAACGTAGGTAATAACTCAGGTAATGACTCAGCTAATAACGTAGGTAATGACTCAGGTAATAACTCAGGTAATGACTCAGGTAATAACGTAGGTAATAACTCAGCTAATAACTCAGCTAATAACGTAGGTAATGACTCAGGTAATAACGTAGGTAATAACGTAGGTAGTGACTCAGGTAATGACTCAGGTAATGACTCAGGTAATGACTCAGGTAATAACTCAGGTAATAACTCAGGTAATAACATAGGTAATGACTCAGGTAATAACTCAGGTAATAACGTAGGTAATGACTCAGGTAATAACTCAGGTAATAACATAGGTAATGACTCAGGTAATAACTCAGGTAATGACTCAGGTAATAACTTAGGTAATAACTCAGGTAATAACTTAGGTAATAACTCAGGTAATAACTCAGGTAATAACTTAGGCAATAACTCAGGTAATAGCGTAGGTAATAATTCGGTTGAAGTAGTTTCTGTTGGTTTCTGCAGTCGCCCTGAAGCGGATGCTGAACTTCAACGCTGCTCCTCTGAAGAACACAGCGGCCGAACCCGTATGGAAGGTAATGACGCTATGTTGTTTACTATGTAGACCTCATGTTGTTTACTATTTAGACCTTATGTTTACTATGTAGACCTCATGTTGTTTACTATGTAGACCTTATGTTTACTATGTAGACCTCATGTTAACTATGTAGACCTCATGTTATTTACTATGTAGACCTTATGTTTACTATGTAGACCTCATGATGTTTACTATGTAGACCTTATGTTTACTATGTAGACCTCATGTTAACTATGTAGACCTCATGTTATTTACTATGTAGACCTTATGTTTACTATGTAGACCTTATGTTTACTATGTAGACCTCATGATGTTTACTATGTAGACCTTATGTTTACTATGTAGACCGTATGTTTACTATATAGACCTCATGTTGTTTACTATGTAGACATCATGTTGTTTACTATGTAGACCTCATGTTGTTTACTATGTTGACCTTATGTTTACTATGTAGACCTTATGTTTACTATGTAGACCTTATGTTTACTATGTAGACCTCATGTTAACTATGTAGACCTCATGTTGTTAACTATGTAGACCTCATGTTGTTTACTATGTAGACCAGGGGTCCCCAAACATTTTCCTGTGAGGGCCACATAACTTTTCCCTTCTCTGATGGGGGCCGGGGTCAGTTTGTAACAAAAATATCGTTTGACCACTGCAGGTTAAATACCCTGCATTCTGAATACATTTTTCTCTTACCTAACCTTTTCGCCATTATTCCGTTCTATTTGACAGGGGCTAGTCTAGGATTTGTGTGGCCAGACTGAAAAAATATCATAATGCGTCTCTGGTATTGTTCAGGGGGCCGGGCCAAATGTGGAGGCGGGCCGTATCCGGCCCGCGGGCCTTAGTTTGGGGACCACTGATGTAGACCATATGTTTACTATATAGACCTCATGTTTACTATGTAGACCTCATGTTGTTTACTATGTAGACCTTATGTTGTTTACTATGTAGACCTTATGTTTACTATGTAGACCTTATGTTAACTATGTTGACCTCATGTTGTTTACTATGTAGACCTTATGTTTACTATGTAGACCTCATGTTGTTTACTATGTAGACCTTATGTTAACTATGTAGACCTCATGTTATTTACTATGTAGACCTTATGTTTACTATGTAGACCTTATGTTTACAATGTAGACCTCATGTTGTTTACTATGTAGACCTTATGTTTACTATGTAGACCTCATGTTGTTTACTATGTAGACCTTATGTTAACTATGTTGACCTCATGTTGTTAACTATGTAGACCTCATGTTATTTACTATGTAGACCTCATGTTTACTATGTAGACTTCATGATGTTTACTATGTATACCTTATGTTTACTATGTAGACCTCATGTTGTTTACTATGTAGACTTCATGATGTTTACTATGTAGACCTCATGTTGTTAACTATGTAGACTTCATGATGTTTACTATGTAGACCTCATGTTGTTAACTATGTAGACTTCATGATGTTTACTATGTATACCTTATGTTTACTATGTAGACCTCATGTTGTTTACTATGTAGACTTCATGATGTTTACTATGTAGACCTCATGTTGTTAACTATGTAGACTTCATGATGTTTACTATGTAGACCTCATGTTGTTAACTATGTAGACTTCATGATGCTTACTATGTAGACCTCATGTTGTTAACTATGTAGACTTCATGATGTTTACTATGTAGACCTCATGTTGTTAACTATGTAGACTTCATGATGTTTACTATGTAGACCTCATGTTTACTATGTAGACATTATGTTTACTATGTAGACCTCATGTTGTTTACTATGTAGCCCTCATGTTGTTTACTATGTAGACCTTATGTTTACTATGTAGACCTCATGTTGTTAACTATGTAGACTTCATGTTTACTATGTAGACCTCATGTTGTTAACTATGTAGACTTCATGATGTTTACTATGTAGACCTCATGTTTACTATGTAGACCTTATGTTTACTATGTAGACCTCATGTTGTTTACTATGTAGACCTTATGTTTACTATGTAGACCTCATGTTGTTTACTATGTAGACCTTATGTTAACTATGTTGACCTCATGTTGTTAACTATGTAGACCTCATGTTATTTACTATGTAGACCTCATGTTTACTATGTAGACTTCATGATGTTTACTATGTATACTTAATGTTTACTATGTAGACCTCATGTTGTTTACTATGTAGACTTCATGATGTTTACTATGTAGACCTCATGTTGTTAACTATGTAGACTTCATGATGTTTACTATGTAGACCTCATGTTTACTATGTAGACCTTATGTTTACTATGTAGACCTCATGTTGTTTACTATGTTGCCCTCATGTTGTTTACTATGTAGACCTTATGTTTACTATGTAGACCTCATGTTGTTTACTATGTAGACCTTATGTTTACAATGTAGACCTCATGTTGTTTACTATGTAGACCTTATGTTTACAATGTAGACCTCATGTTGTTTACTATGTAGACCTTATGTTTACAATGTAGACCTCATGTTGTTTACTATGTAGACCTTATGTTTACAATGTAGACCTCATGTTGTTTACTATGTAGACCTTATGTTTACAATGTAGACCTCATGTTGTTTACTATGTAGACCTTATGTTTACAATGTAGACCTCATGTTGTTTACTATGTAGACCTTATGTTTACAATGTAGACCTCATGTTGTTTACTATGTAGACCTTATGTTTACAATGTAGACCTCATGTTGTTTACTATGTAGACCTTATGTTTACAATGTAGACCTCATGTTGTTTACTATGTAGACCTTATGTTTACTATGTAGACCTCATGATGTTTACTGTGTGTGTGTGTGTGTGTGTGTGTGTGTGTGTGTGTGTGTGTGTGTGTGTGTGTGTGTGTGTGTGTGTGTGTGTGTGTGTGTGTGTGTGTGTGTGTTCAGGTGTTGATATACGACAGGTTTGGCCAGGACATCATTTCCCCTCTGCTGTCCGTCAAAGAGCTGAGAGACATGGGCATCACCCTGCATCTGTAAGGTTCACACACCTGTCCACACACATCTTCACACACCTGTCCACACACATCTTCACATACCTGTTCACACACATCTTCACACACCTGTTCACACACCTGTACACACGTCTTCACACACCTGTTCACACACCTGTACACACACGTCCACACACATCTTCACACACCTTTCCACACACGTCTTCACACACATGTTCACACACCTGTCCACACACATCTTCACACACCTGTCCACACACATCTTCACACACCTGTCCACACACATCTTCACACACCTGTCCACACACATCTTCACACACCTGTCCACACACATGTTCACATACCTGTTCACACACATCTTCACACACCTGTTCACACACCTGTACACACGTCTTCACACACCTGTTCACACACCTGTACACACACGTCCACACACATCTTCACACACCTTTCCACACACGTCTTCACACACATCTTCACACACAAACTCACAAAGCTTGTTTTCGAGCATCAAAACGTCAAAAATTTTCTTTGTTTTTGTTTTTTCCAGTCTGCTTCACTCGGACAGAGATCCGATCCCAGATGTTCCAGCCGTCTACTTCATCATGCCCACAGAGGAGAACATCGACCGGATATGCCAGGTACACACACACACACACACACACACAGTAAGACAGTGCCTCCCCTAGCTCTGATCCCTGATCAGAAGCTTGAAAGGCGCCGTGAAAAGAAGTGACCTCTGACCTCTGTCGCTCCTCCTGACACCGCTCTTCCTGTACAGGTCCTACAGGTTCCTGACGCACCTGTAGGACCAGCAGGACCAGGTGCTAACGATGGTTCTCTTGCAGGACCACCAGGTGCTAACGATGGTTCTCTTGCAGGACCAGCAGGTGATAACGATGGTTCTCTTGTAGGACCAGGTGCTAACGATGGTTCTCTTGCAGGCCCAGGTGCTAACGATGGTTCTCTTGCAGGACCAGCAGGTGATAACGATGGTTCTCTTGTAGGACCAGGTGCTAACGATGGTTCTCTTGCAGGACCAGGTGCTAACGATGGTTCTCTTGCAGGCCCAGGTGCTAACGATGGTTCTCTTGCAGGACCAGCAGGTGCTAACGATGGTTCTCTTGTAGGACCAGCAGGTGTTAATGATGGTTCTCTTGCAGGACCAGCAGGTGCTAACGATGGTTCTCTTGTAGGACCAGCAGGTGCTAACGATGGTTATTTTGCAGGACCTGAGGAACCAGCTGTACGAGTCCTACTTCCTGAACTTCATCTCGGCCATCAGCAGAAGCAAACTGGAGGACGTCGCCAGCGCCGCGCTCGCTGCCAACGCCGTCGCCCAGGTTACCAAGGTGAGCCTTCTTCTTATTGGTAATAACAACGTTATGCTATTTCCACCTGGTCCTTAATCATACGTGTGATCATATTAAACCATCTGAATTATATTTGATCCATTCATATTTCTGTGTCAGGTGTATGATCAGTACCTGAACTTCATCACTCTGGAAGACGACATGTTCACCCTCTGCCATCAGAACAAGGAGCTCATCTCTTACCATGGTAACACACACACACACACACACACACACACTGAGTCATGTGACCTTTTCTTTACTTCCGATCGGCCCATTTGAACCCAGTTCACGATCCCTCAAAATCACGACATTCATCTAATTTACATAATTAGCCTGTCTCACCTGTGTGTCTCACCCTTCTGTCTCACCCTTCTGTCTCACCTGTGTGTCTCACCCTTCTGTCTCACCTGTGTGTCTCACCCTTCTGTCTCACCCTTCTGTCTCACCTGTGTGTCTCACCCTTCTGTCTCACCTGTGTGTCTCACCCTTCTGTCTCACCCTTCTGTCTCACCCTTCTGTCTCACCCTTCTGTCTCACCTGTGTGTCTCACCCTTCTGTCTCACCTGTGTGTCTCACCCTTCTGTCTCACCCTTCTGTCTCACCTGTGTGTCTCACCCTTCTGTCTCACCCTTCTGTCTCACCTGTGTGTCTCACCCTTCTGTCTCACCCTTCTGTCTCACCTGTGTGTCTCACCCTTCTGTCTCACCTGTGTGTCTCACCCTTCTGTCTCACCCTTCTGTCTCACCCTTCTGTCTCACCTGTGTGTCTCACCCGCAGCCATCAACCGAGCAGACATCCAGGACACCGACATGGAGGCCATCATGGACACCATCGTGGACAGTCTCTTCTGTTTCTTCGTCACTTTGGGTGAGTTTGTCTCAAAGAACCAGAATCAGAACCAGAATCAAAACCAGAACCATTAAACTCAAAGTCTTCTTCTCTGTGATTCTGCTCAAGATCAGACTTCACTCTTATTGTTATTATTATTATTGTCATTATTTTTATTATTATTATTGTCATCATTATTCATATTATTATTCATAATCAGTTTCTAGGTTCTGGTTGTGTCCACCAGGGGGAAGTGTTAACTTAAAGGTTCGGTTTCTCCTTCAGGCGCCGTGCCGATCATCCGCTGTCCCCGTGGAAACGCAGCAGAGATGGTCGCCGTGGTGAGTTCACGCCGCCCTCAGTCGATCTGATTGGTTCGCGATACAAGCGGACATGTTTGTAGTTTTATATAAATAAGTCTGTGTTCTATGTCGTTGTAGAAATTGGACAAGAAGCTCCGTGAGAACCTGCGAGACGCCAGAAACAGTCTCTTCACCGGAGAAAACATGGCCGCCGGACAGTTCAGGTTGTGTGTGTGTGTGTGTGTGTGTGTGTGTGTGTGTGTGTGTGTGTGTGTGTGTGTGTGTGTGTGTGTGTGTGTGTGTGTGTGTGTGTGTGTGTGTGTGTGTGTGTGTGTGTGTGTGTGTGTGTGTGATGATTCTCCTCTCCAGTTTCCAGAGACCTCTGTTCGTCCTGGCAGATCGTAACGTGGACATGGCCACGCCCCTCCACCACACCTGGACCTATCAGGCGCTGATCCACGACGTCCTGGTGAGCTGTCAATCACACGATTGAGCTGTCAATCACACAATTGAGCTGTCAATCACACGAACATGACGTCTATTACTACAACAGAAATAGAAGTAAATAGCGACTTTGTTGGGGTCTACTTTCAGTGGCGGATTAATCCACATAGTATTTATGGCAGCAGGGCGGTGTGTGTAGAGTCAGGCTGTGACACACACACACACACTAATTCATACAGAGCCAGAGCGCTGTCAGCTGCTGAGGTTAATACTGACAGCGCTGGAATGTAGAGCTACATGGATGTGTTATGTAACACGTCATCAGACACACACACACACACACACACACACACACACACACACACACACACACACTCTCTCACACTCACTTACTGGCACCAGCAGAGCAAACAGAGCGTCACAGTTAAAGGTTTATTGTGTGTCTTTTCCTCAATAAACGTCTGAAGGCGAGCAGCGTTTATTAAACATGTTGTTGTTTCCAACTTGTTCACTCTGGACACGTTTGGGATTTCATCAGGAAAATAAGCTTTTCATTCTTTTTAATCAGATTTTCCTTCAGAGCAGCAGCATTCAGCCGGTTAATAATTCTGCCGTCTGACTGACGCTGTTACCAATAATAAATGCACGACATCATCAGGATTCTTAAATTGCTGTTGGCCCGATCCAGGTTATTTATTATTGGATATCTAATAAGTAAGTCATAAGTACATGAACCAATAGATTAATACAATATGTAACTGTCACGTTAAAGCTGTAGTTATTACATGTAGATGACAGTAAAGAATGTGTGTGATCAGCTTTATTTTAATAATACTGAGCATTGAAACAATTAAAAACAATAAAGAAATGTTTTGTTATATTAAATGCAGTAGTTTATAATTTAATATGCATATATGACTGTATCATTGTTGATCAGTAAATATTGATGAAGCGGTTGGAACTGACCAGATCGGCTGATATAATACGAACGCCTGACTAACTCTGAAGAGTTAACTCCAGCTGGTTCTACGATGCTCTTATTGTGAAACTCTGGACACTGAAACAGGAAGCTGTTTAAATCTAGTTCTCTGTTGCTCAGAGATCTTTGAGCAGTTTGGTTCTCCGTCTGCTAAACTAAAGAACACCTTTCAGTAAAGAGTTACTTTGTTACAAAATAAATTATTTAAAACGACGTTAAAGTCTAGAAACAAGTCGCAGAGAAACGCGTCAAAATACAACTTGAAAGGTTTTTTGTTTTGGAAACGGATGACATCACCGAGCTCCATCTTCTAGATTTAGCTTCACGTCTGGTCCAGAATCCAGAATCTGATCCCTGCCAGTTCCCCGCCGGGCCTCGGCAGCAGATCCACCGTGGTGTCTTTGGGTCTGGGCTCCATCCCAGATACCCAGCAGCTCTCAGGCTTCAGCGCTGGGATTTATTTCCATTAGAAGTTGGATGACGACGCCTTTGGGTTTCTTCCTGGTTAAACTGATTTGACTCAATGCAGGAAAACAAGTAATACTCCATACGGGCTCTTGACGAGCATAAGAACCACAACCTGCCAAAACAACCAGTAGAGCCAACCTTCATGGATGTGTGTGTGTCCACCAGGACTACCAGCTCAACAGGGTAGTGATGGAGGAGGGGGCGGGGCCTGAGCCATCTCCCGCCGGCGCCAGACCAAAGAAGAAGAACAGAAAGAGCTACGACCTGACGGCTGCCGACAAGTTCTGGCAGAAACACAAGGGAAGGTGAGTTGTTCTGGAGGAGGAAGAGGAGGCGGGGTCCGGGGACGGGCTTTAAATATTTTTAGTTATTGATCACAAAAACGCTCTATTACAAGTAAATGCATGTAAAGTTCTACCGGCTTGGCACCCATGTGGGTTCAGGGCCCTCTTTTATAGGTTCTTTGGGTCTGTTTGGATCCACCTCATTTGGGATTTGGGCTCACTATTCTGTACATAGTGGTATATATTGGAAATGAAGGTCTTCACCTCACTCATTCGATCTGAAATTCTTGCACCCTGAAACATTTCTGATTAAGATCCTTCTACTGAACAAGGTGCTGCAGGTATCTACTCTCCACTAGTATTGGCATTACGTATTGAACTTATTACAATCAACAACATGGCCTCATTATGGGCATTAAGTGCATCTAATACGTTATAAACCATAAGTTATATAAGTCAAATCTCTATGCTGATGATATCTTATTGTGCGGGGGAGCTGATGTTTGAGACAAACCCTGAAGGTCTCCAGTACTGCGATTGGCTCGTTGTCGATGCGAATTCTCTTTAGAAGAGGTCTCAAGTCATGCGTTGGAGCTGAGCGTGCAGCCTTGTTGTGTTCCAGTCCCTTCCCAGAGGTGGCGGAGTCGGTCCAGGAGGAGCTGGACACCTACAGAGCCCAGGAGGACGAGGTCAAGCGCCTGAAGTGCATCATGGTGAGACACGCACTTCATGGAGGTGTATGGTCAACAAAGTTAACCAGTAAAGCCTCAAGAGGTCAGAGGTCACATCCGAGTCACAAAAGGTTGTCTTTTAGGGTTCAACGTTTACATTCAAGTCAGTGAAGTCAGGTTCAAGTCCCCAAGTCTCTGAAGGTCATATACCTTCAAGAGCTTTTCTGAGTCCCTGGAGTTAGGTTCAAGTCCCCAAGTCTCTGAAGTTGATATTGAAAATATCAGTCCTCGGGTCATTTGTTAGTCCCTGAGATTGCAGCCAAGTCATCAAGACAATGTTGCCTTAGTCACAACAGGTCCTTTTGAAATTGACATGGTCAAGTCCAAGTCTCTAAGAACAAGTCTCATCCCTAAACTGGTCTCATCCCATTGGTTGAGTCCAAGTCTCTATGAACAAGTCTCATCCCTAACTGGTCTCATCCCATTGGTCTCCAAGATAACGTTCCAAGATCTCATGTTCAAGATCTTAATCTCCCAATTAAACAATGAAGCGATGTGGAGCTAATATCCAAGTTGACTGTGTCCTCCCACAGGGTCCATTTGGTCCAGTTTGGTCCCAGTTGGTCCCAATTGGTCCAGTTTGGTCATTGTTGTATTGCTCTGTGTGTCTGTAGGGTTTAGAAGGAGAAGATGAAGGAGCCATCAGCATGCTGTCAGACAACACAGCCAAGCTCACCTCTGCTGTCAGGTACGGATCACCTTCATCACCACAGAGTCTCAGTGACCTTCATCACCACAGAGTCTCAGTGACCTTCATCACCACAGAGTCTCAGTGACCTTCATCAGCACAGAGGAAGGGCGTTCTACAGTTTGGGGCCATAGAAACAGAACTATATTTGAATGTGAAGCCTAAAAGCCTCTGAAGGTCAACCCTGGCCTTGAAGCAGTATTATTTGTAGACTCGTGGCCTTCAGGAGGGACCAGATCACCGGTTTGGCATTAGGTCTTAATGAGTTTGGACAGACAGCAGCTTCTCTTTCTGCTTTCCACAAGTCAAATGTCTGCTTTCTGCCGTTAAGCTCTTAAACCACTTGATGATGACCTCTGTTTTCCAGTGAGTTGCCCTTTAACAGATCCCAAAACAACCATTTGCTCAATCACAATTTAAAAGGTTAGAACGTGTTTTTACTTTGGTGAAAACCTCCTTCTGTTGATTGGGACAGACGAGCCCGGAGAGGAACATCTGCTGAGATGTTTGTTTGTGTTTTCCACCGTCTGCAACCGTTAAGCTGCGATGGACTCCGCTGGCGGAGGAGTTTTGTCTTCTTCTCTTCACGCCATCCTGGCTGCTGTTTTGCTCCCGTCACATCATTTCTTTGTGGTCTCATTTATTACTGTAAATAAAAGTCCGGCTCCTGACTGGAAGCAGAAGCATCACGACTAGAAGCCGAGCACTAGAACACGTCTTTAGTGCAGAACAACACGTTATTATGACAGAAATCATAAAATAAATCCGGGTCGCACCCTCAACATTTTCCAGCTCAAAATAAATCATAACAATTGATCATTTATTTTCCAAAAACAGGGAAACTAAATATCCAACAGTCTCCATTTAGTGCATGTGAGCGTACCATGTAGTGCACGTGAAAGAAAATCATATTTGGCCGGCAGGATCTTTCTCGGGTTTCCAGCTGTGAACACCAACCAGATCAAATGCTTCTGAAGCCGTGTGACGATGGGGTCGTGTTCCACTTCTGCCCTGTGTGGCCAAAACTCTTTCTAAGAAGGAAAAAACAACAACATTATTCAGACAACGCCATTTTTCACCCGTTCATAAACACAGGACAGAAAACTCTTTCGAGTGTTGACGTTGTCCTTGTGAGTGTTGACATTGTCCTCGTGAATGTTGACATTGTCCTCGTGAATGTTGACGTCCTCATGTGTGTTGACGTTGTCCTCCTCTGTGTTGACGTTGTCCTCGTGAATGTTGACGTCCTCATGTGTGTTGACGTTGTCCTCCTCTGTGTTGACGTTGTCCTCGTGAGTGTTGACGTTGTCCTCCTCTGTGTTGACGTTGTCCTCGTGTGTTGACGTTGTCCTCGTGAGTGTTGACGTTGTCCTCCTCTGTGTTGACGTTGTCCTCGTGTGTGTTGACGTTGTCCTCGTGTGTGTTGACGTTGTCCTCGTGTGTGTTGACGTTGTCCTCATGAGTGTTGACGTTGTCCTCATGTGTGTTGACGTTGTCCTCCTGAGTGTTGACGTTGTCCTCGTGAGTGTTGACGTTGTCCTCGTGAGTGTTGACGTTGTCCTCATGAGTGTTGACGTTGTCCTCATGTGTGTTGACGTTGTCCTCCTGAGTGTTGACGTTGTCCTCGTGAGTGTTGACATTGTCCTCCTCTGTGTTGACGTTGTCCTCCTCTGTGTTGACGTTGTCCTCGTGTGTTGACGTTGTCCTCGTGAGTGTTGACGTTGTCCTCCTCTGTGTTGACGTTGTCCTCTGTGTTGACGTTGTCCTCGTGTGTGTTGACGTTGTCCTCATGTGTGTTGACGTTGTCCTCCTCTGTGTTGACGTTGTCCTCTGTGTTGACGTTGTCCTCGTGTGTGTTGACGTTGTCCTCGTGAGTGTTGACGTTGTCCTCGTGAGTGTTGACGTTGTCCTCGTGTGTGTTGACGTTGTCCTCGTGAGTGTTGACGTTGTCCTCCTCTGTGTTGACGTTGTCCTTGTGAGTGTTGACGTTGTCCTCTGTGTTGACGTTGTCCTCTGTGTTGACGTTGTCCTCGTGTGTTGACGTTGTCCTCATGTGTGTTGACGTTGTCCTCATGTGTTGACGTTGTCCTCATGTGTGTTGACGTTGTCCTCGTGTGTGTTGACGTTGTCCTCATGTGTTGACGTTGTCCTCATGTGTGTTGACGTTGTCCTCGTGTGTGTTGACGTTGTCCTCATGTGTTGACGTTGTCCTCATGTGTGTTGACGTTGTCCTCGTGTGTGTTGACGTTGTCCTCATGTGTTGCAGCTCTCTGCCGGAGCTGCTGGAGAAGAAGCGGCTGATCGACCTGCACACCAACGTGGCCACGGCCGTCCTGGACCACATCAAGGTACGGCTCTGCCGAGCTCCCGGCCAATCACACGGCTCCATTCCATCACATGGGCTCATCCTCCCGACTTTAGTCATCAGCCACAGCAGCAGTATTAGTACACAGTGTGTGTAGCAATAGTAGTACACAGTACATAAAGCAGTATCAGTACACGGTAAATGAAGCAGTATTAGTACACAGTGTGAACAGTGGTACACAGTATTTAAAGCAGTATTTAAAGCAGTATTAGTACATAGTAACAGTATCTGGTGCTCTTTGTGTCCTCAGAGTCGTAAACTGGACGTTTACTTTGAATACGAAGAGAAACTGATGAGCAAATCCACTTTAGACAAATCTCTGCTGGACATCATCAGTGACCCCGACGGTACACACACACACACACATTGTATGACAGTAAAATAACTAGAATAAGAATTAAATAAGAATTTAAGTGTCTTTTAAATGTTTGTGTTCATCAGCCGGTACCCCCGAAGACAAAATGAGACTCTTCCTCATCTATTACATCACTGCTCAGCAGGCTCCTTCAGAGGTAACACACACACACACACACACACACACACACTGTGTGAACGTGTAGCTGTTGCGTGTACCTTAATGTTTATGGTCTGGGTTCTAATGAGCAGATCTGAGAGCTGTCCAACATTGCAACACTGCATTGAAACATTGCGCAGAGGAAGCCGTTCCCCTGGGAATCGAACTTTAGGAGATAAATGAGCTGCAGAAGGTTTGGGGTTTTTCTCTGTTCACCATAACAATGAATTCTCTGTTGGAAACTAATTGTGTAAAAGCAGCTTTTTGTTCTCATCCAGATATTTTCCATGACGAGGAACGTGTTTTTGTTTCTAATCAGTTCCACTTAGTGACTCATGAATGTTGCTGGACTGGGACCGCAGACCATTGTGAGTCACTGAAACCAGTGACTGCACCAGGACCAGAGCCACTTGGCTGTCTTGTCCCATTTGTTCTCTTGAAGCTAAGCCAGTGAAGGACGGTCAGGAGAAGTTCACCTGAGACCGCTGGTCACGCTGGTCACGCTGGTCAGGCTGGTCACGCTGGTCAGGCTGGTCACGCTGGTCAGGCTGGTCACGCTGGTCACGCTGGTCACGCTGGTCACGCTGGTCACGCTGGTCAGGCTGGTCACGCTGGTCACGCTGGTCACGCTGGTCAGGCTGGTCACGCTGGTCAGGCTGGTCACGCTGGTCAGGCTGGTCAGGCTGGTCAGGCTGGTCAGGCTGGTCAAGTTGGTTAGGTAGTTTGGTGGTTGGTTAAGTAGTTTGGTGGTTGGTGGGTCGGTTAGGTAGTTTGGTATTTGGTTAGGTAGTTTGGTGGTTAGTTAGGTAGTTTGGTATTTGGTTAGGTAGTTTGGTGGTCGGTTAGGTAGTTTGGTGGGGTGGGTTGGTTAGGTAGTTTGGTGGGTCGCTGCATACCAAACCAAATAAGTTTGAGTGGACGGCGCTGAATCCTTTACTGGCTTTGATCACTGCGTCACCACCACGGAATTTGTGCGTCTAATGAATGTGTTTCCATTCCCACCAACTCGTTTAAGATGCTCTGCTCTGTTTCCATCAGCTGATCTCTGTGGTTGTGACCAGGCTCATCTGCAAAGAAAGAAGCCGTTTGTATGCCGACTGTGGCTGTGCCGACTGTGACTGTGGCTCACTGTGGTTAGCAAGTTGGTCTTTCAATCAGATGGTCGGTGGTTCGATCCCCGGCTCCGGCAGTCTGCGTCGTTGTGTCCTTGAGCAAGACACTTAACCCCTAATTGCTCACCGTTGCTGTGTCTACGGTCTACTGTATATCATGTAAGTCGCTTTGGATAAAAGCGTCAGCTAAATGAAATGTAATGTAATGTAATGTATGCCGAATGTCTGCATATCACAGAAGCACAGGACACTCTTTGCTCGGCAGCGCAGTGCATGCCGTGTTTTTGTGGTCTCATCCAGCAGCTGCAGTTCTTTTGTGTTTTATGGGATGTGTGAGAGAGTTTGTGGTTCAGTCCTGATCAAATCCAACCTCACGCTAAAGAAGAAAGCGTTGACTCGTGTGGTTCAGTGTTGACTCTCAGAGACACATCAACGCTCCTCATTGTGCTGAAAGGAGACCGCAGGAAGTTGCTGCTTCCAGCCACATGACAAAGTGGACGTAACGTCCTCCAGCAAACCACAAACACTGGCTTTGATCACTGGTGAGGGATTAGTTACAGAGACACAAAGTACAACAGAAATCCACCGGCTTGAACACAATGGCAAAGTGAACTGAAATGTCAACTCGTATCGGCCTCGGCGGGTTCGTATCGGCCTCGGCGGGTTCGTATCGGCCTCGGCGGGTTCGTATCGGCCTCGGCGGGTTCGTATCGGCCTCGGCGGGTTCGTATCGGCCTCGGCGGGTTCGTATCGGCCTCGGCGGGTTCGGATCGGCCTCGGCGGGTTCGTATCGGCCTCGGCGGGTTCGTATCGGCCTCGGCGGGTTCGGATCGGCCTCGGCGGGTTCGTATTGGCCTCGGTGGGTTCGCCTCGGCGTCGAGACCAGGCTCTGTTCTGGGATCGCTGATATTCCTCCTGAGATCTGTGTCTCAGGATTCAAACAAACTGAAATCCACTTCAGGTTTCAAGGAGACAGATCTCCAGTTCTTTGGTCGTTGGCAGACAGCAGAAATGGCTTCGGCAGATGTCTGCCGAGGCCCCCAAACCACAGAACACTGATCCATGGACACATCTTGGACGGGCTTCTTCTTGGCTCTCGTGTCGCTGTGAGGCGTCGAGACAGAACGAAGGCGATCCAGCTCAAGCTGCTCTCAGAAAACAGACACTCGGTTGGAGCCGGATCGGGTTCGGTTTGGCAAAACGCCTCCCATCCTTCAGGATATGACAGCGAGTGTGTTTGTTATTAGTGTCGGTTTGCTGTTACGGATCTGAAGCCCCAGTAGAGGTTCCTCACGCAGGAGAACCGTGGATTCATTACTCAGTCTAACACCATCACAGTGTAAATAGTTTCATCCTCCAGCATGATAACGTTCTTGTGATGCATTCAGGCTCTGCTCAGTGAAAATGATTTCTGGCTGAAGGTAAATGATAACTCTCATGATGCGTTCACATGTAATAGTAAAACGTAGAGTTGGTGATAAACTAGAATAAATCCAGATGTTTTCACATTAATATAAAAGAGAACGACTTAAAAAAAAGAACGACTTAAAAAATAATATCTGTTATTTACCTGAATTGTGTTTTTTTCTGAAGAAAAAGAAATATAGATTTCTATAACAAAGTAAAAGTTGAACATTTAGTATTTCTGATGGTTTAATGGCAAATTCAATGATTTGTGACAAACAAACAGACCAGTTCGTCTCCAGTAGCGAGTCCTTGAGCGCCGGGGAAACCGCCAAGACTTGGAGGTCTGGAGTCATCAGTCTGAAGTCGGTTTGTCTGTTTATTTCTGTGCTCAGGGCGAGCACGGGCCCCTGAACCCAACACGGCGCATTCAGGGTCCAATTATACTCTTTAATTTCAGCTCTGCAGCACTTTGGTCCCAACTGAAATTTCAATTACAACTGATTCATGGTGGATCGCTCATGTTCACTCAGGCTGAACTGTAATACCTTTATTGATCCAGCGCCACCAAAATCCTGCAGAACTAAAGACGTTGGATCAGGATCAGCTGGACCTAGTGTTTACTGCAAATTAGCATGTGTTAGCATGCTAACACTTTAACTAAGATGGTGAACTTTAAACCTGCTCAACATCAGCGTGTTAGTCATGTTATTAATGTCAGGTGACCTCCACAACGTTAACGCTAACACTACTAACGTTACTGAAATGTGAGCTAACGTTACTGAAATGTGAGCTAACATTACTGAAACGTGAGCTAACGTGAGCTAACATTACTAAAACAGGAGCTAATGTGAGATGGCAAGCGGCTGAACACCCGTCCTCTCTCCTCTCTTTCTGAGGCGAGGTAACGAGTAAAAACCTTCTTTAGGATCAATGGACGACCTGCCGGTTCGACGTGTTCATGTTAGAATAGTTTAAGGAGCGCTACGGTGCCTTCAGGGAACATTAACAAACAGCAAAAGTCTCTCTTCAGAGCCGGTTTTTGGTTTGTCCCTTCTGGGCTTCTGTAGAGAACATGGCGGACTCCGCCTCCAGCTATGAAAGGACTCATTGTAACGACTCTTAGTTTCAGCTGGTTTTGCGGTAATAACCACACGGATATGACGTTCTGTTGCAGTCGGACTTGGAGCAGTACAAGACGGCTCTGTTGGACGCCGGCTGCGACCTTTCACCTCTCAACTACATCAAACAGTGGAAGTGAGTGAGCTTTTAGCAACGCCTCAGCTCAAACAGCTCAGTCATTCAAAATTAATAAAGTCATATTTCTGATGTGGTTTCCTCTCATCCTCTCAGGGCGTTTACCAAGATGGCCGCCACCCCGGCGAACTACGGCAACAGTGGAGTCAAACCCATGGGGTGAGTCGCTACCACTAAATACACCCGTATAGTATGTTAGCTCTGCCTTTGAGCAAGGCAGCTTCACAACTCTGTTTACCTGCAGGTTGTTGATCACATCCCTTTAATTAAAAACCTTTATGTTGTTATTTCCAGGTCCATGACTCGTTTCCTCTGTTTATGTCTCATAAGCTCATTCAGAGCTACGCTAACGATGTAGCTGCTTCATCAACAAACAACTTCCTCTCCTTCTCCTTCCTCCCCCCCCACCCCCCACCCCCCACCCAACCCCCCACCCTCTCTTCCTCTCCTCCCCAGGCTGTTTTCTAGAGTGATGAACAGCGGCTCCCAGCTGGTGATGGAGGGCGTGAAGAACCTGGTGCTCAAACAGCACGTGAGTAAAGTTCCTGTTGTGCTGATGACAACAACAACAACAACAACTAAAAGGAGTTAGTTCAACAAATGTAGCAAAATATGAATTCTACCAAACGGGGAACTGGGCGGTGAGGCAGGGGGGGGGAGGCAGGGGGGGCAGACCTCATCCTGGCCAGCAGCGATGAAGATGATGATGAAGCTGGCAGCTACATGAAGTCATTTATAACCCTGGAGTCTGTTTTCTGCATCAGCAGCCGAGCCACCAGAACATTACGTCTTCCACTCTCACGTCTCCATGTTTAGAAATAATTCAAAAATAATAATACTTTTTTTATGAAATCTTTTTAAAGATGCATAAACATAACGTCTGGTGGAAATACATGGAAAACATTATCAACACACCTGAGGTGAAAATATGATTTATATATTTAAATGATTACAAATAATGAAAAAGGTTAAAAAAAAAAAAAAAGGTAAAAATGATATATTTTGGGTTCATTTTCTTTGGATTAGTTTGTGTCTTTTGGGTCCCGGCCTCACAAACTAACTCACCTGAGAGTTTCCTCATTAGAGCCTCATTAGCAGGTCGTGGCGCTCTTCAGCCTCTTGTGGCCACAATGAGCATTACAACAACAAACGCCTGTTTCTCATTCTTCCAGAACCTTCCAGTCACTCGGATCCTGGACAACCTGATGGAGATGAAGTCCAACCCGGTGTGTGTGTGTGTGTGTGCATGTGCGTGTGCGTGTGTGTGTGTGTGTGTACACACTCTTCAGGTTTCTCAGCGTCTGCAGTTACAGACGACCTACAAAGGCCCTGTTGTTGTGAACCTGCAGGGGGGGGGGGTGAAGATGAAAGAAATGGAAGAGCTCATTCTCTCTCCATCAGATTGCTGTGTGTGTGTATACGTGTATATCTATATATAAAAATATATAGATATGTATATATATTTATTTTTTCCCTTCACTTCAGTGATTGTTAGAATGTTGTTTGTCTCTTTGATCTTTTAGGAAACTGATGACTATCGATACTTCGACCCAAAGATGCTGCGAGGCAGCGAGAGGTACCACTCTGACTGATCTTTGTCGTCCCTGTTTTCTGACTCGCTGACTGCTAGAAAGGAACATTCACCGTCTTTTCTCCTCCTTCCCCCTCTTCTCTTTTCCTTTTTCATCCTCTCTTCTTCTTCTTCTTCTTCTTCTTCTTCTTCTTCTTCTTCTTCTTCTTCTTCAGCTCCATCCCCAGGAATAAGAACCCGTTCCAGGAGGTGAGCTCAGCAATATTTTAAGGATAATTCAGATGTGGAAAAAGAAATGAAAGACACTGGAATTAAATCCGTTAATTCATCTTCACATTCAAGCTTCACCTTTTTATCTCCTGATGACAAATCAATAGATATAATTATAATAATGTCAAACAAAACACATTAATCATTGGAAACAAAGTAACATTTAAAGGTCTTCATCAGGCAGAAATAATTTTATAAAAACAAATAATAACTTAAGGGATCTCTTAAGAATGCCAATAATTATTTATTTTAGATAAATACAAACAATATATACAACAAAACATTATATTTGGTTATTAAAGACGTTGCAGAGTTGTTAAATCAAACGTGCAGTGCATGATGGGTATTATTGGTCGCTGTTTCAGGCCATCGTGTTCGTGGTGGGAGGAGGAAACTACATTGAGTACCAGAACCTGGTGGACTACGCCAAGGTACTACAATACTGCGAGTACTCCTGAAGCTGCTCCTAGTATTCTGTGTACAATTACTGTGAAATGTGTCGCACCAGTACACACCAACAGACGTTTAAAACCTGAAGAACAAACCGGACTTCACGAAGGAAACACAGGGTTCAAGTTCCTGTTCTGTGTTTTCAGGTGAAACACGGGAAGAAGGTTGTTTACGGCTGCAGTGAACTCTCCAACGCTGCTCAGTTCACCAAGCAGGTGAGACGCTCACCAACCTCACCTGACCTCACCTGACCTCACCTGACCTCACCTGACCTCACCGACCTCACCTGTCCTCACCTGTCCTCACCTGACCTCACCGACCTCATCTGTCCTCACCTGTCCTCACCTGACCTCACCGACCTCACCTGTCCTCACCGTCCTCACCTGTCCTCACCGACCTCACCTGTCCTCACCGACCTCACCTGTCCTCACCGACCTCACCTGTCCTCACCGACCTCACCTGTCCTCACCGACCTCACCGTCCTCACCTGTCCTCGCCCGACCTCACCTGTCCTCACCGTCCTCACCTGTCCTCACCTGTCCTCACCTGTCCTCACCGTCCTCACCTGTCCTCACCGACCTCACCTGTCCTCACCTGTCCTCACCGACCTCACCGTCCTCACCTGTCCTCGCCCGACCTCACCTGTCCTCACCGTCCTCACCTGTCCTCACCTGTCCTCACCTGTCCTCACCGAACTCACCAACCTCACCTGTCCTCACCGACCTCACCAACCTCACCTGTCCTCACCTGTCCTCACCGACCTCACCGTCCTCACCTGTCCTCGCCCGACCTCACCTGTCCTCACCGTCCTCACCTGTCCTCACCTGTCCTCACCTGTCCTCACCGAACTCACCAACCTCACCTGTCCTCACCTGTCCTCACCGACCTCACCTGTCCTCACCGTCCTCACCTGTCCTCACCTGTCCTCGCCTGACCTCCTCCTGCCCTCACCTGTCCTCACCGACCTCACCTGTCCTCACCTGTCCTCACCTGTCCTCACCTGTCCTCACCTGTCCTCACTGACCTCACCTGTCCTCGCCTGACCTCACCAACCTCACGTCCTCGCCTGACCTAACCTGTCCTCACCGACCTCACCTGTCCTCACCTGTCCTCTTAAAGAAACAGTCCCTCTGACGTCTCCTCTTTGTGTCCACAGCTCTCCCAGCTCGGCCAAAAGTGAGGTGGACACGTGAACCCGTCTGTCTCTGGAGGACACACCTGATCTCTTTACTCCCGCCTGTCTCTGGAGGACACACCTGATCTCTTTACTCCCATCTGTCTCTGGAGGACACACCTGATCTCTTTACTCCCGTTGTTTTCTATGAAACTCTCCTTCTGTAAATGGACTAAACGTTTCCTGTCTTCATCGTACTTCCTGTCTCTTCCTCTCGGCGCTAATAAAGCTACTAAAACAGTTTCTACGTCTTCTTCTCGTGAAGCTCTGATGATGAAGAGCTGACTACAGGTCTTCAGGTTCAACACGACGTCCACTTTCTTCAAAAGCAATTTGTTTATGAGCCTCAAGAGAAAGGAAGAGAAGCTGGAGATGAAGTCCTCGGCTGAGCCTCGACGTGATGATCAATGCACTCATCACCAACCAATATGATGGTGTTGCACATACAAGAAGAGATTAGCATTATGCTACAGACGAACAGGCTCGTTAGCATTATGCTACAGACGAACAGGCTCGTTAGCATTATGCTACAGACGAACAGGCTTGTTAGCATTATGCTACAGACAAACAGGCTCGTTAGCATTATGCTACAGACGAACAGGCTCGTTAGCATTATGCTACAGACGAACAGGCTCGTTAGCATTATGCTACAGACGAACAGGCTCGTTAGCATTATGCTACAGACGAACAGGCTTGTTAGCATTATGCTACAAGCGAACAGGCTTGTTAGCATTATGTTACAGGCGAACATGCTCGATAGCATTATGCTACAGACGAACAGGCTCGTTAGCATTATGCTACAGACGAACAGGCTCGTTAGCATTATGCTACAGACGAACAGGCTCGTTAGCATTATGCTGCAGACAAACAGGCTCGTTAGCATTATGCTACAGATGAACAGGCTTGTTAGCATTATGCTACAAGCGAACAGGCTTGTTAGCATGGCGTATTTGAATGTGTTGAACACCATAAACCACCCATCCATTATCAGAACCCCTTATCCTGTTTAGGGGCGCTGGAGCTGATCCCAGCTTCATTGGGTGAAGGCAGGTTCACCTGGACAGGTGTCCAGTCCATCGCTGGCTCACATAGAGACAGACAACCATAAGTAATATATAGTTTGGTACGTGAGAAAATTCAAATGCAAACATTAATCCAAAATGGCAGATTTGGAGACCTCGTCTGAACTGTACTAAAACCTCTAACTGTGTTCTGCTTCATTCTATCAAGAGAGACTGTTCACATGTTGTGTTTTTATTTGATGGAGGG
>CM042228.1:617500-687500 GCA_023566465.1 Cottus gobio | reverse complement strand
TCATCTCTCACATTTTCTTTGTTAAAAAAGAAAAAAAAGAAACCTGTTCTTTTTTTATATTATTAGGTGAACTAGCTGCTCGTGTTAGCGTTAGCTAGGATTGTTTATATTGTCAGGTGGACTAGCTGCTCGTGTTAGCGTTAGCTAGCATAGTTAAGACCAATAAATAACGGACAATGAGTCAATGAAATCTCTTATTCAGCATTTCTTTATTGTCTTTAAGAAGCGAAGCATGTTGCTGGAGTTTTCTTTGTGTAATTTCAGATAAATCATCTCGACTACAGAACTCACTAATTTTAACAAAGTCTAACAGCAATTGGTTTGTGAGCATAGATTAAGTTTGGCTTTAAATAAAGTCATAAACCCAACGTTTCATCTGCTGGACGAGGGTCTCTTAAGGTTGGATTCGTGTGTACGTTGGGCTCGTGGGAACCAGTGTTTGTGAACCAGTGTTTGTGAACCAGTGAACCAGTGTTTGTGAACCAGTGTTTGTGAACCAGTGAACCAGTGTTTGTGAACCAGTGTTTGTGAACCAGTGAACCAGTGTTTGTGAACCAGTGTTTATGAACCAGTGAACCAGTGTTTGTGAACCAGTGTTTGTGAACCAGTGTTTGTGAACCAGTGAACCAGTGAACCAGTGTTTGTGAACCAGTGTTTGTGAACCAGTGTTTGTGAACCAGTGAACCAGTGTTTGTGAACCAGTGTTTGTGAACCAGTGAACCAGTGTTTGTGAACCAGTGTTTGTGAACCAGTGAACCAGTGTTTGTGAACCAGTGTTTATGAACCAGTGAACCAGTGTTTGTGAACCAGTGTTTGTGAACCAGTGTTTGTGAACCAGTGTTTGTGAACCAGTGAACCAGTGTTTGTGAACCAGTGTTTATGAACCAGTGAACCAGTGTTTGTGAACCAGTGTTTGTGAACCAGTGTTTATGAACCAGTGAACCAGTGTTTGTGAACCAGTGTTTGTGAACCAGTGAACCAGTGTTTGTGAACCAGTGTTTGTGAACCAGTGTTTGTGAACCAGTGTTTGTGAAATAGTGTTTGTGAACCAGTGAACCAGTGTTTGTGAACCAGTGAACCAGTGTTTGTGAACCAGTGTTTGTGAACCAGTGTTTGTGAACCAGTGAACCAGTGTTTGTGAACCAGTGTTTATGAACCAGTGAACCAGTGTTTGTGAACCAGTGTTTGTGAACCAGTGAACCAGTGTTTGTGAACCAGTGTTTGTGAACCAGTGTTTGTGAACCAGTGAACCAGTGTTTGTGAACCAGTGTTTGTGAACCAGTGTTTGTGAACCAGTGAACCAGTGTTTGTGAACCAGTGTTTGTGAACCAGTGTTTGTGAACCAGTGAACCAATGTTTGTGAACCTGTGAACCAGTGTTTGTGAACCAGTGAACCAGTGTTTGTGAACCAGTGAACCAGTGTTTGTGAACCAGTGAACCTTAGATGGGCTGAACAACACTGGTTTAGTTCCAAATGGGTAAATTGTCAGGTGTAATTTTCAGACTGTAAATGTTTTATTTTAATGTGGTAATCATGAAGACAGCAACAGACAGAAGAGAACAACTTTTTCGAGGTAAAAAAACAACTGAAAACAATTAACATCTCTTCGCCATTGAATCATTACTGAACTGTGGAACGTTTTTTATTCTTCTGCTTCTCCCTCAGGTCGACCTGTCAGTGAAGCTCCTCCCACCTCCCCCTCTGATGTCCCAACTGTGAGGTGTGTGTGTGTGTGTGTGTGTGTGTGTGTTTGTGTGTGTGTGTGTGTATGTGAGAGAGAGAGAGAGAGAGAGAGAGAGAGAGAGAGCTTATTTAAAGGGCTGCCTCTCTCTCTGGGCGATCGACACCAGCTCAGCATCATCAGCTTACCGCCTGCTTCTTCCAGGGAATAAACTTTGCATAGTTTTTCTGAGAGACTGCTGCAGAAGAAACAGTCAGTAAGACGCTGAGTTTGCTGTTTCTTTACTGACTGAATGACTTCATGAATGATCGGATTAATACCTGGATGAGTGAGTGATTGGCTCTCTGGTTTACTGACTGATTGATTGATTTAAATCAAAGCAGAATGAGTCGCTGAACTTTTTCTTCCAACTTCTTTACTGACTTTGACCAACGATAGGTTAACTGTTTTTACTGACTGGTTAAATAGTAATTAGTTTACTAACTTGCTGCTTAGTTAACTGTTTTTACTTACTGGTTAACCAGCTAGCGATTGATTTTGGATTGTTTCACAAGCTGTTTCATAACTTAACTGAACTTAATAACATGCAGTTTAGTGAGTAACAGTTTATGGCTGACTGGTTTACTGTTAACCTAAATTTACCCTTTTTAACTTGTTACTATCTGGTTTACTCACTGCCAGCTAGTTAACTGATTGTTTCACTTATTTACTGACTGGTTTATAAACTAAACTAGTTTGATGGCTCACCAGTAATCTGTTGACTGTAATTGTCTGTATATTGTTTTTGTAAACTTTTTGTAAACTCGTTACTGACTGGTTTTCATGCTGGTTGAGTGATTTACTGGCTTACTGGTTGTTGGTTCACTGTGTATTTACTAACTGGTTTTGACTGCCCCATAAGTGGAAGCCTGGTTTACTATTGTTTGCTGTTAACTGGTTGATTGACAGCTTAAAATGAAGTTTTTTTCACTGCTTAACCTTTGGCTTGACTAGTCCTTACTAGCTGACCTTTACCTGGTTTACTATTAACAAACTAACTAGTTTACTATTAACAAACTAACTGGCTAACTGGTTTACTATTAACAAACTAACTGGTTTACTATTAACAAACTAACTGGCTAACTGGTTTACTATTAACAAACTAACTGGTTTACTTATCGCAGGATAGTTTGCTTACTGCTTTGCTGACTAATTTCCTCCAGTTTATTCTCATGTTAATCTTTACTTGCAGTTTTGGTGGCTGTAAATCTCAGTGTCACCATATGTCATGTAATGAACTAGTTAACTGAGTTAACTGTTGTGTTAACCACTACTCATTATTAACTAGTTGACTGGCCTTAACTGATTAATAACTAGTTAACTGAGTTAACTGTTACTCAGTCCACTGGTTTGACTGTTAACTGGTTTACATACAGGGTTGGCAGGGTAACCGGAAAGAAATCTAACCTCCAGCATCACTACATTGAAGTTAAGTAACTTGATTCCTTTCCGTTACTTTTGGATGACCTCAAACCAAATATTTAAAGACTAGGTGTTTAGTAAGTGAAGCGGGACTGTGGCAGTTCTTCCTTCCAGCTCTCAATCATCAAAGGAATCAGTACTAATATCAATTAAATTACATTTTGGTTTGTTCTGTATTATTTTTGCTGGAAGCGGTTCCCATCTTTTCACTTTAAGTGTTGTTTATGCCTCGTAGTAAATAAGTACTTACTTACTTATTTACTTACATACATCGTAGTATATGAATCTTTATTTTAAAGCTCCTAAATTCAGCTTTATGTTGTTTTATATATATTTATATGTGTATATATATATATATATATTGAGATGTATCTATATATATATATATATATATATATATATATATACATACATACATATATACATTAACTGTGGGTGCGTAATTTAGTGTGTGTGTGTGTAGTTGTGTGTGTAGTTTAGTGTGTGTAATTTAGTGTGTGTGTAGTTTAGTGTGTGTGTGTGTAATTTAGTGTGTGTGTAGTTTAGTGTGTGTGCATAGACGAGAGGTTTATGACATTCATTAAAACATTCCAGGTGCAGCGATGTCTCCGCTCGGTGTCCTGCTGCCTCTGACAGGTGAGCGCTCTTCTGCTGTTTTTCTTCTTCTGCTGTTTTTCTTCTTCTGCTGTTTTTCTTCTTCTTCTGTTTTTCTTCTTCTGCTGTTTATCTTCTATTTTCCATTCTTGTGTTTTTATGACAGGTTCATGTGGTCTCTCTTTTTATCTGCAGGCCTTTTCTTCTTGATTTCCTCAACGGTTGGTTCCGAATCCACTGGTGAGTCCTGAATGTTGACTGTCTGTCTGTCTGTCTGTCTGTCTGTCTGAGAGAATGCAGCATGCAAATATATAAAGCATAGACTTCTATACAACCAGAGGAGTCGCCCCCTGGTGGTCAGGAGAGAGAATGCAGCTTTAACACATGAAGCATAGACTTCTATACAACCAGAGGAGTCGCCCCCTGGTGGTCAGGAGAGAGAATGTAGCTTTAACACATGAAGCATAGACTTCTATACAACCAGAGGAGTCACTCCCTGGTGGTCAGGAGAGAGAATGCAGCTTTAACACATGAAGCATAGACTTCTATACAACCAGAGGAGTCGCCCCCTGGTGGTCAGGAGAGAGAATGCAGCTTTAACACATGAAGCATAGACTTCTATACAACCAGAGGAGTCGCCCCCTGGTGGTCAGGAGAGAGAATGTAGCTTTAACACATGAAGCATAGACTTCTATACAACCAGAGGAGTCGCCCCCTGGTGGTCAGGAGAGAGAATGCAGCTTTAACACATGAAGCATAGACTTCTATACAACCAGAGGAGTCGCTCCCTGGTGGTCAGGAGAGAGAATGCAGCTTTAACACATGAAGCACAGACTTCTATACAACCATAGGAGTCGCCCCCTGGTGGTCAGGAGAGTGAACTTAAGGTTTATCTTGTTGCTGAGTGTCAGTATTATTTAAATTAAAAACATAAAACCCTCCTCAAGTGTTAACCCCTCTGCTGCGTGTCGCTGTGGGCGTGGTCAGTGCCGTACCCGGTGACCTGTGCGACCCGCGGAGCCGACCTGGTGGAGGACGGCATGCTGGTCCTGTGTCCTCCAGACTGCACCCAGTGGAAGCTGTCGGTGTTCGGGACGGGGATCTACGCCTCCGTGTCCTCGGTGTGCGGAGCTGCCGTCCACAGGTGAGACGTTCCCCGTCCTCCTCGCTCCACATCGGCGGTTTGCAAACCATTTATTTGTCTTTCTCGCCGTCGTTGTTTCACACTGAAGCAGATCTCTGTGCTGATTGGTGGGAGTCGGGCTCGTCAGACAGGTTAGCCGGAGGCTTTGGTTGGAGGTGTTTTTTGGGGGGCGTAGCTGGACGGACACGTGGATCGAAGGGGCAGTCCTGCTGTCTGTGAGCCTCACTAAACACCGACACCACAAAGGAATGTGCAGCGGGAGGATTAAGCTCTCAACCCTGAATGACCCCTCCTCCCTCTGCAGAGGGCCGCGGGGGGACTCCTCCCTCCACGGGTTCACATCCCAACTTCCTGTCCTCTCTGGGGAATTTTGTATTTATGTAGGAAAATGCAGAAAATGAAAAATGTAGAAAATGAAAAATGTATATATTAATAAATGAAGAACGTAGAATCAGAAGCAGAAACATAAAGTCAACGTTGTGGTCTCTCCAGGGGGATTCTGGGTCGACCCGGCGGCTCCGTCAGCGTTCACAAGTTGCCGGGGCAACAGGACTATTTGAGGTCCTACGCACACGCCGTCCAATCACAGGCCTTGTCCCGCTGGACCGCCTCCTTCAGCCTCACCAGTAGGTCGGAGCCGCTTCGGTTCCAATCGATCGGTTCTTTGATTGATTAGTTTGATTGATCAGATTCAACAGTTTCACCACAACTTACCTGTATATATATGTATATGTATATATATATATATATATATATATATATATATATACACATGTGTATAGAGTAGGTTGTATACATTCTGTGTGTATAGTCGGGTTTACAGCTGGTTGTGGAGCTCCACTGCCATTAATGCAGCTTTAAATGTTTATTTCCTATACAAACGCATTATTTATTTTATTAATGTGTGTGTGACCAGAGCCTGTTGACGTCCCACTGGAGCTGACCAGTGACACCAGTACCACGGCTCTGCCGGACGGCGCTCTACCAGGTAAATATACTAGTTATTAATTATTATATTACTGATCAGGCGTGGACTTGAGTCACATGACTCGACTCGGAGGATGACTCGTGACCTCACCCTCCAGACGTACTGTATTACAAGCTGACCTGTGTGTGTGTGTGTGTGTGTGTGTGTGTGTGTGTGTGTGTGTGTGTGTGTGTGTGTGTGTGTGTGTGTGTGTGTGTGTGTGTGTGTGTGTGTGTGTGTGTGTGTGTTGCAGCCAAGAAATCACTGAAGAAGCTGTCAGTGAAGAAAGCTCTAACTGGTGGAAATAAAGGTACAGTGTAGGCTCGGTGTGTTTGATATTTTACTTTATGGATTAAACATGAACTAAGAGTGTGTGTGTGTGTGTGTGTGTGTGTGTGTGTGTGTGTGTGTGTGTGTGTGTGTGTGTGTGTGCAGACTGTCAGATGGATATCGCCATGGTGATCGACAGCAGTAACAACATCGGGCAGCGGAGGTTCAACCTGCAGAAGAACTTTGTGGCCAAATTGGCGTCAACGTTGAGAGTCGGATCAACAGGGCCGCATGTAGGACTGCTGCAGGCCAGGTGAGACACACACACACACACACACACACACACACACACACACACACACACACACAATAAAAATAGGTAATAAAATATAAAAAGCCTCTTGGATCAGATGGAAAATGCATCGTGACAAAGCTGAAAAACAGCTAAGTACTTCAAGTACATGTTGCTCACGATACTTTCATACTGTACTTGGACAACATATTCAACTTGCCCTGGGTTGCAGTGATTCTCCCAGGACGGAGTTCTTACTGACCAACTACACTCAACCTAAAGAGCTGCTGTTTGCCATCAAGGAGCTGGCCTACCTGGGAGGAGACACCAACACAGGTAACACACACACTCACACACACACACACACACACACACACACACACACACACACACACACAAACGAAGAAGAAAAACATCTTGGGGCGACTGTGGGTCATCTCTCTCTGACTCACAAACTTAAAATCCAACATTTAGAAATCTATCTCCAGCATTTCACTGAGGTGCAGTGAGACGGACGTCAGCACCAAGATGAAGCTGGAGGGATGAGATCCAGCTGTGATGGTGCTGAAGCTGCAGGGATGAGATCCAGCTGTGATGGTGCTGAAGCTGGAGGGATGAGATCCAGCTGTGATGGTGCTGAAGCTGGAGGGATGAGATCCAGCTGTGATGGTGCTGAAGCTGGAGGGATGAGATCCAGCTCCCATGCGCAGCAGCCCGGTGCTGAAGCTGCAGGAAAGCGTCGCTCTGACTGGTTCCTGGTCTCGTTGCAGGTAAAGCCATCATGCACGCTGTGGAGACCTTCTTCACGCAGGAGAACGGGGGGAGGCGGGGTCACCCTCGGGTCATGATGGTGCTGATTGACGGCTGGCCGTCTGACGACCTGGAGCAGGCGGCCATGTTGGCCAGAGAGTCTGGCGTCAACGTCTTTCTGGTGTCTGTGGCCAAGCCGGCGCCTGAGGAGTTCGCCATGGTGCGAGACCAGGACTTCATGAAGAAGGTGGCTTTATTCACATTTACTGTCATTTATTAAACATATGTATGTCACGAATACAAGCGTGTATTAAGAGTTATGGATGAGCTTCTTCTCTCCTTCAGTTACACCGATTCTAAGAGTTTCCTTTAGATGTTTTCTTTACACATGAAATGATTCAAACCAGTTTGATTATTGATCAGTAAATATAGATCAAAGAGGTTTAAAACGTATTCAGCATGATAGACCCCCTTGGGTCATTCCACTGTCAAACAAAGCCTCGCAAAGATACGCACAAGAATGAAAATTGACGTACTTATGGCTGAAATATGAATATTCCAAGCCTTTCTCCTAGTACAGAGATCTAAGGGCACAGAGAAACCAGATGTTGTTAAACGAGATGCATTCGGGTACGCACGGAGAAGGTATGGCGCTTTCAGTGCCGACCAAGTTGCCGGGTTTTCTCGAAATGTCTGAACTAAAATAATTATTAAAAACACTTAACTTCACTCAATCAAAGCCAAACTTCGCACAGACACTCCTGACATATGGAGCTATGTTATATAATAAATAAAAGCCTTTGGGAATATCGTTAACATAATAATAATTAACGTTGAATTTATTTTTCCTTTTCTTTTTTTTCCTTTTTTTTCCTGTGTATTATCATAAACTAATATAACACTACCACATATATGAACATATTATATATGTTCACAATGTTTTTTTTGTATATTATAGCTGTTGAAATTATTCAAATAGACCTTGTTCTTGTGGACATAATCACTATTTAATGTCGGCTGTAACACAGTCGCAATTTTCGCTAAAACTCTAACTTGTTCTGGGATGCTTTTATTGTGAAACTCTGGATACTGAAACAGGAAGCTGTTGCTCTTTGAATCTAAGCATCCTGTTTCTTTCTTCTCTTATTGTTCATCTGTTCTCAAACGTTTTGGTGGCCATGTTTCTCTTCCTGCAGGTGGTGTGTAAAGATAACGGTTTCTTCAGTTATTCGATCCCCAGCTGGTTCAGCACCACCAAACACGTCAAACCTCTGGCCCAGAAGCTCTGCTCGCTGGACAGCCTGCTCTGCAGTAAGACACGACCACAACGCGCCGCCGGCCACCATGACGGTTCAGTTCAGTCTGTCACAACACAGCAAGGCACCAACCTTAACCCCTCTGGGGTCTGAGCTCTTAGAAATGAGCTCTAATCATGTGGTTCGGTGGTCATGTGAACCCAGAATCATTAGCAGACCCATTGATGCAAAGTCTGAACTTCATTGTCAAAAACTTATAATATGTGAATGAAGAAACCCAATTCCACCATAAATATTAACATAAACCATAAATATGACTAAATGTGGCCCCATAGTGGCTGAGAATGCACCCCGAGTTTTGAAAAAATGCAGATTAAAAACGTTAGCAAGAAGCTACATGCGAAAACTAAACCAAAGTAAAACAAAGATACGCACAAGAATGTAATTTATGTCCAGCAAAAAAAATGAAAATTGACTTACTTATGGCTAGAATATCAATAAACCGGGCCTTCTCCACAGATAGCTCTTAATACTTAGCTTCTCTCAATCAAAGCCAAACTTCGCACACATACTCCTTACATCTAGAGCTATGCTATACAATAAAGAAACGCCTTTTGGATAATAAAAATGAACTTTCAGTTTTTCTCTGTGTATTATCATAAACTAATATACCACGAACACATATAGGAACGTATTATATATGTTCACAAGGGCTTTCTGTATATTATAACTGTTGAAATTATTCAAATATACCTTATACTTGTGGAGATAATCACAATGTAGTGTCGGCTGCAACACAGTCGCAATTTTGGCCAAAACATGTCTGGTGTTCAACAGGTGAGACCAGAGAAATAAAGGACTTGGAAAAGTCCTAGTACATATTACCACATGTTCATGAGGCTAAAAAGTCGAGCGCCATGCCGAGAAAATGTTGGTGTGTGTTGTCAAGGTAAAACCTGCTACAACTCGGTGAACATCGGCTTCCTCATCGACGGTTCTTCCAGCGTCGGGGAGGGGAACTTCCAGCTGGTCCTGGACTTCCTGACAGGAATCGCCAGAAGCTTCGACATCTCGGACATGGGAGCTCGCATCGGTCAGCTTAACGATATAATAATGACCTGATTCATTGATTCATTGACCCATTGATTCATTGATTCATTGACTCATTGATTAATTGACGAGCTCATTGACTGTGTGTTGGATGTCCAGGTGTGGTGCAGTTCACCTACGATCAGAGGCTGGAGTTCGGCCTGTTTGACCACCCCAACAAAGAGGACTCCATCAACGCCCTGAAGAGGATCCCCTACATGAGCGGAGGAACGGCCACTGGAGCCGCCATCAGCTACACCACCCAGAACCTATTCAGGTAACGACACACCTGAGTGTATTACAACACACCCAACCAGGTTTTAACCAGTTAAAGGGCCAGTGTGTCGCATTAAGGATGATCTATTGGCAGAAATGGAAGATCACATTAGAAGTATTAGTATAGTTTTCCCGAAATTAAGAATTGTTGTGTGTTTACGTTACGTTAGAATGAGACGTTTATATCTAAATACAGAGCGGCCATGTTTCTACAGTAGCCCAGAATGGACAAATCCAACATTGGCTCTAGAGAGAAGTGGTACCACATTCCACACAGCAGTGCTCACAGACCTTGTCTCACCTCACGTAACACGTATCAGGCGTCTTCACATTCACACCAATGATGTCATATTATGACTTCACATTTCTTTATTCTTCTTTAAATTCTTTAAATTCTTTTAATTTATTTTCTTAGATCATTCCAACAGATTCCTACGTATAATTCCCAGAATTACATTTTCCTATTTCTTAAGGTATAAGTATAAGGCCGGAAAGGTTCTGCAGGAATATGTGACCAAATCCTGAAGTGATGTTAGGATTGCTGAAGTTTCTTTCAGCAGAATTGATTCTGTCTAACGGAGAAAACAACACAAACATCCGTCTCAGTTAGATGTTAAACTAGATTTATTTGTTTTTTTCTTGACCAGGCGGACGGGACCAGGACGTAACTTCCTCATCGTGTTGACAGACGGCCAATCATATGACGACGTCATATATCCAGCGATGGCTGCACATAAACATGGTGCGTGATGAAATAAAATAATAATAAATAATAAAAATGTTTTAAATAATAAAAACAACAGCAGCTTGTGTTCTTTTTACACAACTGTCCTGTTTGAACCATTCACCAATCACCAGGCATCACCATATACTCGGTGGGCGTGGCCTGGGCGCCCCTGGATGACCTGAAATCGATGTCTTCAGAGCCAAAGGAAAGCCACACCTTCTTTACCAGGGAGTTTACCGGCCTCGCCGAGTTGGTCCCTCTGATGGTCCGAGGCATCTGCAGAGACTTCACAGAGAACAACTAAGAAGACATACATATACATATACATATACACACACACACACACACACACACACACACACACACACACACACACACACACACATACATAAACACACACATTTTGTACTTCTATACTAGTGACAAACGTAATTTAAACCTAGAAATCTGAACCCTAAAAACAGCCTGACAATGAGAGGACTGGACAAAATATCTTAATTTTGAGGGGAAAGAAATATGTCCTCACAAAATATAAATATTACAGTATAGTAATAGTAATAGTAATAGTACATATTTGTACTTCTATATTCATAAGTTCCCCAGACACTGATCCTAACATAGACAGACACAGATATATATATATATGTATATTTATATATACATATATTGTATATTTATATACAGTATATATATATATATACATACTGTATAGAAATATACAATATATATATATATATATATAAATATAATAAAGTCGATCATCATCAACAGTAACCAAAATCATTCACTTGTCACTAAACAGTGCAGTGTGTTTGATTCTGTAATCAATTAGTAAATTGAAGTAACGAGTAAAAATATTAAAAGTTGTATCTTCTGCATTTATTTCTGTTTTTATATATTTTTTAATTTGAACCCATGTAACTTTAAAAAGAACCATGATCAGCTCTCGTGTTACTTTAAAGCTGAAGAATCTACATTACATTTATATTAAATAGTTTCTAACTAAAATAACAACCTGCTGGATCCACTAATGAACTGCAAATCAAAGAGAAATAAATTGGATACTGGAAACTGTAATTATGACAAAAAATGTCTTAATCAATAATAAAATAAAGGAAATGTTTTGAGATCCGTGTCTAGTAATTAAAAGAAAACGTTTTCACAATTACAAGACATGATTCTTATCATTTTAAAATCTTATTTTTTATCATGTAAACACAAAATAAAGATGTTGTGATTATGAAATAGTTTTATCTTTATGATATTTGTATGTTATCATTAGATCTATATCTTCTATTATTTTGGAATTATGAGATCTTTATCGTGTATTTACGAGATGAGGATCTCGTAAACACACAACACTAAGTCAAGATTAAAGAAGAGTGAACCGTGGTATTAAAATATTAAATAACGGAAATGATAAACTAATCTGTTATTAACAAGATGAAAGGATTCTGAAAAATAAACAGAAATACACCAACAATTCTGAAATCATCTCGTTGTATTAGCATTTTCTTTTTTTCGTAATTTTCAGATTTTTATCATTAAAGAAAATAAAATGACTTGTTAACAGAAACATCTTTTCTTTCTTTGTTCTCAGTTGTAAGCTCTGTCCTCAAGGACGTTGTAATTATCCGGATGTACATTTGACTAGCACGTTGTTTTCTGTATTTTACTGAAACTGAAATCTTTATTCTTTTCACGAGGACAGAACTTTAGACCTTAATACAAACTGTTTAGACCTTAATACAAACTGTTTAGACCTTAATAAAAACTGTTTAGACCTTAATAAAAACTGTTTAGACCTTAATACAATCTGTTTAGACCTTAATACAAACTGTTTAAACCTTAATACAAACTGTTTAGACTTTAATACAATCTGTTTAAACCTTAATACAAACTGTTTAGACTTTAATACAAACTGTTTAGACCTTAATACAAACTGTTTAGACCTTAATACAAACTGTTTAGACCTAAATACAAACTGTTTAGACCTTAATACAAACTGTTTAGACCTTAATAAAAACTGTTTAGACCTTAATACAAACTGTTTAGACCTTAATAAAAACTGTTTAGACCTTAATACAAACTGTTTAGACCTTAATACAAACTGTTTAGACCTAAATACAAACTGTTTAGACCTTAATACAAACTATATAGACCTAAATACAAACTGTTTAGACCTTAATACAAACTATATAGACCTTAATACAAACTGTTTAGACCTTAATACAATCTGTTTAGACCTTAATACAAACTGTTTAGACCTTAATAAAAACTGTTTAGACCTTAATACAAACTGTTTAGACCTTAATAAAAACTGTTTAGACCTTAATACAATCTGTTTAGACCTTAATACAAACTGTTTAAACCTTAATACAAACTGTTTAGACCTTAATAAAAACTGTTTAGACCTTAATACAAACTGTTTAGACCTTAATACAAACTGTTTAGACTTTAATACAATCTGTTTAGACCTTAATACAATCTGTTTAGACCTTAATACAAACTGTTTAGACCTTAATACAAATAGTTTAGACCTTAATACAAATAGTTTAGACCTTAATACAAACTGTTTAGACCTTAATACAAACTGTTTAGACCTTAATACAAACTGTTTAGACCTTAAAACAAACTGTTTAGACCTTAATACAAACTGTTTAGACCTTAATACAAACTGTTTAGACCTTAATACAAACTGTTTAGACCTTAATACAAACTGTTTAGACCTTAATACAAACTGTTTAGACCTTAATACAAACTGTTTAGACCTTAAAACAAACTGTTTAGACCTTAATACAAACTGTTTAGACCTTAATACAAACTGTTTAGACCTTAATACAAACTGTTTAGACCTTAATACAAACTGTTTAGACCTTAATACAAACTGTTTAGAGCTTAATACAAACTGCCAAACAAATCCTAATAAATGCAGTTTGTACCTCATCACAAACTCCATTACTAACAATTAAATCAGTATGTTGTGGAATGTTATTCAGAGTTATTCACCCCATAAATTACATTAGTCTAGCATAAAATTTTTTCCTAAATAGTTTTTGCATTTTGAAACTTTCATTGTTTCATAAAGAGAGATGGTGATCTGCTGACTCAAAATCAAGACAAAAGAGTCATACGGATTTGTGTTTGTGATTTAAACAATGAATACAATGAACTTCATGACTTCACCCTAGCACCCCATTGTGGTTCACATGACTCAAAAAGATCTAAAAGATAATCATAATAATACAAATAGGAACAACGGCTGTAATCAGCCCCTAACAACTAATTTATTTGTCATTTGTTCTGACTTGAGGGGGCCTTCAAGTCAATCAGAAGTTATTTTTTATAATCAATTTTCTTTACTTATTTCACAAGATTTCTTCTTATTTTTGTACTTCATTAATTGACCACATTTTGTATTTACTGAATTTAACAATTTTAATCATAAAGATTTTACCTATTTCATAAGAACATTGTTAATGATTTGGGATATTTCATAAGCATTTAGCTTAATTTTGTAATTAAGGAAGTAAATTTTTCATTAGAATTTTACTTTTTATTGTCAAATTTTGTCATCAAGGAAATTAAAAAATGTATAATTAAGAATTTTGCTTATTTATAATTAGAACATAATTAAGGATTTGCTTCTATCAAAATAATAGTGTTATTAATCATTTTGGTTATTTTTATAATTAAGGATTTGGGATATTTCATGAGAATGCTATAATTCACAATTATTTTTGCTTAATTCTGTAAGTAAGGAAATTTCTTATTTCATTAGAATGTTGGTTATCATTGTACATTATGAATTTACTTAATTTGTTATCAAGGAATTTACAAATCTTTTATAAGTAAGGATTTTGCTTATTTCATAAGAATTTAACTCATGTTTGTTCTTTGTAAAGTTACTTAATTTTGCAATGAAGAAACAAAAATAATTTATAATAAAGAAATTAACCTTTTCATTTGAATTTTGCTTATTTAGTACTGCATGAATTTACAACATTAAGTAATTCATGATTTTCCGTATGAATAAGAATGTTGTAATAATGGGTTTATCTTTTTTATAAGTTTACAGAATTTCTCGACATACGTCTGGATATCTGTCCGTACGTATGTCGAGACAGATTGTTTGATTAGTTAGGAGACAGATGTCTAGACAGACAGCAAGACAGACGTCTAGACTGCTATCTAGACAGACAGACATCCAGACAGACAACTCGACGGACTTCGAGACGTACATCTCGAACAGGGGTGCACACACTTTATCGGCTTTCAAGCTACTTTTAAAATGACCAAGTCAAAATTATCCTCCTACATTAAAAATGCTAAATAGTATCAAACTCTGACAGACACTTGTCAATATGCACTGTGTAGCGTACGCTGTCAAGTTGCACAAACGCCTCCCTTTGCCTTAGAGAGCTTTAGTGATAGGGTAAGGAGATGAGTTTCCTCTGTAGGGCTCAGCCTTAGAGATAGGGTAAGGAGATGAGTTTCCTCTGTAGGGCTCAGCCTTAGAGATAGGGTAAGGAGATGAGTTTCCTCTGTAGGGCTCAGCCTTAGAGATAGGGTAAGGAAATTAGTTTCCTCTGTAGGGCTCAGCCTTAGAGATAGGGTAAGGAGATGAGTTTCCTCTGTAGGGCTCAGCCTTAGAGATAGGGTAAGGAGATGAGTTTCCTCTGTAGGGCTCAGCCTTAGAGATAGGGTAAGGAGATGAGTCTCCTCTGTTGGGCTCAGCCTTAGAGATAGGGTAAGGAGATGAGTTTCCTCTGCAGGGCTCAGCCTTAGAGATAGGGTAAGGAGATGAGTTTCCTCTGTAGGGCTCAGCCTTGGAGATAGGGTAAGGAGATGAGTTCCTCTGTAGGGCTCAGCCTTAGAGATGGGGTAAGGAGATGAGTTCCTTTGTATGGCTCAGCCTTAGAGATAGGATAAGGAGATGAGTTTCCTTTGTAGGGCTCAGCCTTAGAGATAGGATAAGGAGATGAGTTTCCTCTGCAGGGCTCAGCCTTAGAGATAGTGTAAGGAGATGAGTTTCCTCTGTAGGGCTCAGCCTTAGAGATAGGGTAAGGAGATGAGTTTCCTCTGCAGGGCTCAGCCTTAGAGATAGTGTAAGGAGATGAGTTTCCTCTGTAGGACTCAGCCTTAGAGATAGGGTAAGGAGATGAGTTTCCTCTGTAAGGCTCGGCCTTAGAGATAGGGTAAGGAGATGAGTTTCCTCTGCAGGGCTCAGCCTTAGACATAGTGTAAGGAGATGAGTTTCCTCTGTAGGGCTCAGCCTTAGACATAGTGTAAGGAGATGAGTTTCCTCTGCAGGGCTCAGCCTTAGACATAGTGTAAGGAGATGAGTTTCCTCTGTAGGGCTCAGCCTTGGAGATAGGGTAAGGAGATGAGTTCCTCTGTAGGGCTCAGCCTTAGAGATGGGGTAAGGAGATGAGTTCCTTTGTATGGCTCAGCCTTAGAGATAGGATAAGGAGATGAGTTTCCTTTGTAGGGCTCAGCCTTAGAGATAGGATAAGGAGATGAGTTTCCTCTGCAGGGCTCAGCCTTAGAGATAGTGTAAGGAGATGAGTTTCCTCTGTAGGGCTCAGCCTTAGAGATAGGGTAAGGAGATGAGTTTCCTCTGCAGGGCTCAGCCTTAGAGATAGTGTAAGGAGATGAGTTTCCTCTGTAGGACTCAGCCTTAGAGATAGGGTAAGGAGATGAGTTTCCTCTGTAAGGCTCGGCCTTAGAGATAGGGTAAGGAGATGAGTTTCCTCTGCAGGGCTCAGCCTTAGACATAGTGTAAGGAGATGAGTTTCCTCTGTAGGGCTCAGCCTTAGACATAGTGTAAGGAGATGAGTTTCCTCTGCAGGGCTCAGCCTTAGACATAGTGTAAGGAGATGAGTTTCCTCACCTGTACACGGTCTGAGTAGTGTACCTGTCACGTGCTGATCAGATCAACTCCTCTCCATCAGAGCTGTCGTCCTGCTGCTGGTGAACACTGCCCTCTACTGCTACTGTGAGGTATGACACGTCAGCGTGTGTTTAGTCAACTGAAGGACTGTGCTGTCATGTCTCTCCAGGCCACCAGGGGGCAGAGGCCGGCGGGACTGGAGGACACTGAGCTGGATTGTTATCAGAAGAGCAGCTCCTCTCCACCAGATGGGTTTCACACAGCCACGTTAATATGCATATTCCCTAAAGAAAGCTGGAATATTATATCACATTACTGAAGCCGGTCTCTTCATATGTTCTGACTTCCTGTCTGTGGTTAAGAATTTTGCTTTTTTTACAGGAATTTAAATCATATTCGTACTTTGTAAATTGACTTAATTTGGGAATTAAGGAATTAAAGAAATATATAATAAAGGATTTTACTTAAAGCATGACCATTTCACTTATTTTTGTATTAAAATTGTGTTTATTTAGTACTTCATTAATTTACAACATTAAGTAATTCAGGATTTTGCTTATCATCATAAATATTGTAATAATGTGTTTAGTTAATTTGTAAGTAACATTTTATCATTTCAAACTGCTTTTTGTGTACTGAAGCATTTCGATGTAAACACAATGAACGCCATGACCTCCCTCTAGCGCCCCCTTGTGGTTCAGATGGCTCCATTGTTGTGAGCAGCAGGATGACATTCAGCTAAAAGATATTCATAATAATACAAATAGGAACACAAATAAAATATGTTATTTTGTGATTAAGAATATTTTGTTTTCATAAGAATTTTAGTAAAGAGTTAAGTTCAAATTTGTAATTCAAGACTTTACTTATTTTGTATGACTACTTTGCTTAGATTTTGCTTATTTCTTAACAATTTAAGTTTATTTTTGAATTAAGTATTTTTCTGATTTCATATAATTTTGTATATGATGGCTTTAGCTATTTTATACAATTAAGGATTTTGCTTATTTCATAATATATATATATATATATATTACATTTTTATTCATGACTCTTTCACATGAGAACAAGAAGCCAAAAATAAAAAAGACAAGAAAACAAAAAGTATATCTGCATAAGATGTAATAAATTAACACATTCGAGGTTAAATCACTTTTAATTAACAACATTTGGTTTGAGTATTTAATTTAACATAAATAAGTTATTAAGCTAAAAGTTATATTTGAGTTATTGTACTGGTTTTCCTCATCGGACCGAACCATTATGGGGAAAGAGCCGAGCGGGTTCCCCCCTCCGGTTGGTCTGGCCCGCCGCGGCTCCGGGGCTCCGTTGCCATGGGGACGCGACACAAACACACACGCGGACCTGCAGCCGGAAGAAGCCGCGGAGCATCACGGTAATCATCACGGGCCCGTAGGCTGACGGGACGGGTTCCCGGGAGGGATGACGTAATGAGCACCGCAGACGGGTTCATGGGAGGGGTGACGTCATGAGCACCGCAGACGGGTTCATGGGAGGGATGACGTCATGAGCACCGCAGACGGGTTCATGGGAGGGATGACGTCATGAGCACCGCAGACGGGTTCGTGGGAGGGATGACGTCATGAGCACCGCAGACGGGTTCGTGGGAGGGATGACGTCATGAGCACCGCAGACGGGTTCATGGGAGGGATGACGTCATGAGCACCGCAGACGGGTTCGTGGGAGGGATGACGTCATGAGAGCGCAGACGGGTTCATGGGAGGGATGACGTCATGGAGCCCGAGAAAACTCGCTGTTGTCTTTACAGGATGCCTCGTCATGTCATTAGTTATCTCCATTTATCATATGTAACAAATTAACTGATAACTGCTGATAAATATATATTTATATATATTTATTTATATATATACACTCTGAAATGCACTGTTCTCTTCAGTCAGATATCTAACGAAGAGGAGGAAGAGGACGACCATGCCGAAGAACAGAGAAGGGAAGACGGAGGAGGACAGGGTGCTGCTCCTGCAGCAGAGAGCTCTGGCGGAGGAGGAGAGGAAGAGGAGGAAGGAGGAGACGCTCTCTCTGTTCCTGCAGGTATCCTCACATCCCATAATATCAGCCTGGTGATGATGTCATACTGCGATGGGGTCCAGACAGAACGTGAACATATCACTTTGATCTGCTTTTAGATTATTTAGAAATATACATTAATAACCCTCCTCCTATTCCTCCTGCTGCTCCACCTCTTCCTCCCCCTCCTCCTCTTCCTCCTCCTCTACCTCCTCCTCTTCCTCCTCTTCCTCCTGCTCCTCCTCTTCCTCCTGCTCCCCTTCCTCTTCCTCCTCTTCCTCCTGCTGCTCCTCCTCTTCCACTCCTCCTCTTCCTCCTCCTCTACCTCCTCCTCCTCTTCCACCTCCTCCTGCTCCTTCTCTTCCTCCTCCTCCTCCTCCTCTTCCACCTCCTCCTCCTCCTCCTCTTCCTTCTCCTCCTCTTCCTCCTGCTCCTCTTCCTCTTTCTCCTGCTCCTCTTCCTCCTCTTCCTCTTGCTGCTCCTCCTCTTCCACTCATCCTCTTCCTCCTCCTCTACCTCCTCCTCCTCTTCCACCTCCTCCTGCTCATTCTCTTCCTCCTCCTCCTCTTCCTCCTGCTCCTCCACTTCCACCTCCTCCTCCTCCTCTTCCTCCTGTTCCTCCTCTTCCACCTCCTCCTCTTCCTCCTCGTGCACCTCAAACATTTTTAAACATCTGAGAAAGTTTAAATTCAGAATTCAGCCCTTTCAAAATAAAAGTCGATCAGAATGAAGGTGCCTGAGCATCCGGTTCGTCCTCTTCCTCCTCGTCCTCCTCTTCCTCAGGACAAGCTGAGGAAGGAGGAGAGGAACACGGCCGTGAACCTGCTGAAGCTCAGTGACGGCTGGAGGTCGTTGCTCCGCCTGACGCGCGCCGGCGAGCTGCGAGGAGGCGTGACGGAGCTGAGCCAGAGCTTTGAGCGGCAGCTGGACGGCCGGGACAGCGTGGTGCAGGTGGGCCTCCTCCTCTTCCTCCTCCTTCTCTTGCTCCTCTTGCTCCTGCTGCTCTTCCTCCTGCTCTTCCCCCTCCTTCTCTTCCTCCTCTTGCTCCTGCTGCTCTTCCTCCTCCTTTTCTTCCTCCTTCTCCTCCTCTGCCTCCTGCTGCTCCTCTTCTTCTTCCTCCTCTTCCTTCTCTCCTTCCTCCTTCTCTTCTTCCTCCTCCCTCCTCCTCCCCTCAGCCTCCCACCCTGTGTTGCAGACTCTGGGGCGTGACCTGCAGGAGGCGGAGCTTCAGTGGGCTCAGGTGAGGCGTGTCCACCTGCAGCAGGCGGAGCGTCTGATGACTCTGCAGCGTGAGCGCGTGACGTTGGTGCAGCAGCAGTGGGAGAGAGAGCTGCAGCAGCTGGGCAGGAGGTGCTCCCAGGAGAGGTGAGCTCCTCTTCTCCTCTTCTCCTCTTCTTTCTTCCTTTCGTTCCTTCTTCTTTCCTTTATTACCCCCTCCCCTCCAGGAAGCAGCTGTCGTGTCAGTCGGTGCAGCGGCGAGCTGATCTGGATGACGCCACATTAATGGTGGAGCAGAAACATAGAGCTGCGATGAACGAGGTCCACAGACTGTACACTGAATGCATCACGGCGTACCAGACCTCTTATGATGAAAGGGTAGGATCGAGTTTTCTGAGAAGCGTTCTTAAAGGAGGAGCAGAACAAGAACTGATTTGAGTTTCTGTGGACAGAAAGAAACTCTGACCGAAAAGGACCGGCTGTTGAAGGAGAACCTCCAGAACCAGGAGGAGAGGCAGACCTACACCACCGAGGCTCAGACGCTGAAGGACCTGCTGACACAAACGCAGCAGCTGGTCAAAGAGACGGCCCGAGAAGCGCAGGCCGTGGAGAAGCTGCAGGTAAGACACTCATTCACCCACAGATGACCTCATCATGACCTCATCCTGACCCCATCAATACCCCATTATGACATGACCCCATCAATACCTCATCATGACCTCCTAATGACCTCATCAATACCGTATTATGACCTCATCAATAACTTATCATGACCTCATCAATACCTTATCATGACCTCATCATGACATCAATAACTTATGAATACCTCATCAATGCATTAATATGCCATTCAATCTTATTCAAGATAACTGGAGGAATTCATCAAGAGATTCAATGGGACCTACATATTTAGGGTCAGAGCGACTGACAGAGTCCTAAGGGGTATTCTTTTTCTTTTTTCTTTATATTTTATTTAGTTTACCTTTTTATTATTATTTAAATGTGTTTTTGCATAATTCATTTTATTTAAATGTTTTTACATAAAGAGAAAAGAGCTCACCTGCAGGGACAGATATCGGGGTCGGGTGCTGTGTAGACCGGGCGGCGGCCTGGGCGAGTTAGCGGGGAATGAAGGGAAGAAGGGTTGGACTTTGTTCTTCTCTGGAGAGACCTGGCAAGCCCAAAGGTGTAGTGAGGGTGAACTGGGAACGTCTGGCGGAGGATCCTGTCCGGAAGGTCTTCAACACCCACCTCCGGAAGGACTTCTCACACATCCCGAGGGAGGTTGGGGACATGGAATCCGAGTGGATCATGTTCAAAGCCTCTATTGTGGACGCGGCCACTAGGAGCTGTGGTCGGAAGGTCATCGGTGCCTGTCGTGGCGGCAACCTGAGAACCCGGTGGTGGACACCGGGGGTGAGGGAAGCTGTCAAGCTGAAGGAGGCCTTTCGGGCTTGGTTGGCCCAGGGGTCTCCTGAAGCAGCTGACGGGTACAGGCAGGCCAGAAGGGCTGAGGGGGCGGTGGTCACGGATGCTAAAACTCGGGCATAGGAGGAGTTCGGGGAGGCCATGGAGAAGGACTTTCGGTTGGCCTCAAGGAGGTTCTGGCAAACCATCCGACGACTCAGGAAGGGAAAGCAGGGCCTTCCCCAGGCTGTTATCAGCGGGGGAGGGTTGCTGCTGACCCAGACAGAGGATATCGTCGGGCGGTGGAAAGAGCACTTTGAGGAACTCCTAAACCCGGTCAACATGTCCCCTGAACAGGGGGCAGCGCCTGAAGACTTGGGAGTGGATGAACCCATATCCCTGGCAGAGGCCACTAAGGTAGTTAAAAAGCTCCTTGGTGGCAAGGCGCCGGGGGTGGATGAAATCCGCCCTGAGATGCTGAAGGCCCTGGACATTGTTGGGCTGTCTTGGCTGACACGCCTCTTCAATGTCGCATGGGGGTCGGGCACAGTGCCCATGGACTGGCAGACCGGGGTGGTGGTTCCCATCTTCAAGAAGGGGGACCGGAGAGTGTGCTCGAATTATCGGGGTATCACACTACTCAGCCTCCCGGGTAAAGCTTATGCCAGGGTGCTGGAAGGAGGCTTCAGGGTGCTGAAGGGAGGCTCCGACCGTTTGTCAAACCTCGGATTCAAGACGAACATTGCAGGTTTCGTCCTGGCCGTGGAACAGTGGACCAGCTCTTTACCCTCGCAAGGATACTGGAGGGGTCCTGGAAGTCTACACGTGCTTTGTAGACTTGGAGAAGGCTTTTGACCAGGTCCCTCTGGGGGTTTTGTGGGGGGTGCTGCGGGAGTATGGTGTGCTGGACCCGTTGCAACGGGCCATCCGGTCTCTGTACGCCTGCAGTAGGAGCTGTGTTCGTATCCTCTGCAGTAAGTCAGACACGTTCCCGGTGGGTGTTGGCCTCCGCCAGGGCTGCCCTTTATCACCGGTCCTGTTCGTGACTTTCATGGACAGGATATCTAGGCGCAGCCGTGGGGCGGAGAATGTCAGGTTCGGGGATCTCAGGATAGCCTCTCTGCTGTTTGCAGATGATGTGGTCCTGTTTGCCTCCTCGGACCATGACCTCCAGCATTCACTGGGGCGTTTTGCAGCCGAGTGTGAAGCGGCGGGGATGAGAGTCAGCACCACGAAATCTGAGGCCATGGTGCTCTGCCGGAAACCGGTGGATTGCTCCCTCCGGGTGGGGACAGAGTGCCTACCACAAGCGAAGGACTTCAAGTATCTCGGGGTCTTGTTCACGAGTGAGGGTAAAATGGAGCGGGAGATCAACAGGTGTATCGGTGCGGCTGCAGCAGTAAAGCAGGCGTTGCACCGGGCCGTCTTGGTGAAGAAGGAGCTGAGCCGGAAGGCGAAGCTCTCAATTTACTGGTCGGTCTACGTCCCAACCCTCACCTATGGTCACGAACTTTGGGTCGCGACCAAAAGAACGAGGTCTCAGATACAAACGGCCGAAATGAGTTTCCTCCGTAGAGTGGCCGGGCTCAGCCTTAGAGATAGGGTAATGAGCTCGGACATCAGGAGGGAGCTTGAAGTCGAGCCGCTACTCCTTCATTTCATTACATTACATTTAGCTGATGCTTTTATCCAAAGCGACTTACAATAAGTGATTCAACCATGATTACAAACAAGAATCAGAACAACACGAATCAAGAAAGTACAAAGTACAAGTTCAACTGCAAAGTGCTATCAGTAAGAGCCATTTAAGTGCTACTAAAGTGCTACTCCAGTGCTACTTTCCTTATTCAAGGTATAGTCAAAAAAGATGGGTTTTTAGTTTGCGACAGAAGATGTTCTTTCTGTCGAAAGGAGTCAGCTGAGGTGGTTCAGCATCTAATTAGGATGCCTTCAGGACGCCTCCCTTTAGAGGTTTTCCAGGCACGTCCAACTGGTAGGAGGCCCCGGGGAAGACCCAGGACACGCTGGAGGGATTATATCTCCCAGCTGGTCTGGGAACGCCTCAGGATCCCCCAGAATGAGCTGGTAGATGTTGCGGGTGAGAGAGAAGCCTGGGTCAGCCTGCCACCGAGACCCGAGCCCGGATAAACGGATGAAAATGGATGGATGAGAAAAGAGCTAAAAGAGACAGATATGTCCTTAAAGAGGAGGTGGAGACCAAAGACAGAGCTGAAAGACAGAATGCTGGACTGACCTACTTCAGGAGACTCCTGATAGCAGCTGGTTACCAACCTGTGAGACAACGTGACCAAAGACTCGTCCCCCTTCAGCAGATGGTCTTCCTCCGGAGGGAGGAGCTGAACGCCAGTGAGACAGAAAACCAGTCGGCTGAACAGGACCTGACGGACGCCAGGAGACAGGTGAGCACGAGGACTCGCTCGCTCCGGGAACAGCTGATTCAGGATCGCGCAGCGGCGAGGAAACGTCTGACCGAGCTCACCGTCCAGAGCGACAAGGCAGCCAAGAAACTGAAGGCCGTCGTTGCCAAGGTGACACCCGTCCGTCTCACTTCCTGTTCGTCCACAGCCGAGTCTTGTGCTCATCCTTCCTTTCGCTGCTTTCAGGGTCTCAAGGTTTTACGAGTCGCTGAGATGTGTCATAAGCTGGAGAGAGAGGAGAATGTCTTCGTAATGTTCTCCCCGGAAGGGTGGAGACAGGAGACAACTGGCCCTGAGACAGAGGGACCAGACAAGGTAGGACGAGTCCACTTTGTCAAGGACAGGACCTAGGAGATGAGTACCGGACTCAGGAGACAAGGACAGGACGAAGGTGACAATGACAGGACGTAGGTGACGATGACAGGACGTAGGTGACGAGGACAGGACGAAGGTGACGATGACAGGACGATGGTGACGATGACAGGACGAAGGTGACGATGACAGGACGAAGGTGACGAGGACAGGACGAAGGTGACGATGACAGCATGTAGGTGACGAGGACAGGACGAAGGTGACGAGGACAGGACAAAGGTGAGGAAGACAAGACGTAGGAGACCAGGACAGGACGAAGGTGACGATGACAGGACGAAGGTGACGATGACAGGACGAAGGTGACGATGACAGGACGAAGGTGGCGATGACAGGACGAAGGTGACGATGACAGGACGAAGGTGGCGATGACAGGACGAAGGTGACGATGACAGGACGTAGGTGACGAGGACAGGACGTAGGTGACGATGACAGGACGAAGGTGACGATGACAGGACGAAGGTGGCGATGACAGGACGTAGGTGAGGAAGACAAGACGTAGGAGACCAGGACAGGACGAAGGTGACGATGACATGACGTAGGTGAGGAAGACAAGACGTAGGAGACGATAACAGGACGAAGGTGACGATGACAGGACGAAGGTGACGATGACAGCATGTAGGTGACGAGGACAGGACGAAGGTGACAAGGACAGGACAAAGGTGACGATGACAGGACGAAGGTGAGGAAGACAAGACGTAGGAGACCAGGACAGGACGAAGGTGACGATGACAGGACGAAGGTGACGATGACAGGACGAAGGTGACGATGACATGACGTAGGTGACGATGACAGGACGAAGGTGGCGATGACAGGACGAAGGTGACGATGACAGGACGTAGGTGACGAGGACAGGACGAAGGTGGCGATGACAGGACGAAGGTGACGATGACAGGACAAAGGTGACGATGACAGGACGAAGGTGACGATGACATGACGTAGGTGACGATGACAGGACGAAGGTGACGATGACAGGACGAAGGTGACGATGACAGGACAAAGGTGACGATGACAGGACGAAGGTGACGATGACATGACGTAGGTGAGGAAGACAAGACGTAGGAGACCAGGACAGGACGAAGGTGGCGATGACAGGACGAAGGTGACGATGACAGGACGAAGGTGACGATGACGGGACGAAGGTGACGAGGACAGGACGTAGGTGACGATGACAGGACGAAGGTGACGAGGACAGGACGTAGGTGAAGATGACAGGACGAAGGTGACGATGACAGGACGAAGGTGGCGATGACATGACGTAGGTGAGGAAGACAAGACGTAGGAGACCAGGACAGGACGAAGGTGACGATGACATGACGTAGGTGAGGAAGACAAGACGAAGGTGACGAGGACAGGACGAAGGTGACGAGGACAGGACGAAGGTGACGAGGACAGGACGAAGGTGACGAGGACAGGACGAAGGTGACGAGGACAGGACGAAGGTGACGATGACAGCATGTAGGTGACGAGGACAGGACGAAGGTGACGAGGACAGGACAAAGGTGACGATGACAGGACGAAGGTGAGGAAGACAAGACGTAGGAGACCAGGACAGGACGAAGGTGACGATGACAGGACGAAGGTGACGATGACAGGACGAAGGTGACGATGACAGGACGAAGAAGACAGAGATGCCTGGGTCAGCCTGCCACCGAGACCCGAGCCCGGATAAACGGATGAAAATGGATGGATGAGAAAAGAGCTAAAAGAGACAGATTTGTCCTTAAAGAGGAGGTGGAGACCAAAGACAGAGCTGAAAGACAGAATGCTGGACTGACCTACTTCTACTACAAAGGTGACGATGACAGGACGTAGGTGACGATGACAGGACGTAGGTGACGATGACAGGACGAAGGTGACGATGACAGGACGAAGGTGACGATGACAGGACGTAGGTGACGATGACAGGACGAAGGTGACGATGACAGGACGAAGGTGGCGATGACAGGACGAAGGTGACGATGACAGGACAAAGGTGACGAGGACAGGACGTAGGTGGCGATGACATGACGTAGGTGACGAGGACAGGACGAAGGTGACGATGACAGGACGAAGGTGACGATGACAGGACAAAGGTGACGATGACAGGACGAAGGTGACGATGACATGACGTAGGTGAGGAAGACAAGACGTAGGAGACCAGGACAGGACGAAGGTGGCGATGACAGGACGAAGGTGACGATGACAGGACGAAGGTGACGATGACGGGACGAAGGTGACGAGGACAGGACGTAGGTGACGATGACAGGACGAAGGTGACGAGGACAGGACGTAGGTGAAGATGACAGGACGAAGGTGACGATGACAGGACGAAGGTGGCGATGACATGACGTAGGTGAGGAAGACAAGACGTAGGAGACCAGGACAGGACGAAGGTGACGATGACATGACGTAGGTGAGGAAGACAAGACGAAGGTGACGAGGACAGGACGAAGGTGACGAGGACAGGACGAAGGTGACGAGGACAGGACGAAGGTGACGAGGACAGGACGAAGGTGACGAGGACAGGACGAAGGTGACGATGACAGCATGTAGGTGACGAGGACAGGACGAAGGTGACGAGGACAGGACAAAGGTGACGATGACAGGACGAAGGTGAGGAAGACAAGACGTAGGAGACCAGGACAGGACGAAGGTGACGATGACAGGACGAAGGTGACGATGACAGGACGAAGGTGACGATGACAGGACGAAGAAGACAGAGATGCCTGGGTCAGCCTGCCACCGAGACCCGAGCCCGGATAAACGGATGAAAATGGATGGATGAGAAAAGAGCTAAAAGAGACAGATTTGTCCTTAAAGAGGAGGTGGAGACCAAAGACAGAGCTGAAAGACAGAATGCTGGACTGACCTACTTCTACTACAAAGGTGACGATGACAGGACGTAGGTGACGATGACAGGACGTAGGTGACGATGACAGGACGAAGGTGACGATGACAGGACGAAGGTGACGATGACAGGACGTAGGTGACGATGACAGGACGAAGGTGACGATGACAGGACGAAGGTGGCGATGACAGGACGAAGGTGACGATGACAGGACAAAGGTGACGAGGACAGGACGTAGGTGGCGATGACATGACGTAGGTGACGAGGACAGGACGAAGGTGACGATGACAGGACGAAGGTGACGATGACAAGACGAAGGTGACGAGGACAGGACAAAGGTGACAATGACAGCACGTAGGTGACGAGGACAGGACGTAGGTGACGAGGACAGGACGAAGGTGACGATGACGAAGGTGACGATGACATGACGTAGGTGAGGAAGACAAGACGTAGGAGACGATAACAGGACGAAGGTGGCGATGACAGGACGTAGGTGACGATGACAGGACGAAGGTGACGATGACATGACGTAGGTGAGGAAGACAAGACGTAGGTGACGATGACAGGACGTAGGTGACGATGACAGGACGAAGGTGACGATGACAGGACGTAGGTGACGATGACAGGACGAAGGTGACGATGACAGGACGTAGGTGGCGATGACAGGACGTAGGTGACGATGACAGGACGAAGGTGGCGATGACAGGACGTAGGTGACGAGGACAGGACGAAGGTGACGATGACAGGACGTAGGTGACGAGGACAGGACGAAGGTGACGATGACAGGACGTAGGTGACGAGGACAGGACGAAGGTGACGATGACAGGACGTAGGTGACGAGGACAGGACGTAGGTGACGAGGACAGGACGAAGGTGACGATGACAGGACGTAGGTGACGATGACAGGACGTAGGTGACGATGACGAAGGTGACGATGACATGACGAAGGTGACGATGACAGGACGTAGGTGACGAGGACAGGACGAAGGTGACGATGACAGGACGTAGGTGACGAGGACAGGACGAAGGTGACGATGACAGGACAAAGGTGACGAGGACAGGACAAAGGTGACGATGACATGACGTAGGTGACGATGACAGGACGAAGGTGACGATGACATGACGTAGGTGACGATGACAGGACGAAGGTGACGATGACAGGACAAAGGTGACGAGGACAGGACAAAGGTGACGATGACAGGACGAAGGTGACGATGACAGGACGAAGGTGGCGATGACAGGACGTAGGTGGCGATGACATGACGTAGGTGACGAGGACAGGACGTAGGTGACGTTGACAGGACGAAGGTGACGATGACAGGACGAAGGTGACGATGACAGGACGTAGGTGAGGAAGACAAGACGTAGGAGACCAGGACAGGACAAAGGTGACGTTCATGTAACAGTGCAGAGTCTATGGTGCTGCCTTCACTGACCTGTGTTTCTGCAGGACACGTCAGCGCTGAACCAGGTGAGGATGAAGATGAACGCGTCTGTCCTTCGGCGAGAAGCTCTAAGGAAACGAAGAGACGATCTGAGTCGAGACAACCGGCAGCTGAAGCTCCTGCTGCGTCAGCACCTGGACGCCATGACGGTCAGCGACCAGGACCTCGGCGCAAGCCACGCTCTGCTCGCGGTGCACCGGGCCCCGAACAGCATGGCCCCGACCAGCGTGGCCCCCAGGCGCCACACTGTCATCGAGGTCGCCCATGCCGTCAAACATTCACTGTGACGCAGCACAGCCGAGGAAATTAATGACGTAATACAATTTTAATGTTAATACTTTTAATATTTTGTGTTTTCTCTGATGAAATGTACAAAAATAAACTCCTTGATTTAATGAAAAATATAAATTCAGCGTTACTTTCAACCATCTATTCAATTCAATTCAGTTTTTTTTTCACATCTGAAGGTCTTCTGAAGCTACCGTCTCCCAGCGTTACCTGAATGTCTCATGTACACACCTTCGTCTCTGGTTTCTCCTCTGATTTCCTGAGTCCCTGAACTGTCATAAAGGAAGATGTTCGTCACTCTTCCCTTGTTTTGACTGATCGTTTCTTAACCTCGTCAGATAAACCTGTGAATGAGCAGCCTGAACATGAAGTCCTAATTATGAATAAATACCATAATTATTAATAATGATCATAATTATTAATCATTGTACTTAATCATTATCATAATTCAATCAAGAGATGTTCATATTGATATTGTAGTAAAACGATAATCAATATTCAACTTTTAAATGTCATAAAGGTTATATATATATATATATATTTTAACGCTTTGAGTGAAATATATCATATTGTGAAAAACGTAGGTGTGTCCTCCGACAAAACTATCGTATCCCTGATAGCATAGCCCTATTAGCATAGCCATGTTAGCATAGCCCTGTTAGCGTATGTCTTTTTAATGTTAACTGAACGCCTGTGACGATGTTGTCAGAGATCTAAATAGTTCTGATCCACGACAGGGACATGTGGTCCCCACAGTCCTGATCCAGGACAGGGACATCTGGTCCCCTTAAGACCAACAGAATATTTACCTGTGAGCCATCTTTAAATATATTAGGAGCAATTATTTGCACTTTAATAATAGTCTAAGAAATAAAACTAATCTACAATTTTACTAAAAGTAAAACTGAGGATCGAACTGCCGGCCATGTAGTAAAAGGACGACCCACACGTTTTTGATTAACGTGTGGCGTTCAGGAGCATCGAGGTTGAAAAGCAGCGAGGACGAATTCTCTTTTATTTTGGCGGTGCACTTCCTGGGTCTTTGCTGAAGGACAGAATGAGGAGCGGAGCAGCAGCCTCTGTACAGGGACACCATTTAATAGTTATTATAGACATTTTATATACATTTCAACAGTTGTATTCTGCTATGTGGTTCAATCTTTAAAATCTGATGTTTCATAGTTTGTAAATCAAAAAAAAGACAGAAAATTACAAAACTCATCAAAACTCGCAAACTGATCAGAACTTTTTTTTCCTCCATTTTTCTGGAAGACTAGAAAAAATACTTTTATTGTATTAATCATGCATTACACAAACAAAAAGAGTCTTGAGTTACACAGGAAAGAAAAATAAAGATCTGTGACCCATCCGTTCAACTAAAACAAACCACAACCAGGAAGTTAAACTCTGAGCCAATCAGCTGGCAGCTTTTGTATTCAAGACCCGCCCCAGGAGGCGTCTGATTGGACCGTTTTCCCTGGAAATCAAACCAGTTCTTTTTTTCCTTATAAGGATAAAAGAGACCAAAAAAATTAAAATAAAAAAATGATATAAATAAATTCACTCCTGCTTGTTGGAGCTGCGATGAAGACGTGAAGAGAAAAGTCACACGGTGATGTGAGGAGGAAGAGGAGGAGTTACAGCAGCATTCTCATGTTTACACTGAGACTGTGGTGCGTTCAGGTACCAGTATGTAAACCCAAATATCTCCTGGTTAATTACCAGAAGCTAGAAATGTTTGAAATCTTTGGACAGACGAAGCTCCTCCTCCTCCTCGTTAAAACCTCCACTGAGTGAGGACGGGCGTGAGGACCCGGGTCGTCCTCGGCGTGCTGACGAGACGTTTCCACGTTTATAAAAACGATTATAAAAACTAGATTTATTTTTACACAAACAGAAAACGTCCACACGCAACTACGGTAAAGCAGACGTCTAAACGTTGCACTCAGTTTGGTGGTTTAAACGCAGGGCTCTGATTGGCCCAGCCAGGGACTGAGGAGGAGGAGGGGGTGAGGGGTGCATTAACCAATCCTCTGCTCCGGTTTGGACAGGCGTCCAATCAGACCGGCTGCTCTCTTTAGAAACAAACCGACAACTTCTTAAAAACACGGTAAAAAAGCCTCGATCCGGCATTTCAAACATTCGATTAAAAAAACTTAAAGACGACAAATCTTCAAAACAAACAAACCGTTCTTCTTCTTCTGTTCAGGTGAGTCTGACGCGCTGGTTTTACTGGTTTCTGATGTCTGTCGGTATAGCAGCTGGACATTTGTGTGTTTTTGTGTCGAGGACATCCGGAGGACGTATGCCTGAACGCTTTGGTTTACGCAGCGCTCTGAACTCACCTCTCCTTATTTTAGTGGCAGGAAAAACAACAAGAGACATTCAAGGACACAAGCGGCCAAGTCACCATCAGGACTGAAGGAAAGACGCTTCCACTGGATCACTGGGAGCTTGTGCTGCGTTCAGGCTGTGGAGTTGAGACCGTAATTATGAGTTTTAGAACGCTATGATTGCTGATATTTGACAAAAAGCAGCATCAACAAACTGACCAACAGCTAACGTCCTCCAACGTCTCCTCTAAAGTCATCTAACGTCTCCTTTAATGTCGTCGTCCAACGTCTCCTCTAAAGTCATTGTCCAACGTCTTGTCCAACGTCACCTCAAAAGTCGTCGTCCAACGTCTCCTCTAAAGTCGTCCGTCTCCTCTAAAGTCGTCTAACGTCTCGTCCAACGTCTCCTCTAAAGTCATTGTCCAATGTCTCGTCCAACGTCACCTCAAAAGTCGTCGTCCAACGTTTCCTCTAAAGTCGTCGTCCAACGTCTCCTCTAAAGTAGTCGTCCAACGTCTGCCCTAAAATAGTCGTCCAACATCTCCTCTAAAGTAGTCGTCCAACGTCTGCCCTAAAGTCGTCGTCCAACGTCTCCTCAAAAGTCGTCGTCCAACGTCTCCTCTGAAGTCGACTAACGTCTCGTCCAACGTCTCCTCAAAAGTCGTCGTCCAACGTTTCCTCTAAAGTCGTCGTCCAACGTCTCCTCTAAAGTCGTCGTCCAACGTCTGCTCTAAAATAGTCGTCCAACGTCTGCTCTAAAATAGTCGTCCAACGTCTGCTCTAAAATAGTCGTCCAACGTCTGCCCTAAAATAGTCGTCCAACGTCTGCCCTAAAATAGTCGTCCAACGTCTGCTCTAAAGTAGTTGTCCAACGTCTCCTCTAAAATAGTCGTCCAACGTCTGCTCTAAAATAGTCGTCCAACGTCTGCTCTAAAATAGTCGTCCAACGTCTGCTCTAAAATAGTCGTCCAACGTCTGCCCTAAAATAGTCGTCCAACGTCTGCCCTAAAATAGTCGTCCAACGTCTGCCCTAAAGTCGTCGTCCAACGTCTGCTCTAAAATAGTCGTCCAACGTCTGCTCTAAAATAGTTGTCCAACGTCTGCTCTAAAATAGTCGTCCAACGTCTGCTCTAAAATAGTCGTCCAACGTCTGCTCTAAAATAGTCGTCCAACGTCTGCCCTAAAATAGTCGTCCAACGTCTGCTCTAAAGTAGTTGTCCAACATCTCCTCTAAAATAGTCGTCCAACGTCTCCTCTAAAGTAGTCGTCCAACGTCTGCCCTAAAATAGTCGTCCAACGTCTGCTCTAAAGTAGTTGTCCAACATCTCCTCTAAAATAGTCGTCCAACGTCTCCTCTAAAGTAGTCGTCCAACGTCTGCCCTAAAATAGTCGTCCAACGTTTCCTCTAAAGTCGTCGTCCAACGTCTGCTCTAATGTCGTCTTCTCTAAAGTCGTCCAACGTCTTGTCAAAAGTTGGCGAATGTCCTCTAAAGTCGTTGGCCGTAAGTCTCACTACATCCGACGTCTTCCCGGACTAGGCACAGATTCCTCACAGGTTTTAGATTCAAACCCCCGGCTGCCGCGTAGAGGAAAACGGGGACGCTTGAGGGTCCAACAGAGAACGAAGCTCTCAGTTTCAGAGGGACAGACTCTGCTGTCAAACCTCAAACATCTGGATGTGACGTCGTCATCCAGATGAAAAACAAAAAGCTGATTGGGTGTTTTTCCTTTAAGTCGTCCTCTGGTGGGTGGGTGGGACGGGGGGTGGGGGGGGGGGGTGTAGTGTCATCATGATGGGTGGGGGGGGTGGGGGAGAGGGTGTAGTGTCATCATGATGGGTGGGTGGGTGGGGGGTGTAGTGTCATCATGATGGGTGTGGGGGGGTGGTGTCATGATGGTGGGGGGAGGGGGTGTATTGTCATGACGGAGGGGATGATGACATCACAGGACAGGTGAGCTGCTCAGTGTCGACCTGCAGAGTTTAAACAACGTTTCTGGTGCTGAACGTCTCTCAGTGCCGTCGTCAGCTGGAGGAGACGCAGCTGCACCTCCTCCATGAAGGAGAGACAGAGTGTGTGTGTCCAGTCTTCATTAATATATCATCTGGGATCAGAGACCTGAATACTGTTAGTGTGAACAGACTAGTCTGTGTCTCTCGCCCTGCTGCTCCTCCTCCTGCTCCTCCTGCTCCTCCTCCTCCTCCTCTACACGTAGACCCTGGCGAGGGCGTCGGCTCCAGCGGAGGCGATGTAGGCCTTGGAGGGGTGGAAGGCCACGTCGTAGATGGCCTCCTCGCTCTTCTTGCGGTGAGCCGTGATCTCCTGAACACACGTCTTACTGTCCAGGTTCCACAGGCGAAGAGAGCAGTCATGACCTGAGGAGGAGGAGACACGTGAGAGGAGGAGGAGGAGACACGTGAGAGACACGTGAGAGGAGGAGGAGGAGACACGTGAGAGGAGGAGGAGGAGACACGTGAGAGACACGTGAGAGGAGGAGGAGGAGACACGTGAGAGACACGTGAGAGGAGGAGGAGGAGACACGTGAGAGGAGGAGGAGGAGACACGTGAGAGGAGGAGGAGGAGACACGTGAGAGACACGTGAGAGGAGGAGGAGGAGACACGTGAGAGGAGGAGGAGGAGACACGTGAGAGGAGGAGGAGACACGTGAGAGGAGGAGGAGGAGACACGTGAGAGGAGGAGGAGGAGACACGTGAGAGACACGTGAGAGGAGGAGGAGGAGACACGTGAGAGGAGGAGGAGGAGACACGTGAGAGACACGTGAGAGGAGGAGGAGGAGACACGTGAGAGACACGTGAGAGGAGGAGGAGACACGTGAGAGGAGGAGGAGACACGTGAGAGGAGGAGGAGACAAATGAGAGACACGTGAGAGGAGGAGGAGACACGTGAGAGGAGGAGGAGGAGACACGTGAGAGGAGGAGGAGACACATGAGAGACACGTGAGAGGAGGAGGAGGAGACACGTGAGAGGAGGAGGAGGAGACACGTGAGAGGAGGAGGAGACACATGAGAGACACGTGAGAGGAGGAGGAGACACGTGAGAGGAGGAGGAGGAGACACGTGAGAGGAGGAGGAGACACGTGAGAGGAGGAGGAGGAGACACATGAGAGACACGTGAGAGGAGGAGGAGACACGTGAGAGGAGGAGGAAACATGTGAGAGGAGGAGACACGTGAGAGGAGGAGGAGACACATGAGAGACACGTGAGAGGAGGAGGAGGAGACACGTGAGAGACACGTGAGAGGAGGAGGAGGAGACACGTGAGAGGAGGAGACACGTGAGAGGAGGAGGAGACACATGAGAGACACGTGAGAGGAGGAGGAGACACGTGAGAGGAGGAGGAGACACATGAGAGACACGTGAGAGGAGGAGGAGACACGTGAGAGGAGGAGAAGGAGACACGTGAGAGGAGGAGGAGACACGTGAGAGGAGGAGGAGGAGACACGTGAGAGGAGGAGGAGGAGACACGTGAGAGGAGGAGACTCGTGAGAGGAGGAGGAGACACATGAGAGACACGTGAGAGGAGGAGGAGACACGTGAGAGGAGGAGGAGGAGACACGTGAGAGGAGGAGGAGACACATGAGAGACACGTGAGAGGAGGAGGAGGAGACACGTGAGAGGAGGAGGAGGAGACACGTGAGAGGAGGAGGAGACACATGAGAGACACGTGAGAGGAGGAGACACATGAGAGGAGGAGGAGGAGACACGTGAGAGGAGGAGGAGACACATGAGAGACACGTGAGAGGAGGAAGAGGAGACACGTGAGAGACACGTGAGAGGAGGAGGAGGAGACACGTGAGAGGAGGAGGAGGAGACACGTGAGAGGAGGAGGAGGAGACACGTGAGAGGAGGAGGAGACACGTGAGAGGAGGAGGAGGAGACACGTGAGAGGAGGAGGAGGAGACACGTGAGAGGAGGAGGAGGAGACACGTGAGAGGAGGAGACACGTGAGAGGAGGAGGAGACACATGAGAGACACGTGAGAGGAGGAGACACGTGAGAGGAGGAGGAGGAGACACGTGAGAGGAGGAGGAGACACATGAGAGACACGTGAGAGGAGGAGGAGGAGACACGTGAGAGGAGGAGGAGGAGACACGTGAGAGGAGGAGGAGACACATGAGAGACACGTGAGAGGAGGAGGAGACACGTGAGAGGAGGAGGAGGAGACACGTGAGAGGAGGAGGAGGAGACACGTGAGAGGAGGAGGAGACACATGAGAGACACGTGAGAGGAGGAGGAGACACGTGAGAGGAGGAGGAGACACGTGAGAGGAGGAGGAGGAGACACGTGAGAGGAGGAGGAAACATGTGAGAGGAGGAGACACGTGAGAGGAGGAGGAGACACATGAGACACGTGAGAGGAGGAGGAGGAGACACGTGAGAGGAGGAGGAGGAGACACGTGAGAGGAGGAGGAGGAGACACATGAGAGACACGTGAGAGGAGGAGGAGACACGTGAGAGGAGGAGGAGGAGACACGTGAGAGGAGGAGGAGGAGACACGTGAGAGGAGGAGGAGACACGTGAGAGGAGGAGGAAACATGTGAGAGGAGGAGACACGTGAGAGGAGGAGGAGACACATGAGAGACACGTGAGAGGAGGAGGAGGAGACACGTGAGAGGAGGAGGAGGAGACACGTGAGAGGAGGAGACACGTGAGAGGAGGAGACACATGAGAGACACGTGAGAGGAGGAGGAGACACGTGAGAGGAGGAGGAGGAGACACGTGAGAGGAGGAGGAGGAGACACGTGAGAGGAGGAGGAGACACGTGAGAGGAGGAGGAGGAGACACGTGAGAGGAGGAGGAGGAGACACGTGAGAGGAGGAGACACGTGAGAGGAGGAGGAGACACATGAGAGACACGTGAAAGGAGGAGACACGTGAGAGGAGGAGGAGACACATGAGAGACACGTGAGAGGAGGAGGAGGAGACACGTGAGAGGAGGAGGAGACACATGAGAGACACGTGAGAGGAGGAGGAGGAGACACGTGAGAGGAGGAGGAGACACATGAGAGACACGTGAGAGGAGGAGGAGGAGACACGTGAGAGGAGGAGGAGACACATGAGAGACACGTGAGAGGAGGAGGAGGAGACACGTGAGAGGAGGAGGAGGAGACACGTGAGAGGAGGAGGAGGAGACACGTGAGAGACACGTGAGAGGAGGAGGAGACACGTGAGAGGAGGAGGAGGAGACACGTGAGAGGAGGAGGAGACACGTGAGAGGAGGAGGAGACACGTGAGAGGAGGAGGAGGAGACACATGAGAGACACGTGAGAGGAGGAGGAGACACGTGAGAGGAGGAGGAGGAGACACGTGAGAGGAGGAGGAGACACATGAGAGACACGTGAGAGGAGGAGGAGACACGTGAGAGGAGGAGGAGACACATGAGAGACACGCGAGAGGAGGAGGAGACACGTGAGAGGAGGAGGAGGAGACACGTGAGAGGAGGAGGAGGAGACACGTGAGAGGAGGAGACACGTGAGAGGAGGAGGAGACACATGAGAGACACGTGAGAGGAGGAGGAGACACGTGAGAGGAGGAGGAGGAGACACGTGAGAGGAGGAGGAGACACATGAGAGACACGTGAGGAGGAGGAGGAGACACGTGAGAGGAGGAGGAGGAGACACGTGAGAGGAGGAGGAGACACATGAGAGACACGTGAGAGGAGGAGGAGGAGACACGTGAGAGGAGGAGGAGACACATGAGAGACACGTGAGGAGGAGGAGGAGACACGTGAGAGGAGGAGGAGGAGACACGTGAGAGGAGGAGGAGACACATGAGAGACACGTGAGAGGAGGAGGAGACTTATCCTGGCCGGAGTTTACATGCCACCGCAGGGCAACGTGCAGGAGGCACAGCGGACCCTCGCCGAGCAGATACAGGGTGTGGAGCGGACCTACCCGGACTCCTTAGTTATTGTTCTTGGTGACTTTAACAAAGGAAACCTCAGACATGAACTCCCTAAGTACAAACAGTTTATTAAATGCCCGACTAGAGAGGAGAGCATTCTGGACCACTACACCACCATCAGCGGGGCCTATCACGCCGTCCCTCGAGCTGCACTGGGTCACTCTGACCACGTCATGGTCCACCTGATTCCTGCATACAGGCAGAAACTAAAGCTCTGCAAACCTGTGGTGAGGAAGTTCAAGAAGTGGACCAGTGAGGCTCTGGGGGATCTTCGGGCGTGCTTGGACTGTACTGACTGGGATGTCTTCAGGACTGCTACCATCAGTCTGGATGAGTACACAGAGGCTGTGACTTCCTACATCAGCTTCTGTGAGGACAGCTGTGTTCCAACCAGCACCAGGGTGAGCTACAACAACCCTAACCCTGGTTTACAGCGGAACTCAGAAAACTACGGCTGCAAAAGGACCAGGCATTCAGGAGTGGGGACAAGGACTTGTACACAGAGTCAAAATACAGGTTTAGCAGGGCGGTGAGGGACGCTAAACGACTGTACTCTGAGAAACTGCAACACCAGCTCTCAGCAAGTGATTCTGCTTCGGTCTGGAGAGGGCTCAAACAGATCACCAACTACAAGCCCAAAACCCCCCACTCCATGAACAACCTCCGCCTGGCAGACGAGCTGAATGAGTTCTACTGCAGATTTGAAAGACAATGGAATAGTCCTGACGCCATCCCCCACAGCCCCATCAACCAGCCACAGACCACCAGCCCTCCCTCCCCCAGCCCATCAGGGGCTCATGCCTCTGAACCATCGTTCACAGCGCCCCCTACCCCCTCCACAGTGACGACCCTCATTATCCAAGAGAGAGACGTTAACAGGCTTTTTAAAAAACAGAATACCCGCAAAGCAGCCGGCCCGGACTCTGTCTCCCCCTCCACCCTGAAGCATTGTGCTGATCAGCTGTCCCCGGTGTTTACAGACATCTTCAACACCTCTCTGGAGACATGCCATGTACCAGCCTGCTTCAAGGCCTCCACCATCATCCCCGTCCCCAAAAAACCTAGGATCACAGGACTCAATGACTACAGGCCCGTCGCCCTGACCTCTGTGGTCATGAAGTCCTTTGAGCGTCTGGTCCTGTCCCACCTCAAAACCCTCACCGACCCACTCCTGGATCCGCTGCAGTTCGCCTACAGAGCCAACAGGTCTGTGGACGATGCAGTCAACATGGCCCTCCACTCCATCCTCCAGCACCTGGACACCCCAGGAACCTACGCCAGGATCCTGTTTGTGGACTTCAGCTCTCCCTTCAACACCATCATCCCGTCTCTGCTGCAGGACAAGCTCTCCCAGCTGCACGTGCCCGACTCCACCTGCAAGTGGATCACAGACTTCCTGTCTGACAGGAAGCAGCACGTGAGGCTGGGGAAACACGTCTCAGCCTCTCGGTCCATCAGCACCGGTTCCCCCCAAGGCTGCGTTCTTTCCCCTCTGCTCTTCTCCCTGTACACCAACAGCTGCACCTCCAGTCACCAGTCCGTCAAGCTCCTGAAGTTTGCGGATGACACCACCCTCATTGGACTCATCTCTGGTGGGGACGAGTCCGCCTACAGGTGGGAGACTGACCACCTGGTGACCTGGTGCAGCCAAAACAACCTGGAGCTCAACGCTCTGAAGACAGTGGAGATGGTTGTGGACTTCAGAAAGATCTCAGCCCCACCAGCCCCTCTCACCCTGTGTGACTCCCCCGTCAAAGCTGTGGAGTCCTTCTGCTTCCTGGGCTCCATCATTACCCAGGACCTCAAGTGGGAACTAAACACCAGCTCCATCGCCAAGAAGGCACAGCAGAGGATGTTCTTCCTGAGGCAGCTGAGGAAACTCAACCTGCCAAAGACAATGATGGTGCACTTCTACACTGCCATCATCGAGTCCATCCTCTGTTCCTCCATCACTGAGTCCATCCTCTACTACTCCATCATCGAGTCCATCCTCTGTTCCTCCATCACCGTCTGGTACGCTGCAGCCACTGCCAAGGACAAGGCCAGGCTGCAGCGCATCATTCGCTCTGCCGAGAGGGTGATTGGCCGCAATCTGCCGTCCCTCCAGGACTTGTTTGCTTCAAGGACCCTGAAGCGGGCGAGGAAGATTGTAGCTGATCCCTTTCACCCTGGACACAAACTGTTGGTGTCCCTCCCCTCTGGCAGGAGGATGCGGTCCATCAGGACCAAGACCTCACGCCACAAAAACAGTTTCTTCCCGTCTGCAGTCGGGCTCATCAACAGAGCCCGGGTCCCCCACTGACTCTAATGACTCTAATGACTCTGTCACCCCCAGACAATTCCCACCGGACACTCCCCTGCACATAGCCTTATACTTATACTTGACTTGAATACACTTGACACCTGGGCATTGCACTTGCCACTTTCACACAACACTTACACTCATGCACATTCCATGCACTTTATCTTACTTTGGTATTTTGTTATGCTGCTGTCTCAATGTAGACATTCATTCATCCATTCATCCTCATTTATTGCACTGCGTTAACTGTTAAATGTGTATTGTTAAATGTTAAATGTATGCACCTTCCCGCCAGGACAAATTCCTTGTATGTGTAAGCATACATGGCAATAAATGGTTCTGATTCTGATTCTGAGGAGACACGTGAGAGGAGGAGGAGGAGACACGTGAGAGGAGGAGGAGGAGACACGTGAGAGGAGGAGGAGGAGACACGTGAGAGGAGGAGGAGACACGTGAGAGACACGTGAGAGGAGGAGGAGGAAACATGTGAGAGGAGGAGACACGTGAGAGGAGGAGGAGGAGACACGTGAGAGGAGGAGGAAACATGTGAGAGGAGGAGACACGTGAGAGGAGGAGGAGGAGACATGTGAGAGGAGGAGACACGTGAGAGGAGGAGGAGGAGACACGTGAGAGGAGGAGGAGGAGACACGTGAGAGGAGGAGGAAACATGTGAGAGGAGGAGACACGTGAGAGGAGGAGGAGGAGACATGTGAGAGGAGGAGGAGGAGACACGTGAGAGGAGACATGATGAGGAGGAGCAGCTCTCCTTACTTCCAGACATCAGGTAGATCCCGTTAGGATCCACAGCCAGACTGGTCACTGCATCCAGGTGAGCCACCATAGCATGGATCACTTTACCTGCGCGCACACACACACACACACACAAAGAGTCATCTTCACATTTTGTGTGAAAGGTCTCATGACAAAAACGCACACTGCAGAGAGACCGACCTGACTTGTTATCGTAGAACTTGATTTGTCGGTCCTCGTGAGCGGTGATGGTGACCGGCAACGTGGGATGACTCACCACCTTATTGATATGATTGGACCCTGGGAGGGCTGACACACACACAAACACACACACACACACACACACACACACACACACACACACACACACACACACACACAATAATTATTATTATTATCTTCATCAACATTCATTGTTTATTTAATAAACTGCTTTATGAATTAGTTTTTCTCTTTTGTTGATTAGTTAATGAAAGAGTGTGTGTCTGTCTTACTGCCTTCTCCCTGCCCCTTCAGCACAAGTGCATTCTGGGAAGTCTCCAGGTCGTACACCACCACGTCTCCCGTGTTAAACGACGCCACCATGTGGGCGGGGTCGCATCCGTTGAAGTCCACCGACGTGGGGACGCCGTGCTCTGCAGACACAGATCAACAGGTTGAGAGGGCGCCGTGCACGCCCTCCGGGGGGCTGGGGGGGCGCCGTGCACACCCTCCGGGGGGCTGGGGGGGCGCCGTGCACACCCTCCGGAGGGGGTGGGGGGCGCCGTGCACGCCCTGCGTCCTCACCGTTGTTGTCGTTGAAAGTGCTGATGCAGGGGTTCTTCTCCGTCGGGTTCCACAGCTTCACGGTTCCGTCGGCCGAGCAGGACAGGAGGCGGTTCTTGATGCCGCTGTAAGCCAATCCCCACACGGCGTCCGTGTGGCCCAACCACGAACCCGCCAGGACGCTGGGATCTGATTGGACGTGGGGGGGAAGGGATCTATTACTGTACTGTTTGGTACAGATGTACCCAACACACACAACCACACACTCACAACCCGACACACACACACCATCTCCTTTCCTCTGCTAAAGGAGGTAGGAAAGGAGGCGAGGTACCGTAGGAGTCGTAGGGGTCCACGTTGGAGCCGGGGATGTTCCACCACTGGACCGTGGAGTCGATGCCGCCACTGAAACACTGCTCGCCGCTGGAGGTCATCGCCAACGACAGCACCGGACCCCTGAGGACAGACGCCATGTTGAGACCCCAGAGATAACGTTTCTCTTTTGTTGAATGAAAAGCAGAATGTGTGTGTGTGTGTGTGAGACGTACACATGGGCTCTGAATGTGTAGACGGGCTCCACATCAAAAGAGGCACTTCTGTAAAACAAAACGCATCATCACTCTGTTTAACGGTTTATTTGTGGTGACATTTTAAATAAGACGTGAAGAATAAAATAATCTGATACAATCATAATTATACGTTTAAAATCTGGCAGTGAATGAAGGCGATCTTTGTTTTGCCTTCACTCACTGCGACAGTGTGTGTGTGTGTATGTGTGTGTGTGTGTATGTGTGTGTGTGTGTGTGTGTGTGGCTACTTTTTGGCAGGGACGGTCTTGGTGAGGTTCCACAGCTTGAGGGTCTGGTCCTCGGACACGGTGACCAGGCACGGCTCCACCGGGTGGAAGGCCAGCGCCCGGACGCCGTCGAAGTGGCTCCGCAGCGTGTACTTGGGGTTCCAGGTCTTCCTGAACGAGGACTCCTTATTGGACGGCAGCTGGGGGGAGGAGAAGCAGGTCAGTGACTCGGCGGTCTCCGGGCTCGGCGGTCTCCGCCCACCGCGGTTCCCCGTGTCTTACGTCGTAGCCGTAGTCCGTCTCGTCGTTGGTGACGGTGAGGTCGGCGAGGTCGCCCAAACCCAGCACGCTCTCCAGCACGTCGTCCGAGCCGCCCAACAGGAAGGACTTCCCCCCGCCGGGAGGAAAGGGGAGGGGCTCCGCTGCAGACAGACATGGACGTTAATTTACCCTTAAATATTACGACTCATGAAAAGTTTAAAAAGGAAAGTTTAAATATGACATGAAAAAGGTAATACTAAAATATATCATAATAAATTAAACAAATATATTTTAATGTCATGAAAAGTAAAATATTAATTAAAATATGATCCTCTTATCGATGTTACCATAACAACAAGGTGATGCAATCAGCAGGAAGCGTTCAAGCTCTACAGGAAGTGTCTCACCCCCAACAAACAGGAAGTGTCTCACCCCCCAAACAGGATGTCTCACCCTCCAAACAGGATGTGTCTCACCCCCCAAACAGGAAGTGTCTCACCCCCCAAACAGGAAGTGTCTCACCCCCCAAACAGGATGTGTCTCACCCCCCAAACAGGAAGTGTCTCACCCCCCAAACAGGATGTGTCTCACCCCCCAAACAGGAAGTGTCTCACCCCCCAAACAGGATGTGTCTCACCCCCCAAACAGGAAGTGTCTCACCCCCCACAAACAGGAAGTGTCTCACCCCCCAAACAGGAAGTGTCTCACCCCCCCCAAACAGGATGTGTCTCACCCCCCAAACAGGAAGTGTCTCACCCCACTCGGTCCCGTCTCCGGAGCTCCGAGCCTCGCCCGCTCCCTCTCCGTCCTCCGCCGTCACCAGGAAGTCAAACTCCTTCAGAGCCTCCTCTGTGTCGGCGTCGTCCTCCGACGCCAAGCCTTCGTTACCCACCTGAGGAGGAAGAGGAAGTTGAGGAGGGGGAGGAGGAAGATGAGGAGAAGGAGACAACATCAAGGAGAGGAGAAGAAAATAAAATTAGGGAGGAGTGAGTGAGTGAGTGAGTGAGTGAGTGAGTGAGTGTACCTTGGCCTTGTGCTTCTTGGCTCGGTGGTGTGTGTCCGTGCTGATGTCGTCCATCAGGTCTCCCTCCCCGTCTTCGTCTTCGTCGCTGTCCTCGGCGCTCTCCAGGAAGTTGAACGTCTCCAGAACGTCACCTGGACTCCTGGAAACCAAGCAGAGGTGAGACGCTGCGTGACCTTTGACCCGGGGAGCCCGTCCCTGTGTGTTTGTGTGTGTGTGTGTGTGCGCGCACCTCTTGCTGTCCTTGCGCCGCTCTGTCCCGTTGATCAGGTGCTGCAGGTTCTTGTTCTCCACAGAACCGTTCTGCTCGGAGCCCGACAGGCCGAGCAGAGAGCGAACCCTCTGAGTACGAACGTCCAGGATGGTGTCCGTGTAGCCGACTTCCTGCAGGTACCTGAACACACCACATACACACACACACACACACCCACGTTTAGTGTCTCTGCTGGATCGTGGTCTGGGTTCTGGTCTCAGGTCTTTCTGGGTTCTTACTGGCGGAGGAGTTGCCTCCCTTGTTTCCAGGTCAGCTGACTGTTGGCGGGAACCGCCGAGACCTCCGAGTCTTTGGTGTCTAAGAGGACAGGAAACACGATCAGCAAACGATCAATATACGATCAGCAAACGATCAATACACGATCAGCAAACGATCAATACACGATCAGCACACAGGAGAAGGGGGAGGGGGGGAGAAAGGGGAGGAGCCTAAAGCAGGAAGTCGTCCCTACCTGATTCAAAGCTTGGCATCTTCATCTCTCCTTGGTTTAGCTCCGTTCCGTATTTTAACTTGTGGTATTTAGCTCTGAGGAGGAAACAAACAGAACTATATGAATATAATTATGTAAACATTATGTATATATATATATATATATATATATATACATGTATATATACACACGTATATATATATATATATATATATATATACATACACACGTATATATATATACATACACACGTATATATATATATACATGTATATATATATACATACACACGTATATATATATATACATGTATATATATATACATACACACGTATATATATATATACATGTATATATATATATATATATATATATATATATATACATACACACGTATATATATACATACATATATATATACATATATATATACACATACATACATACACATACATATATACATACATACACATACATATATACATACATATATATACATACATATATATATATATACACACGTATATTCCCGCGTCCAGAATAAATCCCATTCGTGGTATTTTGAAGGGTTCTTACCGTTCCTGTTTCAAAGCGTACTCTAACATCTTTATTCTCCTGACCAGGTCGTTCTTCAGGTTCTCCTGACCCTTCCTCTCGCCTTGCAGGAACGCAATCCTCGCCTACACACACACACACACACACACACAATGACACAGGTGACTCGTTCGAGCAAAGCCCCCAAAATATGTTTTGACACAAAAATACATTTATACATCTTTATGTCTCACACGCAGAGGAGGAAGAGGAGGAGGAAGAGGACACTATGAAATAAACGATGGGTTTAGTTTTCTACATTTTGCTCAAAGGGGAGATTGATTTTGGACTGTTGGTGAAATAAAAGACATCAAAGTGTCTGATGGACTCATCTGTCAATCAAAGTGTCTGCTGATACAATGTAACGAGCTAAAGAAGAATCTTCATCATCTGCTCATCAGCGAAGAGGTTCTAAACATCCATTCAGCTTCATGGGAGATACCGTCTCACCGCCCGTCCACCCGTCTCTCTACCCGTCCACCCGTCTGTCTGTGAGCAGCTGCTCCTGAAACTAAACCTGATGAAATCTATTTATACACCAACAGAGGGTGCTGTCTGCCAGGGGGACCATGGCAACAGGAGGGGGGGGGGGGACCTCCTGCAGTGAGGGGCCTCCCATGGCCGAGAGAGAGAAAGAGAGACACTGTGTGTGTGTGTGTGTGTGTGTGTGTGTGTGTGTGTGTACAGCCTGATGTCTGAACCTCGTTCAGGTGATGAGACGTTAATTAAAGAAGAATGACACCGTTTATAGAGTTGATGGTCTGCTGTCAGTCAGTCTGTTCATGTTTGTTGTTGTTGTTGTTGTGTGCTGTGTTGAGTGTCATGAACCCCTTTCAGGACCAGCTCTCTTTAACTCATCCTCAGTTTGTTTGTAACACCTTTATGTATCTTTGTACAACAACAACATATATTCATTCAGCTGTGGGTCAAAAAGTCAGATCTGTTTATTTGTCAGCTGGTAAGAAATCTCTTCACATCATTTAGACCCCCCCCCTCCCCCCTGTGCACCTGGTGAGCATGAATCAAGCGCTCCTCAGGGAGCTGGAGTCAGAGGGAGTGAGGTCACAGCGCTGGGTGGTGAGGATGATGATGATGAAGAAGGGGGGTGAGTTCACCAGCAGATATACCAGGATGACAGATCAGGCTAAACGGGGGGGGGGGGGGGTGGGGGCATTCCTCTGAACAACTGCGCCGTCATCTCTCTCTCACACTCACACCTCATTACCGCTCTGCAGCCTGCTCTTCAGGTAAACAGCGTGACCTTTGACCTCCGGGCTATGAGTCAGGGAGGGGAGTAGGCGCGGTCAGAACTCTGTAGTCAGTAAACTTGTATATCGATATGATGACCATCTATGTCTTCATTTAAACCTGTTCATCACCAACACTGCATTTCACTGGATTACATGTGAACGCACCATGAGAACCATAAGCTCTCCTGCTGGTTCTCCGTTAGCGGTGCTGCTAACGTTACTAGCTCTCCTGTTGGTTCTCCGTTAGCGGTGCTGCTAACGTTATTAGCTCTTCTTCTGTTGGTTCTCCGTTAGCGGTGCTGCTAACATTACTAGCTCTCCTCCTGTTGGTTGGAACACAGAGTCGCTCAGAGGATCAGCTGATCCAGAAGGACTCACTGGGATCATGGTTTAAGGGCCAGTAAAGCAGACTGGGGTCAATGGGCCAGTCAATGGGCCAGTCAATGGGACACACACACACACACACACACACACACACACACACACACACACACACACACACACACACACACACACACACACACACACACACACACACACACACACACACACACACACACACACACACACACACACACACACACACACACACACACACACACACACACACACACACACACACACACACGGAGGAAGCGACGACACACAACTGATGAAGTTTCCGGTCTGACGGCGCAGTGCAGCTAGCGGCTAAGCTAGGCTAAGTTGAGCTAAGCTAGGCTACAAACAGTCGGTGGGTCGCGAGCGTTCACGTGAGTTCAGCGCGCGGTGACAAGTAGCCGCTGCTTTAAACCGTGCGCCCGTTACCGCCCCCTCGGCAGTTGTTGTTGATTAGCCTTGGTGCTAAGCTAGGGGTGCTAACCTGCAGCTCGGCCCGCTCCACCTCCCAGTGCGCCCTCTCCATCTCGAAGCGGGCCCACTCGTGCTGGATGTAGTGCAGGATGCCGGGGATGGTGTACTGCTGCTGCTGCTGGCGGGGCAGCTCGTCCGGCTGGTGCGGCACCATCACGCCGCCGCCGCCTCCCATCGGCGGGTTAGCGTTGCCCCCTTGCTGCAGCTGCTGCTGCGGGGGAGACTGCCTCTGGACCCCGCCTCCTCCGGGGAGCTCGTCCATGTTTGTTTCTTTGTATATATAAAAGTAGAAGGAAAGTCCCCCGTAGAGAAGCCCGTGTCTCCGCCGCGGTGAGAGTGTTTGTGTGTGTCTCTAACCGGCCGCCATTACGGCTCTCGCTCTCTGGTTACGGAGGGAGAACCCAGCCGCACTGCATGACGGGACTCCCCCCCGCCACTATATGACGTTCACGACACAGGAAGAACGTAGGTAATCACAATCTCTTTTAGATCAGCTCAGAATCGATTATTTGCTCAGTACGTTGCACATACAATTTGTATGTACACCCTGGATAAGTCGCCAGTCTATCCAGGGCTCACATATATACATATATATATATATATATAGACACATACATATAGACATTCACACCTATGGGCAATTTAGAGTCCAATTAACCTAACATGCATGTCTTTGAACTGTGGGAGGAAGCCGGAGAACCCGGAGAGAACCCACGCTGACACGGGGAGAACATGCAAACTCCACACAGAAGGCCCGCCCAGACCGGGATTGGAACACCGGCCCCTTTTGCTGTGAGGCGACAGTGCTAGCCACTACGCCACCGTGCAGCCCACAATTTGACATAACAATAGAATAAAACAATAAAAATAGTCATAGAATAAAACAATAAAAATAAAGACATAGAAGACAATACAATAATACACATAATAAAAACAATAAACATAGACATAGAATAAAACAAAACAAATACTAAAAACAAACATAGACAGACAAATTATAATAATAAAAACAAACATAGAATAAAACAACAAACACATAACAGTACTTTAGTATATCATATAAAATAGTGGCAAGTGTATTTTCATAAGAAAAGATGAAGAGTAAATACCTGTCAATTAACTTTAATAGCATTAGATTATCACGAGGTGAAGCTCATTGTGACTAATTACTATTTACATTATGGATTCATCTGCTGAATATTTAAATACATTTCATTAAAAAATGAAAGACAAAGTGTGAAGGATTTGTAAATGTACAACTTTGATGCCCCCTAGTGGAGGTATTGATAAAAACACATCTCTTTTAAAACGTCATTATTTTCACTCTTAAGTGTAGTTTTTGCCTTCTTTTCCATACAAACAAATATGTTAAAAGCTACAGAAAGAACGGACTCAAAAATAAAGGAAGACAATAATCATTTAAAAAAAAAAAAAAAAGGTGAGGTATAACCAAAATGACTCAAAGTTAAAGATATTACACAAAATAATGCTGTCTGTATAACATGAACTGTTTTGGATGTATTTGATTAGTTTTAATGCAAATGTTTCCAGCCCTTTAGTTTACTGTACATTTGCACATAAGTGAAAATACTTTTTAATGAGACAAATAAAAGGCTTAAACCACTAAATGTAGAATAAGATCAGCTTTTATTGAAGATGGAAATAAGAACATATACATAGACAGTAAAGTAAAATATATGTATAAGTAAAACATAAAAAATATAAATTAAACTGAATCTGTCGTATGTTATTTTTATTTAAAAAATATGTCTGAAATGCGGGCTGACAATGTAAAGTATGTATTTACCATTTGTTCCATGAAGGCACCAGAAGGGGGCTTTACTGCGCATGCGTCATAAACGCTAACTGCTCTCGTTAGCCACACAGCTGGTAAGTGAAGCCTCTGGTTCGGTTCTCGGTAATTTAACTTGAACACAGTTTGAAGTTGTTGTTGTTGTTTTCGGCCTGTGTGACGCCCACACGTGACGCTGTTAAACGGCCGAACTGGTGAGTTCCACCGTGTTTAAAACGTGTTGTTACCGGTTATTAATGGTTTATACACGATACAACGGGGTGCTGCCTTCAGGTGCTGCTCGGACACCCCGCCGCCCAGGAACGGAAACGCGTCATCCTGTTATTGTAAACGGCTGTTAAAAGAGTACAACATTAATATGTGTGTGTGTGTGTGCATTATATACATATGTATATACATATATATACATATGTAAAAATATATATATGTAGTCTTCCCCCAGGATGATCAAGTTCATGCTCATGGTGAACCGGCAGGGTCAGACCAGGCTGTCCAGGTTCTACCAGCCGGTGGAGCTGAGCAGGAGAACCCTGCTGGAGGCCGACGTGGTCCGCTGCTGCCTGAGCCGCAAGAAAGACCAGGTACCTGTCTGTCTGCCCGTCTGTCTGCAGCTAGTCCTGATGCTTCCCTGAGCTCCTTTAACTCTCCCTGCCTCTCTCTGCCGGGTCCCAGTGCTCCTTCGTGGAGTACAAAGACTTTAAACTGGTTTACCGCCAGTACGCCGCTCTGTACATCGTGGTCGGCGTCACGGACAACGAGGTGAGACTGCGTCACATGACCTCATGGTGTGATGAAGCATCCAGTACTAGAACCACACTTCCTGTTCTGATGAGAACGTGTTCCCCTCAGAACGAACTCTCCGTCTACGAGCTGCTGCACAACTTCGTGGAGGTTTTGGATAAATACTTCAGCCGGGTGGTGAGTTCTCCTCATGCAGAGGAAACATGGTTCATGCATCGATTGTTAGGGACAATAATTCATAACAAAACATTAATCTATAATATTGAATCATTGTGTGCAGATTGTTGGATAATATTTTCTAAGAAATACACTTTTTCATAATGTTGATATAATAAATGAGTCTTACGGCTTTTATTTTGGAGGGGTGTCTGAGTGTTTAGGGAACACAACCTGCGGCAACAACCCGTTTATTTACATTTTATTCTTGTTGCGTTTTTGTTTGTCTTCAACAGAGCGAACTGGACGTATCCTTTAATCTGACCAATCACAGCCCTACGTGAGCACGCTTCCTGTCGGCGAGCACGACTTCCTGTCCGCTCCACGTCTGCTCGTCGTTTCCTTGACTTGGTCCTCAGATCATGTTCAACGTGGACCGGGTCCACATCCTGCTGGACGAGATGATCCAGAACGGTCACGTGGTCGAGACCAACAAGAGCCGCGTCCTGGCGCCGCTCACCGCCCTCGACAAGATGGCCGACGGCTGAGCCTCTACAGGAAGTGATGTCGCAGACTTGAAAACAGATCAAGGGGTCGTTGTTAAGTGACCCAAACTTATTTATTTTGCTATAGAAATATATTTTTGTATCAGAGTTGTGTTCACGAATACATTTATTTAAATTAATAATTTCAATGGTCGTAAGATTATGTTTATTGATAACGTTCATTGTTTCAGGTAAACGTGTAAAATCTATTTGATATATGAATACATTCAATAAACGGTCGTTTCCTCCACAAAAACACGCGACTCGTCTTTACTTCATACTTTGCAAACATTTTAATGATTCTTTTTTTTTTTGGAGCATACACATTTGAAAATATCTGTTTTACCTCAAACTGCAACTTGAGTTAAATAAATGTTTATAATAATATACAAAGAAAATACAAGAGGGAGAGCCGAGCATTTCTCTTTCCATGTGCCTCAAACACAACCAGTGTTCATGTCTCAGGGAGCAACACCGAGTGACCTCTGACCTCTGCAGCCGGCCAGAAACAACCCAAAGAAAACAGTCGCGCTCACGAAAACAAAAAGCCAGGAAGTAAAAACAAAAGGAGGAGGAGCCGAGAACAAGCTACGAGTCAAACCAGGCACTAAACTGAGGAGGAGGAAGGCACACACACACACACACACACACACACACACACACACACACACACACACACACACACACACACACACACACACACACACACACACACACACACACACACACACACACACACACACACACACACACACACACACACACACACACACACACACACACACACACCTCAGCTGGATGAGGAGGAGGATAAAGGAGACGAGGACACAAGGGGAGGAAGCGAGGGGTGTTAAGGATGTGAGCTTCTTCTTTCAAACGTAAATGTTCTTCCTCCTCCTCCTCCTCCTCCTCCAGTGGTCGCGGCCGGCCGGTCGCCGCATGGCGGCGGCGAGGCGACCTTGAGGAGCATGCTCAGTGAGGTCAGAGGTCAGTTGAGGTGGAAGCCTTTCTCCATGGTGGCGGCGAGCAGCCGCTCCCTCATGATGTCCTCGGAGGAATACTCAGGGAGCTTCAGGTAGTGCACGCAGGTGTTCACCGACGGGTAGCTGGAGTCTGTGGCGTCCACCTGCAGCCAATCAGAGCACAGCCAACAGCTCAGAGGTCAAAGGTCACACAAGAGGAGACACAGGAGCCTATCGGAGAGCAGCTCACCTTCCTGACGATGGTGAGGCGCGGGTGCAGGTTGGCGAGGCCACCAGGGGGCAGCGTGGAGCAGCCGGTGGTGAACTGCAGGAACGCCTTCCTCTCGTCGGACGACATCCCACACAGGACCCGCACGAACCGCAGGAAGCCGGGGCTGGGGGCAAAGGGCAGGGTCACCACCTGGCTGGGACTCACCTGCCTAAGGGGGACTCACCTGCCTAAGGGGGACTCGCCTGCCTAAGGGGACTCGCCTGCCTAAGGGGGACTCGCCTGCCTAAGGGGGACTCGCCTGCCTAAGGGGGACTCGCCTGCCTAAGGGGGACTCACCTGCCTAAGGGGGACTCACCTGCCTAAGGGGACTCACCTGCCTAAGGGGACTCACCTGCCTAAGGGGACTCACCTGCCTAAGGGGGACTCACCTGCCTAAGGGGGACTCGCCTGTCTAAGGGGGACTCACCTGTCTAAGGGGGACTCACCTGTCTAAGGGGGACTCACCTGTCTAAGGGGGACTCACCTGTCTAAGGGGGACTCACCTGTCTAAGGGGGACTCACCTGTCTCTGGTGAAACCCAGCTTTGGTTCGGTGTAGTTGATGATGTCATCAGCAGTCCAGGACGGTGATTGGTTGCCACACAGGATCATCTGAACCTCTTTGTGGCTGAAAGAACTCAACTTCTCCATCGGGAACACTCGATTAAACCCCTCTGAGGAGAGAGGAGAGGAGAGGAGGGGAGAGAGAGGAGAGGGGAGAGGAGGTGAGGAGAGGAGAGGAGAGGAAGGAGGGGAGGAGAGAGGAGAGGGGAGGAGAGGAGAGGGGAGAGGAGGTGAGGGGAGGAGAGAGAGGAGGGGAGGAGAGAGTCTCATCAGTTCACCATATATATCTATGTGTGTGTGTGTGTATATATATATATATACACACACTATATATATATATATATATATATATATATATATATATATATATATATATATATATATATATATATATATATATATATATATATATATATATAAGTACACACAGAGTACACAGCGAGTACACAGAGTACACACTGAGTACCTCTGAAGGCCTCCATCTGCTTCTGGATCCCCGTGTGCATACAGAAGTCCAGCATCAGCTCCACGTACTCTTCAGCGTTCTCCATCGTCACCATCTGCACAAACACAGGGTCAGGAACAGGGTCTACAGCAGGACCCAGGACTCTGATGGGGATCCATCAGGGTCCCAGGACTCTGATGAGGATCCATCAGGGTCCAGATGTTCACGGTGGTTTTACCTCGTCGTCTCCATTCGGTTTCAGATCCACAGCCGAGAAACCGTGAACCTTAGAGGACGGACAGAACTGGAAGTTCAACCTGAGGACAACAAGACCACCGGTTAGATTAGACCAGACCACATTAGACCAGACCACATTGAAACAGACATGACAGGATTTAATATAATTCTGGATCTGATTATTTCCCATCAGATCCAGAAGTGAACCAGTTTGAAACCAGCAGCTTTAACAGGAGACGAGCGGGTCTGGTGGGGGGACGCGGTCTTACCCGAGGTCCTCAATGCTGAGGGGCGGTCCAGAGCCCAGAGGGTTCCTCAGCATCAGGTCCTGCAGTCTGGTGTTCTTCTCATCCTCACACAGACTCTTACTGGACAGGATCTGCCTCCTCTTCACGGCCAGCTCCTTCACCTCCTTCAGGAAGCTCGCCCTGGGGGGGGGGGGGGGGGGGGGGTGTTAACCCTTTATTACATACGTCATTGATGAGTAACGAGGGGTTAAAGACCACTGACCGGCTGCTCTCGGCCTCTCACCTGTGCGGGTTGACGAGCTGGAAGTCGTCCCAGGTGAGGATGCCGTGGTACCAGGCGGGCGGTTTGGGTTTCGGGGGGTCCATGATGAACTCGGACTTGGAGTCCTCGTCGAAGCTGGAGTAGGTCTCCTGGCTCTCCTCGGTGGACGCCTCCGACTGCAGCTCGGACAGCAGCAGGAAGGGCTGCAGGTGCGGCCGGTCGGCGCCGTGGCCCGGCGGCGAGCCGCGTCTCTGGTACAGCAGCTTGCTCATGGTGGACTTGATGTCCCCCATGCAGAGCAGCTTGAAGAAGGGCTGCGAGACCGGCAGGTCCACCAGCCGGTTGTCCTGGATGCACTTGGCCAGGAACACGCCCAGGAAGTGGAAGAGCTTGGTGATGCGCTCCAGCTCCTCGCTGTCCTGGGGGAACGGCGCCGGGAACAGGCCGCAGGAGCGCTGCACGTAGAACCCGGGGGGCTTCAGGCCGCCGCCCAGGTCCACCTGAAACACAGCAGGTTCTGATCAGAGCCCGGCCCAGACCACGGAACACAACTCGGACAGCGCGGCATCTCGGGCCCACCTGTCGGGACTCGTCGTCGGGGAAGTCGTCGTCGCAGAGCCAGACCCCCAGAGACGTCCTCTGGAACTCTGCAGCCACCAGAGCGTAGAACTCCAGAGTCGGACCCAGACCCGTTCCCTCCTCCCCCTGGAACTCCACCTGCACAGAACACACCTGTGGTGAGGGGGGCACCAGAACCCTGGTTCTACGTGAGGCAGAACCCGGTTATCGGTTCTTTATTGGTCCCTCCCTCCCTAACCGGCGTCTTACCTCCAGCACGGACTTCCTGTCGGCGTGCAGCTGCATGACAGACTCCGCCCACTCCATCATGGCCTCTCCTCGGGGCACTTTGACCCGCTCGTGTTTGAGCCGGCCCACCCGGAACTCTCCGGGGTCGTCCCGTCGCACCGTGGTGGACGGCCGGGAGCGCTCCATGGTCGCCTCCCGCCGGTTCTGGAGCCACACGATCGCCCTGCAGAACCCGCGAGGTCAGAGGTCATTTAAACAAACCTCAGGACCCTGGTCTCTCCCTATCTAGGACTCGTGGCGGTCCTCAGGACCCTGGTCTCTCCCTCTCTAGGACTCGTGGCGGTCCATCAGGACCCTGGTCTCTCCCTCTCTAGGACTTGTGGCGGTCCTCAGGACCCTGGTCTCTCCCTATCTAGGACTCGTGGCGGTCCTCAGGACCCTGGTCTCTCCCTATCTAGGACTCGTGGCGGTCCTCAGGACCCTGGTCTCTCCCTCTCTAGGACTCGTGGCGGTCCTCAGGACCCTGGTCTCTCCCTATCTAGGACTCGTGGCGGTCCTCAGGACCCTGGTCTCTCCCTATCTAGGACTCGTGGCGGTCCTCAGGACCCTGGTCTCTCCCTCTCTAGGACTCGTGGCGGTCCTCAGGACCCTGGTCTCTCCCTCTCTAGGACTCGTGGCGGTCCTCAGGACCCTGGTCTCTCCCTCTCTAGGACTCGTGGCGGTCCTCAGGACCCTGGTCTCTCCCTATCTAGGACTCGTGGCGGTCCTCAGGACCCTGGTCTCTCCCTATCTAGGACTCGTGGCGGTCCTCAGGACCCTGTCTCTCCCTATCTAGGACTCGTGGCGGTCCTCAGGACCCTGGTCTCTCCCTATCTAGGACTCGTGGCGGTCCTCAGGACCCTGGTCTCTCCCTATCTAGGACTCATGGCGGTCCTCAGGACCCTGGTCTCTCCCTATCTAGGACTCGTGGCGGTCCTCAGGACCCTGGTCTCTCTAGGACTCATCTGCTGACTCACCTGGACGCCCCGAACGCCGTGCAGGTGAAGTAGAGCTGCCGGGTCTCGAAGGGGATGAGGAACGGACACTTGGAGGTGAGCTGCTCGCACCAGTCGGGCAGAGCTCCGCTGGCCAGAGCCAGAGGCTCCTGGGACGAGGGAACAACATCCTGTTAGCGCTCATTAACAACAACAACAACAACAACAACAACCAGGTCCCTCCAGACAGGAAGTGATGAACAGCTGACCTCGATCTGCTGCAGAATCTTGGTGGTGATCTTCTTACTGGTGAACTCCTCTGGAGACGCGTTGAACTGCAGCTCATCAAAGTCTGCACAGATAGATATAAATGTTACGGTAACAAAGATGAAGAAATACATAGTTATTGTTATGATAAGTGTGTGTGTGCGTACCCTCCTGCACCGTGTGTGTGTGTGTGCGTACCCTCCTGCACCGTGTGTGTGTGTGTGTGCGTACCCTCCTGCAGCGTGTGTGTGTGTGTGTGTGCGTACCCTCCTGCAGCGTGTGTGTGTGTGTGTGTGTGTGTGTGCGTACCCTCCTGCAGCGTGTGTGTGTGTGTGCGTACCCTCCTGCAGCGTGTGTGTGTTGGCCCCGTCCCCCCCGATGATGTACAGGATGCGCAGCAGCTGCAGGACGTCTTCGACTCCGCAGGCGTTCTGGCTGCAGCCCGCCTTTGCCTGCGCCATCTCCCGGGCAACGCACAGGATCTCACTGCTCTGATTGGCCGAGACCGAGCCGGGGCTCAGACCGCCGGATCGACCCCCCGATATACTGATGCTGTGTTCACACAAGTCCTGGAGGGGGGTCAGGGGTCAGGTGGGTTTCATGGTTACTGATTCATGTGAGAAACGTATTACATCCTGTTAAACTGTTGTTTAACTGTACTGTACATGCTTAGGTGTACTCGTACATGATGAAGTTCTGATCAGAGACAAAAAGCTGGACGTCATTTAGTTTAAATATCTCTAGAAGAGTCTCACCATCTTCCCGCTCTCCTTCTCTTTGTCGGAGTCCTTCAGCTCTCTGTACATGATCCTACCACACACACACACACACACACACACACACACACACACACACACACACACACACACACACACACACACACACACACACACACACACACACACACACACACACACACACACACACACACACACACACACACACACACACACACACACACACACACACACACACACACACACACACACACACACACACACACACACACACACACACACACACACAGTCAGATGTCTGAGAGGCCACCCCACCCCTCACATGGCCCCTCCCCACGGCCCCGCCCCCTTACGTGTACGTGGGCTCCCAGATGCGCCGCAGCTTGTCCGTCTTCACGGCCCCGCTGCAGGAGAGCTGCAGCAGCCGCTGGACGTAGTAGAAGATGGTGGACTTGTATGATGACAGAGGAAGCTCCACCTCCCGGCTCGTCCCCAGACCCGCCACCTGAAACGCCACAGTGAGCTGGTGAAGGCCGCCGCCCACTGACACACGCGACTCTCACTGCAGTCACGTGACCTACCTTCAGGGTGAGCGACAGGTGAGGAGACGGAGCGCACTCCACCTCCTCCTGGACCTCCGACCGAGGAGTTCCTGTGAGGGCAAGAAACGCCGTCAGCGCTGAGTACTACTGTACACGCGAGTACTACTGTACTAATAAACACATTGTTGTGACGTAGTTGAGCTATTGTAGCGGCCCAATACACAATCAATAAAGAATAAATACTGAACTCAAAAAGCTCAATTAAATAAATAAAACATGTAAAATAACCTAGAAATGTCCAAATAATATTAAAAATTGGTTTAAAATATGTAACAAATCAAATGTGGAATATATAAGAATCTGTTTTGCTAAATATGTATTTTAGGATCTGGTGTGTGTGTGTGTGTGTGTGTGTGTGTGTGTGTGTGTGTGTGTGTGGTGTGTGTGTACCTGGCTGGGGGATCTCCAGGTCGGTGGTCTGCTGGACGTTGGTTCTTCCGGGTCTGGGGTCGAAGGCGGGGACCAGAGCAGAGAACTGTCTCTTGAGGACAAAGTCGTCGTCCCACGTCCTCCTGCGACCTCCTTTGGTCTCGTACTCCTCCTCCTCCTGGACACACACATACACAGACAGACACACACACAGACAGACAGACACACACAGACAGACACACACACACACACACACACGTTAGTCGCGGGCCAGCTGCGGGCCTCCTCGTGACCAAGGACCGGCGGCCTCACCAGGACCTCCTCGTACTCCTGGTCCTCCTGGTTGTCGTCTTCGTTCTCGTCGTCGTCGTCGTCGGGCTCGGGCAGGTCCTCCTCGTCGTCCAGCTCGGCCAATAGCGTGTTAGCGCGGCAGCTGTCCAGGAAGTCTGCAGCGAACAACCAGAATATCCTGAGTTACAGTCGGAGGTTTGAGAGGAAACCTTAAATATCAAGGAACCAAACAGAACAACAACCCGATATATATATGTATATTCAGAAACATGAAATATAATGAAATATTCCTGTGTCGCTCTATATAATTATTACCGTATAGGTTGAACTCCGCTTCCTGTCCCGTGTCCCTCTATATAAATATATATAATTATTACCGTATAGGGAGAACTCCGCCTCCTGTCCCGTGTCGCTCTATATAAATATATATAATTATTACCGTATAGGGAGAACTCCGCTTCCTGTCCCGTGTCCCTCTATATAAATATATATAATTATTACCGTATAGGGAGAACTCCGCCTCCTGTCCCTCTATATAAATATATATAATTATTACCGTATAGGGAGAACTCCGCCTCCTGTCCCGTGTCCCTCTATATAAATATAGATAATTATTACCGTATAGGGAGAACTCCGCCTCCTGTCCCGTGTCCCTCTATATAAATATATATAATTATTACCGTATAGGGAGAACTCCGCCTCCTGTCCCGTGTCCCTCTATATAAATATATATAATTATTACCGTATAGGGAGAACTCCGCCTCCTGTCCCTCTATATAAATATATATAATTATTACCGTATAGGGAGAACTCCGCCTCCTGTCCCTCTATATAAATATATATAATTATTACCGTATAGGGAGAACTCCGCCTCCTGTCCCGTGTCCCTCTATATAAATATATATAATTATTACCGTATAGGGAGAACTACGCCTCCTGTCCTGTGTCCCTCTATATAAATATATATAATTATTACCGTATAGGGAGAACTACGCCTCCTGTCCTGTGTCCCTCTATATAAATATATATAATTATTACCGTATAGGGAGAACTCCGCCTCCTGTCCCTCTATATAAATATATATAATTATTACCGTATAGGGAGAACTCCGCCTCCTGTCGCTCTATATAAATATATATAATTATTACCGTATAGGGAGAACTCCGCCTCCTGTCCCTCTATATATATATAATTATTACCGTATAGGGAGAACTACGCCTCCTGTCCTGTGTCCCTCTATATAAATATATATAATTATTACCGTATAGGGAGAACTCCGCCTCCTGTCCCTCTATATAAATATATATAATTATTACCGTATAGGGAGAACTCCGCCTCCTGTCCTGTGTCCCTCTATATAAATATATATAATTATTAGCGTATAGGGAGAACTCCGCCTCCTGTCCCTCTATATAAATATATATAATTATTACCGTATAGGGAGAACTCCGCCTCCTGTCCTGTGTCCCTCTATATAAATATATATAATTATTACCGTATAGGGAGAACTCCGCCTCCTGTCCCTCTATATAAATATATATAATTATTACCGTATAGGGAGAACTCCGCCTCCTGTCCCGTGTCCCTCTATATAAATATATATAATTATTACCGTATAGGGAGAACTCCGCCTCCTGTCCCGTGTCGCTCTATATAAATATATATAATTATTACCGTATAGGGAGAACTCCGCCTCCTGTCCCTCTATATAAATATATATAATTATTACCGTATAGGGAGAACTCCGCCTCCTGTCCCGTGTCGCTCTATATAAATATATATAATTATTACCGTATAGGGAGAACTCCGCCTCCTGTCCCTCTATATAAATATATATAATTATTACCGTATAGGGAGAACTCCGCTTCCTGTCCCGTGTCCCTTTATATAAATATATATAATTATTACCGTATAGGGAGAACTCCGCCTCCTGTCGCTCTATATAAATATATATAATTATTACCGTATAGGGAGAACTACGCCTCCTGTCCTGTGTCCCTCTATATAAATATATATAATTATTACCGTATAGGGAGAACTCCGCCTCCTGTCCCTCTATATAAATATATATAATTATTACCGTATAGGGAGAACTCCGCCTCCTGTCCCGTGTCCCTCTATATAAATATAGATAATTATTACCGTATAGGGAGAACTCCGCCTCCTGTCCCTCTATATAAATATATATAATTATTACCGTATAGGGAGAACTACGCCTCCTGTCCTGTGTCCCTCTATATAAATATATATAATTATTACCGTATAGGGAGAACTCCGCCTCCTGTCCCTCTATATAAATATATATAATTATTACCGTATAGGGAGAACTCCGCCTCCTGTCCCGTGTCCCTCTATATAAATATATATAATTATTACCGTATAGGGAGAACTCCGCCTCCTGTCCCTCTATATAAATATATATAATTATTACCGTATAGGGAGAACTCCGCCTCCTGTCCTGTGTCCCTCTATATAAATATATATAATTATTACCGTATAGGGAGAACTCCGCCTCCTGTCCCTCTATATAAATATATATAATTATTACCGTATAGGGAGAACTCCGCCTCCTGTCCCGTGTCCCTCTATATAAATATATATAATTATTACCGTATAGGGAGAACTCCGCCTCCTGTCCCGTGTCGCTCTATATAAATATATATAATTATTACCGTATAGGGAGAACTCCGCCTCCTGTCCCTCTATATAAATATATATAATTATTACCGTATAGGGAGAACTCCGCCTCCTGTCCCGTGTCGCTCTATATAAATATATATAATTATTACCGTATAGGGAGAACTCCGCCTCCTGTCCCTCTATATAAATATATATAATTATTACCGTATAGGGAGAACTCCGCTTCCTGTCCCGTGTCCCTTTATATAAATATATATAATTATTACCGTATAGGGAGAACTCCGCCTCCTGTCGCTCTATATAAATATATATAATTATTACCGTATAGGGAGAACTACGCCTCCTGTCCTGTGTCCCTCTATATAAATATATATAATTATTACCGTATAGGGAGAACTCCGCCTCCTGTCCCTCTATATAAATATATATAATTATTACCGTATAGGGAGAACTCCGCCTCCTGTCCCGTGTCCCTCTATATAAATATAGATAATTATTACCGTATAGGGAGAACTCCGCCTCCTGTCCCGTGTCGCTCTATATAAATATATATAATTATTACCGTATAGGGAGAACTCCGCCTCCTGTCCCTCTATATAAATATATATAATTATTACCGTATAGGGAGAACTCCGCCTCCTGTCCCTCTATATAAATATATATAATTATTACCGTATAGGGAGAACTCCGCCTCCTGTCCTGTGTCCCTCTATATAAATATATATAATTATTACCGTATAGGGAGAACTCCGCCTCCTGTCCCTCTATATAAATATATATAATTATTACCGTATAGGGAGAACTCCGCCTCCTGTCCCGTGTCCCTCTATATAAATATATATAATTATTACCGTATAGGGAGAACTCCGCCTCCTGTCCCTCTATATAAATATATATAATTATTACCGTATAGGGAGAACTCCGCCTCCTGTCCCCTGTCCCTCTATATAAATATATATAATTATTACCGTATAGGGAGAACTCCGCCTCCTGTCCCGTGTCGCTCTCGCTGGACGTGGATGTCAGGCTGGTCGTCAGCGTGTTGCTTAGCAACTGGCCCACCGACAGACCGGTGGTGGCCGTGGCGACGTTATTGCTGCTGGTTACTATGGAGGTTGACATGGTAACGGTGGAGGTCGTGCCCGTGCTGGTGAGGTTAGGAAAGCTCTGAGCGCCCATGAGAGGAGAAGCTGCAACACACACACACACACACACACACACACACACACACACACACACACAGCTGATTGTGGTTTCCTTTAAAAGGAAACTTGTTTGAAGTTAAGTTATATTCAGAGTACGACCATAATGAAACTAGTGTAGTAGTACTGCAGTACTATGACAGTACTAGTGTAGTAGTAGGGCAGTACTAGGGCAGTAGTAGTGTAGTACTAGGGCAGTACTGGGGCAGTAGTAGTGTAGTACTAGGGCAGTACTAGTGCAGTACCAGGGCAGTACTAGTGCAGTACCAGGGCAGTACTAGTGCAGTACTAGTGCAGTACTAGGGCAGTACTAGTGCAGTACCAGGGCAGTACTAGTGCAGTACCAGGGCAGTACTAGTGCAGTACTAGTGCAGTACTAGTGCAGTACCAGTGCAGTACTAGTGCAGTACCAGGGCAGTACTAGTGCAGTACCAGGGCAGTACTAGTGCAGTACCAGGGCAGTACTAGTGCAGTACCAGGGCAGTACTAGTGCAGTACTAGTGCAGTACCAGGGCAGTACTCACTGGCGGTGCTCATGACGTTGCGGCCCAGCGTGTTGGTGTTGTTGTCGCTGCTGCTGCGGCTCAGGTTCATGTTGTTGGTGGCGTTGGTGCGCGACATGTTGGGAGCGCGACGGACGAAGGATTCCATGAGGCTGGCCTCCCGGGAGGACAGGTTGGGCACGCTGGCGCTGGAGCTCATGGGGGCACCGGCGGCCAGCAGCGAGCTGACGGACAGCCGGGCGTTAGCCGGCGAACACAGGGGCCTCTGGGACGGCGCGTCCTTGCCGGACGACTCCGACACCGAGCTAACGTCGGGGGAGCTCACGCTCACCAGCCCCATGGAGATGGCCGTCGCCGGGTCGGACGAGTCCTTGTTCCGGGAGTCGTCGCCCGGGGCGGGCGTGTCGGCGGTGAGCGTGCCGGTGCTGGACGCCGAGCCGGAGCCGCCCTCCGCCGCGGAGGACAGCACGACGAAGGACTCGTGCGGGTGTCCGTCGGAGCCGAGCCCCGCCGCCCCCCCCGGCCCGGAGCCCGGGTCCGGCCCCTCGGCCCGCCGCTCCAGACGCAGGCCGCCGGCGCCCGGTAGCCCCGCGGACGAGCTCAGGCTGATGTCGGAGGAGGAGGCGACGCTGCAGGCGGAGCTGCTGCTGCCCTTCCTGCTGGAGGAGCCGGCCCCGCCCAGCGACGTGGCCCCGCCCTTGTCGGGACAGTTATTTTTCACCAGGCTGCTCCACGACTGCTGCTGCGAGGAGGACGACGTGGAGGAGGACGAGGAGGAGGTGGTGGTCGTGGTGCCGCCGCTGGCCGCCGGCGTCGCGGAGTGTCCCACCGTGGAGGAGGCGGGGCCTGAAACAGTGGATGAGACAGGTTTGGGTGACGGCGCTGTGGCAGCCGACTCAGGGTCGTACCCTGGAGCAAGCTTGAGGTCAAACTTCCCTTCAGCGCCCATACGGTAAGAGTTAGAGCCGCCGGCGTCCCAGGTGACGTCAATCCAGCCTGGATGGACAGAGAGATAGGAGGGAGACGGACGGATGGATGTCAGAGACCCGGCAGAGAGAGAGACAGAGAGAGAGACAGGTAGCGGGAGGCAGACAGACAGCAGCTCCACCCTGGACCGCTGCTTTAAAGTCACAATGAAAGCCTCATCTTTATTCATGAGGATCAACAAGTGTTTGCTAATCATTGTTCAAATATGTTGGTGCCAAAAAGGAGAATACATTTATTTATCCTGCTTTTTAGGATTTTCATTTTATTGCCGTAATTCAAATATAATGAATCTGCATGTTTGTACATTAGTTCACAGAAGAAAATAACCTGTTTCACTGTGACTCTACAAGCAGCAACATCTGACTGTAATGGTGTGTTCACACCGAACGCGACGCGAAAGTTACTCGCGTGAGTTTACTCGCGTGAGTTTACTCGCGTGAGTTTACTCGCTCGACTTTATGTGGTTAATTTCCGTCAACGCAAATTCGCTTTAACGCGGGCGGGGCTTATCTCCGTGGCTTATCTCCGTAAAAACAGTACCGTTTCCGCCATCCACCATTAAACTAACCACTAGTTCTGCTTTAAACTTCTTGTGGAAGTCCCTCTAATGTCGGACCATCAGACGCCCCGTGTCCGGGTTCATAATATCATCCGTAGCCGCACAACAGCGTCTGAATGACGGCCGCTGCCAGCGCTACTTCAGGTGGATCAGCAGCCGTTTGATTCAAACCGGCAGGACGGCGGTGATGACGCGCAGAGCTTCTCAACGCTGATTGGCTTTCGCGACGCGAATTTTCGCCCGAGTTGGAAAATTTCAACTCACGCGAATTTCGCGCCAAACGCGCCGCGCCAAACGCGTCTAACGCGCCGCCCGGCGAAATTTCGCGTCTGTCGCAACCAAACGCGTCTGTGCATTGACTTTACATGTAATCTGGTCGCGCGAAAAATTCGCGTCGCGTTCGGTGTGAACACACCATAATAACTAATATTCTATAATAATAATCCGACGCCTACATGAACTGTTTTCAATAGTTAGAAAAATTAAAACAAACAAACGCTCACGACTAATTATTATGCAGCATTTTTCTCCCACGATGAAGGCAAGACCCGCCCACCTCCGATTGGCTAACCCCAAGTACCTCACCCTAACCCTCAACCCAACCAACAAAAGGCAACGAGTACGAGCCAATCAGAGGCAGAGAGGGGCGGGGCCTTCATCATAACAGAAGAATTTGATTTGTCTGTTTTAACACATCAAATCATATACATACACATATATATATATATATATATATATATACATACATACATACATACATACACACGTTTATATTCTGTTACCTAAATATATATTAATATAATGCAGCCTGTATAACATTCATAAGCTGTCGGGTGGAGCGATGAGAGAAATATGAACAATCACAGAAAATAACTCAAAGCAAAAAAGTAGAAAATATTTCTTGCAAATGCATAAAAAGAGTCAAAAGCCACAAAGAAAGAAATTTAACCTGTTGATTAAAAATAAAGATCAACAACAGAGCTGCTGGTTCAGCTCACTGACACCAAGGAGGGGGGGGGGGAAGAGGAGCAGGGGGAGGGGGAGGTGAAAGAAGAAGAAGACGAAGAAGACGAAGAAGAAGAAGACGAAGAAGAAGGTTGTTATTTCCTACACAAACACATCATAACTTGTATTTGGATCTGAATTATCATTGACTGTCCAGGAGACCTGCTGTGTGTGTGTGTGTGTGTGTGTGTGTATGGTGTGTGTGTGTGTGTGGTGTGTGTGTGTGTATGGTGTGTGTGTGTGTGTGTGTGTGTATGGTGTGTGTGTGTGTGTGTGTATGGTGTGTGTGTGTGTATGGTGTGTGTGTGTGTATGGTGTGTGTATGGTGTGTATGGTGTGTATGGTGTGTGTGTGTGTATGGTGTGTGTGTGTGTATGGTGTGTGTGTATGGCGTGTGTGTGTGTATGGTGTGTATGGTGTGTATGGTGTGTATGGTGTGTATGGTGTGTGTGTGTGTGTATGGCGTGTGTGTGTGTATGGCGTGTGTGTGTGTATGGCGTGTGTGTGTGTATGGTGTGTGTGTGTATGGTGTGTATGGTGTGTGTGTGTGTGTGTGTGTGTGTGTATGGTGTGTGTGTGTGTGTATGGTGTGTGTGTATGGTGTGTGTGTATGGTGTGTGTGTGTGTGTGTATGGTGTGTGTGTGTGTGTATGGTGTGTGTGTGTATGGTGTGTGTGTGTATGGTGTGTGTGTGTGTATGGTGTGTGTGTGTGTATGGTGTGTGTGTGTGTATGGTGTGTGTGTGTGTGTGTATGGTGTGTGTGTGTATGGTGTGTGTGTGTGTATGGTGTGTGTGTGTGTGTATGGTGTGTGTGTGTGTGTGTATGGTGTGTGTGTGTATGGTGTGTGTGTGTATGGTGTGTGTGTGTGTGTATGGTGTGTGTGTGTATGGTGTGTGTGTGTGTGTGTGTATGGTGTGTGTGTGTGTATGGTGTGTGTGTGTGTGTGTATGGTGTGTGTGTGTATGGTGTGTGTGTGTGTGTATGGTGTGTGTGTTCAGGCAGAAGAGGGTTAGAGGTTCTTCTGTCTGACCTGCTGAGGACCAGAGAGTTAAAACATGCAGGAAGAGGTTTGAACCAGCGGCTCGTTGGGTCAGAGCTCTCAGGAGGAAGAGGAGCTCCTTCCTCCTGAGAGCTCTGGAGGAAGAGGAGCTCCTTCCTCCTCAGAGCTCTGGAGGAAGAGGAGCTCCTTCCTCCTCAGAGCTCAGGAGGAAGAGGAGCTCCTTCCTCCTCAGAGCTCTGGAGGAAGAGGAGCTCCTTCCTCCTCAGAGCTCAGGAGGAAGAGGAGCTCCTTCCTCCTCAGAGCTCAGGAGGAAGAGGAGCTCCTTCCTCCCCCTACATGCCCCTAAGCGGCCCCTCCTCCCGGGCCCTCTCACCGTTGTGGGCCTCTCCGGTGACGGCGCCCTCTCCAGACGGGTTGCCGTCCTGGTCGCGCCACTTCCAGTCGATGCCGCGGACGACGCGCGCCCCCGGCACGATGTACTTCATCACCTGGGAGCGGAACAGGCGGCGCTGCCGGCGCAGGTTGGCCTCCGCCTCCTTCACGGCTTTACCTGGGAGGGGCGGAGTCAGGTCACTCAGATGGGGGAGGTAATAATATCAATAATAATAATGATAACATATTATATAATTATAATAATATTAATATCAATAATAATAATATTGAAAATAATAATATTAATGATAATAATATTAATATCAATGATAATAATAATATATTATATAATTACAATAATATTAATATCAATAATAATAATAATATTAATAATAATATATTATAGAATTAAAATAATATTAATATCAATAATAATAATAATAATGATAATATTAATAATATATTATATAATAATAATATCAATAATAATAATGATAATATTAATAATATATTACATAATTATATTACATTACATTTAGCTGAGGCTTTTATCCAAAGAGACTTACATGATATACAGTAGACCGTAGACACAGCAACGGTGAGCAATGAGGGTTAAGTGTCTTGCTCAAGGACACAACGACATGGACTAGTGGAGCCGGGGTTTGAACCACTGACCCTCTGATTGAAAGACCGACTTGCTAACCACTGAGCCACAGTCGCCCCCGTCCATTATAATAATATTAATAATAATATCAATAATAATAATAATAATAATATATTACATAATTATAATAATAATGATATTAATAATATTAATAATAATATAATTATAATAATATTAATAATAATGATAATATTAATAATAATATATTACATAATTATAATAATATTAATAATGATAATATTAATAATAATAATGATAATATGATATAACATTATGGGCCGTACCCAGCTGGTCCTCGCACACGGCCGTCACCGTGCCGTACAGCTCCAGGCCGGACAGCGACAGGTAGTGCGTCTGGCCGCTGGCGTTCTTGCCCGTCTGCTTGATGCGGATGTGCCTCCAGCCCTGCTTCTCCTCCTTGGACGGGTCCAGAGGCCAGGTGGCCGTGGACCTGCGCACAAAGCACCGCTGGGTTTAGAACACACAACGCACCGGGCGGGCGGCTCAGCGGCACACGAGGACTCGTACCCCGGCTCGTTCAGGCTGCAGTCGTCTACGTGCGTGTAGAGCGTCGTCCAGTTCTGACCGTCCTTCGACACCTGAAACACCCAGTTCCTCAACGCAGAGCGGCCATAGCCCCTGGGGGGGGGGGGGGGGGGGGGGGGGGGTTGGACGTAAAATAAATTTATCCGAATGAAATGTTCTTCATGTTTATATTTGCTTCCTTCATGAATTAGAGCAAACTGAAAGTGCGTTTGGTTTATTGCCTGGCACGTCCCAGGGGGTGCGTTTGGTTTAGTACCTGGCGTGTCTCAGGGTGTATGCTGAGGGGATGACCCAGAGGCCGAGGTCGACGGCGAACCAGGCGTTCTTGTCGTCGTTGGTGTGGCAGTTGAGGGCGGAGCTATCCCGACTCAGGATGTCCTCCAAGCGGCCGTAGGGGAGGTTGCGCCCTTCTGATGACGTCACCACCACGAGGCCGTAGGCAGCGGGGTTCACCCACTCATAGGCCGTCCTGAACAGAAAGAGGCGTGTTTACCGGGTTACATCGTCTGGATCAGTACAAGAGGATGTGAATGAAGGTCAAAGGTCGCTGCCGCTCTCACTTGGCGTTGGTTCCGACCCAGTAGATGATTCCGTTCTCGTCAAAGTCGTGTTGGTGCCTGAAGGTGAAGGTCTGTCCTTCCCTCAGCTTCCTCACGAAGACGAAGGAGGAGCGCTCAAAGTCGTACCACTGCTTTGCCACCTGGAGGAGGAAGAGGAGGAGGTGAAGCGGGCGGTTCTTTTTACCGGAGGAGTGACCGCGGTGCCGACGGCGTCCTCACCATCTTCAGCAGGTACTGCTCCAGAGACTCCACGGTGGCCAGCGGCTCCATCTTCAGCATGCGGCCGGTCCGGTCGATCAGAGCCGTCTCACCGGGAGCTCGCTCCAGACGGAACCGCAACCTCCTCGTCAGGATCTACACACACACACACACACACACACACACACACACACACACACACACACACACACACACACACACACACACACACACACACTTAATGTGCAGAACAGAACAGGAGGTGAAGCAGAACCCGGCCGGCCGGCGGCTCACCTGCAGGTTGTAGGAGGACCCCGGGGTGTCGTACAGGTGCAGCGGTAGACGTTCGATGGACTCCAGGACCGCTATGAGTTTCCGGATCAGGGCGACAGCTGGTCGGCTGCAGGCGCACAAGCACAGCTCAGGATTTAAACAATGGCCAAAACTACACTGTTCAGTAAAGAAACGTCATTTATCAGATCTTCATCTTTCCAACGGTCCTTGAACACAACATGTGTGACATGGTGATATTTCATCCCAAAGAATTATATTCTACGTGTTTCATTTAAAATCAAATAAAACTTTACTGTCATCAGAAGTTAAAACATTAAACTGAGAAACTATGACGTCATGATTTACTCATCTGAGACCAGCAGTCATGTGACAAGAGAAACACACGTGAGATTAATGCATTTATTTATTTTAAACCTTTCTCATGAATAGAGTCTCCATTTATTTTGCAACATTGGTAAAACTAGGAAAAATGTTGCATTTGTAAATTCTAGTGTTTTGCAATTTTTGTAAAATGATGTTAATGTTTATTTTGAATGATTGATGTCATAATAACTGAGTTGTTCTAGTTCTCATCATGTCATCATGGTTCTGGTTCCAGAGAGGAGCAGGACTTTTATTTTGAAAATCAAGCCCACAGAGAGTGGTTGAGAAGGTTAACGCCCCTTCAGGCTGGTCAGACGAAGAGGAGGAAGAGGAAGACGCGTACCTCTCGTGGTCTTCATTCTCGCTGAAAGCCGCCTTGAAGACGTTGATCCGCTCCATCAGAGGCTTACAGTCGTGCTTCAGGTCCAGGTCCACGCTCTGCAGAGGACACAACACTTTAGCTCCTCCTCCTCCTCCTCTAACTCCTCCCCCCACACCCCGACCCACTCACGTTGTTGAGCACGGTGAACAGAGCCTGGACCAGCCCGCTGCTGCACATCTCGTAGGGGGAGATGGTGTTCTCGTCCTTCAGCACCACGATCAGGTTCTCCAGGGCCGTCTTCATCAGGTCCCTCCACGTGTTCTCCCCCTCGATGCACTGAGGACACAGAGCCGCATTAATGAGCGTTCGCTTCCGGTCTGGTCTCAGGCAGACCTACCTGGTCCCAGCTGGATCCAGGTAGGTCTGTTTGGGTCTCAGGCAGACCTACCTGGTCCCAGCTGGATCCAGGTAGGTCTGTTTGGGTCTCAGGCAGACCTACCTGCTGGATCCAGGCCTCCGGTAGGCTGCCGGCCTACCTGTCTGTTGGTGTGCAGCTCCCAGGCCGACTCCAGCTGCGTGGAGATGTTCCTCAGGGTGACCACCACCCCCCGCGGCATGCTCTCCACGGCCTTGAAGTGGTCGTCGTACAGCTCCCTCGCCATGCTCTTCACCTTCTGCTTGGTCTTCTCCAGCTTGGACTTGAGCTTGCGGCCCCGCTTGCCCGTCCAGCCCGTCACGAACTCGGAGCCCAGCGACGTCTCGGCGGTGAAGGAGTGCTTGGTTCCTCGGTTGGACTCGAACACGAAGCCCGGCAGGTCCTCCTTCAGGATGGTGGCCTGCTGCCCGTCGGAGTTGTGGATGGCGATCTCTCCGTCCTTCAGGCAGGTCAGGGACCAGTTGCCCACCGTCAGCTTAGTGGGACCCACACTGGACAGGATGGGCTGACTAGACGTCACTGGTTTCACCTGGCTCCTGGCCCGCTGGAGCTTCTCCAGGAACTCACTGCGAGACTCTGGAGGGGGAGGGGGGAGAGAGGGGGAGAGGAGGAGGGAGGGGAAAGGAGATGAAGAGGATCAGTGTCGGCACCACAGACCCCTGACCCCCCCCATCCCCCGTAACCCCCATGACCCCCTACCGGAGCTGTCCGACCCCCCCTCTGGACTCCCGCTGGAGTACATGGTGGCCAGCTTCCCGTCCAGGATGAACCGGAACCAGCCGTTGGACCCGTTGGAGAGCTCCAGGGCGGCGGCGTCGGACCAGATGTAGAGACAGTCCCGGCCCCGGATGATGGACCAGTCCTTCCAGTGGTACGGCTTCCCCTGCTGCACCTCCCTGGCGTCCTCCTGCGCCTCCTCCTCCTGCGGGAGCCACAAGCATCGGTTAGAGAACCAGGACCGGGCTCCTGCAGCCCAGATGGACCCTGCTGCTCCTCATGGGAACTTTAAACCGAACAACTTAACACTTAACCTACATCGAAATATTTAGTCCTAAACTCTTTAAATGTTAAATTAACATAATTTAAAACTAAAAAATGTGTAAATTTAAAACGACTGTTTTCACTTTAGTCAGAACCGTCTTTCCACACACACACACCTTCTCCGGCTTGGCCTCGTCCTCGTTCTCGTCGTCGGAGGCGGGGCCAGCCAGCGTGGACACCTTGCTGATGACGCCCAGTCGGGCCAGCTGGTCCAAGAACACGTCGCCCCCCTTGTCCACCAAGTCTCTGATGATCTGCAGAGCCAGCAGGTGGCCGTCGTCATCGTCCTAGACACACACACACACACACACACACACACACACACACACACACACACACACACACACACACACACACACACACACACACACACACACACACACACACACACACACACACACACACACACACACACACACACACACACACACACACACACACACACACACACACACACACACACACAGTGTCATAAAAAGGAACCAAACGAAGCTTAAATAATATTTCATCAGTTTCACTTAAAATCTCTCAAATAAAACGAAGAAGAGAAGAGTGGCAGAGGAGGAGAGGGAGAGGAGAGGAGAGGAAGAGGAGAGATGTCTAGTGTTATTGTCTAATGCAAAAGTGTTTCTTTCAATGAATGATGTCATAACTAAAGACGTGTTTGAGTTCTGTTTCCACAAAGGAACAGGACTTTTATTTTGAAAATCAAGACAGAGAAACGAAAAACACCCTGAAACTGTGTGTGTGTCTCTATGTGTGTGTACCTCCTGGTCGAGGACAGTAGCAGTGATCTCCACCAGCACGGTGGGGAGGTGGTGTCCCGTCTCGCTGTCACACACCTCCTTCAGCAGGACGTCACTGCTGTAGTGGATCATCTTCCTGATGAGGGCCAGGCTGGCTTTCCTACACACACACACACACACACACAATCAGGATGCGTCTGTCAGCATGGGCCCCTCAGGGCCAGCAGGACGTCCCAGCTACCTGATGGAGGGCAGCATGGTCTGCTGGAAGGTCTGGG
>CM042228.1:565000-615000 GCA_023566465.1 Cottus gobio | reverse complement strand
GTGTCTGATAGCTTGAGATCAGATGTCTGATGCTAATGTTAGCTTAGCTTGTGTCTGATAGCTTGAGATCAGATGTCTGATGCTAATGTTAGCTTAGCTTGTGTCTGATAGCTCCAGATCTCTGATGCTAACGTTAGCTTAGCTTGTGTCTGATCGCTCCAGACGTCTGATGCTAACGTTAGCTTAGCTTGTGTCTGATAGCTCCAGACGTCTGATGCTAACGTTAGCTTAGCTTGTGTCTGATAGCTCCAGACGTCTGATGCTAACGTTAGCTTAGCTTGTGTCTGATAGCTTGAGATCAGATGTCTGATGCTAATGTTAGCTTAGCTTGTGTCTGATAGCTCCAGACCTCTGATGCTAACGTTAGCTTAGCTTGTGTCTGATAGCTTGAGATCAGATGTCTGATGCTAATGTTAGCTTAGCTTGTGTCTGATCGCTCCAGACGTCTGAAGCTAACGTTAGCTTAGCTTGTGTCTGATAGCTTGAGATCAGATGTCTGATGCTAATGTTAGCTTAGCTTGTGTCTGATAACTCCAGATCTCTGATGCTAACGTTAGCTTAGCTTGTGACTAATAGCTCGAGATCCAGATGTCTGATGCTAACGTTAGCTTAGCTTGTGTCTGATAGCTTGAGATCAGATGTCTGATGCTAATGTTAGCTTGCGTCTCTTATAGCTTAAGATTCAGATGTCTGATGCTAACGTTAGCTTAGCTTGTGTCTGATAGCTCCAGATCTCTGATGCTAACGTTAGCTTAGCTTGTGTCTGAGCCCTCCTACCTTGACACACTGCTCGGCCAGGTCTCTGCTGGTCCGGTTGTTGAGCTCCACCACCACCAGCCGGTTGCACAGCGCCTTGATGGCCCCGTCCACGCCCACGATCCTGCGCGTGCACTCGGCCGACACGTCCAGGTAGTAGGTGATGGCTCTGGCCGTGACCTCCAGCACGTTATCCGGAGCGCTCTCGTCCAGGAAGATCTTGCAGAGCGCCGGGAGGAACGTCCGAGGAGGACAGCTGGAGGGAGAGAGACGCGGTCAGCCGGCTGACCTTTGACCTCTGGCTGCGCCCACGTGCCAAAGCGAACACTCACGTCTCGAAGCAGCGGTCCACGTTGTCCGACATGAGCAGCAGCATGCAGAGCTGCTCCAGAGCGATGAGCTGCATGTCCCGCTCGTCGCCCTGCCCCATCTGCAGCCACTCCAGCAGGGTGTCGGGGTCCACGTCGGCCATGATGGCTGGCCTGCAGGGACCCAGGGGCGCTATAGGGTCATCCAGTACACACAACACGCTATCCCAGCATGCACCGGGACTTCCTCTGCACGTGGCCTCTTGGTTTCAAACATTAACTAGCTTTGATAAACGAGGAGACTTTATCTGTGGTTTCTCTTCAATAAAGTTATTGTTGATATGAAATATTTATTAAACACCAATGTATTGCATACAGAACAAACTGAATCTCCAGAAACAAGGTTAGGTCAGAAACATTGTGGATTCTATGAAAGCACAAAGTTGGTTTTGTTGACTGAATGTGTAAATACGTTTGCTAAAATACAACTTGGATGTTTTTATTGGGGCTCAAACAGCGTTAAGCATTCAGAAAGACTTCCTTCAGGTAAACAAGAGGGTTCGTTTGAGCCACTGGTCTAAATGTCCTCCTCGTCACCTGACCCCTCACCTGGCTTCCCGTTGGCTACCCGGTCCGGCTCAGCGCCCAATCACTGCTCACAGTTCTGTCGCTGTTTGGGACTCATCCAACCAACCGGACGGAGGGAGAGCGGCAACGCGGACAAGAGAAGCAGCAGAAGAAGAAGAAGTCGCTCTCAGGGGCTTCTGGGACATGTAGTGTCGTCGCCTGCAAGACAAAAACAAGGGAGACTTAACCGTCAGCTGACTTCTGCATCGACCGTGAACCTCCACATTTAGGAGACCCCTTTAAACACACGCCACATGTATGTGTGTGTGTGGTGGTCTGCTGACTCAGCAGCTGGGGTCGGCTCGGGGTCACAGGACCGGTTCAGTACCGGTCAAACAAGACATCTTCATTCCTCACCAGACAAACTGAAACTGGGTCTCCTCTGAGGAGGAAGTGGATGAGGCCTGCTGTCTGTGATCATGTGTGTGTGTGATCATGTGCGTGTCTGTGATCATGGGTGTGTCTGTGATCATGGGTGTGTGATCATGTGTGTGTGTGATCATGTGCGTGTCTGTGATCATGGGTGTGTCTGTGATCATGGGTGTGTGATCATGTGTGTATGTGTGTCTGTGATCGTGTGTGTGTGATCATGTGTGTGTGATCATGTGTGTGTCTGTTAGGGCTGGGCGGTATGGCCAAAAATTCATATCACGGTATTTTGTAAGATTCTGGCGGTTTCACGGTATATCACGGTATTAACATTAATTTATTGACGCCGAAAAGGACCTGCGGCCACCTGAACAGCTGTTCACCGCTCGTTGTTCGCTCGTTGGCCAACTCGCTCGCAACTGCCCAGCGAGCTGTGAACAGCCGTTTGTGTGGCGTGACTTCCGGTCTGTCTCTTCCGGGGGTTTTTCACCTGCATTCCCCTGGGTCCTAAGTCCCTCCAGGTTCAGCTTCTTTGCAATACATCGTTTTCTAAACTACGTCGGACTTTTCAAACCCTCCAGCCAGCAGACACAGCTCCTCTCTGGGCAACACGTTGTGTTGGTGCATCTCTGCTCTCTCTTGTTCCTCCTGCATCGCTCTTTTACGTTTTTTAATGTAGCGACGGAGTTTCTTCTTTCTGTGATAGTGGGCGGGCTGTACCCAGCATGCAGTTCGGCGGAGTAAATTTAAAAAATGTACAATTATTAGTGTTACAAATTGTTTATGTGTCACAAACTGTTGTTTTGTGGTGTTGTGCCTTGTTAAAGCGCGTTAGTTGTGGGTTATTAATTGTTGTTATAAAATTAAAACCATGACTCAATGCACGTAACACACGTAGCTCCGACCGCTTCGCCAGTGACTACGGCTGGGCACCGGTGTGCCGGTATGTGAAAAAGTCATACCGTACGTAAATTTGACACCGGTGTACCGGTTGAAACGGTATACCGCCCAGCCCTACTGTGTGATCATGTGTGTGTGTGTCTGTGATCATGTGTGTGATCATGTGTGTGTGTGATCATGTGTGCATGTGTGTCTGTGATCGTGTGTGTGTGTGTGTGTGTGTGATCATGTGTGTGTGTGTGTGTGATCATGTGTGTGTGTGTGTGATCATGTGTGTGTGTGTGAGTGTGTGTGATCATGTGTGTGTGTGTGTGTGATCATGTGTGTGTGTGTGAGTGTGTGTGATCATGTGTGTGAGTCCTCATGAAGACCAGCAGGGGTCCTGAACAGGAACCAGAGCATGTGACGGTGATGCGATCGTTCCTGGCTCGTAACCATGGAGATCTGTGGTGCACACCCTCTCAGAGAGGAAGTCCTGATCCACAGGACAGTTCCTGTTTCTGGCACTAAGCAGCGGCTCGTAGCCCTGCAGCGCGGCATGCTGGGAGTCTGACGGGTCCAGGCTAAGTTGGTTAGGACCTCATTTGAAGCCTGGTGGCCTGTCTGTCTACCTGTCTGTCTGTCTGTGCTGGACAGATCCTCTTATCGACTGATTAATCCCCCCCAGCTGGTTGCTGGTGTTTGGGGACTATTTATGACTAATGTCTTATTATTATTATTATATTATTACTATTATATTATTATTTATAGACAACCAACATGTACTGTGTCAATGCTGAAGAGCTGACTGGGGAAGAGCTGTATATTATTGATTCTGATTCATGAGGACTCACACACATGATCACACACACACACACACACACACACACACACACACACACACACACACACACACACACACACACACACACACACACACACACACAATATAACCTGGCTTCATGAGAGTGTATGTATGTATGTTACATTTCATTTATCTGACGCTTTTATCCAAAGCGACTTACATGATATACAGTAGACACAGCAACGGTTAAATGAGGGTTAAGTGTCTTGCTCAAGGACACAACGACGCAGACTGCCGGAGCCGGGGATCGAACCACCGACCCTCTGATTGAAAGACCGACTTGCTAACCACTGAGCCACAGTGTATATGTATATACACACGCACAGACACAAACACACACACACTCTATAACCTGGGCTGGCTTCTTGGGTCCGGTCTAGAAGCTAAGACCCGGTCCCGTAGCGGTCTACTTCTTTGTTTGTGACTACGAAGTCCAGAAGGGTCCCTCTGAGTAAACACGACCGGGGTCCTGCTGCTCCCACTGGACTCTGTGACCCGGGTCTCGCCCAGGAGCCCCACTACCCCACCAGACACACGCCAGAGGGCCGAACCGGGGAGCCGGTAATGCGGGTTTAGTGGGCACGAGCTTGGTAGTAGCCGGTTAGCACTAGCTAGCTGAGCTAACGCTAACTAGCTTCACTAAAAGCAGCGTCATCGGGTTTTTTAATGATACAAACATGTATTACCGATAAACACACAAACAACACAACCACACAACAACAACAACACACACGTCATTATAGCCCCGTGGGAGGGGGTTAAAAGCAGCATTAGAATCCGTTTAGGGTGAACTGTCCCCCCGCGGGGCCTCGAAGCTCCGGACGCGGACCGCGGGGCTCGAGTTCCGGGAGAGCCGAGAGGCCGCAGCGCGCAGGCGCGGGACGCTCGGCGCGAGCGACCGGGACGCGCGGGGTACGAGCCACTCACCGTCGACGTCGTGTGCCTCGAGATGCTCCGGGGTCCAACTGGCCGACTGGCAGGGACTCGAGATGCTCTGGGGTCGAAGCGCCGCGCGTGTCGGTTAAATCAAGGCGTTCCCATGTTTTTTCCCCGGTAAACAGTGCGAGGAGCTCCAAGCGGACAAGGAGGCGATGAACGGAGCACCGCGGAATGAAATGGAGCGTCGTTGTGGCGTTCAGGAGCCGCTCCTGAGCTCGGAAAATACGAGATTTTACAGAGATGAAGCCTGAATTTCAAAATGTTTTCTTAAGTAATATATATTTAAAAGTATCTAAAGTATAAGCACAGGCTCATTTCACAGTGTTATGTTATTATAAAGTCATTTTATTAAAAGGCACGGATGAAATATGTCTTCTTCTGTTTTTATTATGAACAAAATATGAGAATTATATTGCTGTAGATACATTGTATATATATATATATATAGTTTTATATATTAAATCTATATATAACTGTCAAACTAATTTAGTACAATTAAAACTACAATATGTAACTCTGAGGTGTAGTACAGTAAAAACTACAATATGTATCTCTGAGGTGTAGTACAGTAAAAACTACAATATTTATCTCTGAGGTGTAGTACAGTAAAAACTACAATATGTATCTCTGAGGTGTAGTACAGTTAAAACTACAATATGTACCTCTGAAGTGTAGTACAGTAAAAACTACAATATGTATCTCTGAGGTGTAGTACAGTTAAAACTACAATATGTATCTCTGAGGTGTGGAATATTTCCCCCATGTTTTGTGTATTAATTAATGTACTTATATTGAATGTTTTCTTTTGATATAGGTTAGATTTAAAATGCTTCGTTTGTATTATGTCAACATCACTATTGTACTTAATTACACATCTAAGTTGATGTGTCATTACCCTTTTTACATTCTACAAGTACATTAGGTGGCCACTTATGTGAATTTGATCTTGACTTTGTGGTTTCCGACAGTCCCTGAAGGCAGCATCTGGAGGTGACGCAGCTGACGTCAGGAGGCACTGCGACGTGTTTGTGCTTCAAAGATAAAGTTTCACAGATAACTTCCTCTCAAACATAATACATCATTCTCTATCGTCATATTTAAATAATCAATTTAAAATTAATAATTTAATAATCTCGGTTGTCATGTTGCTTTTATTCTCTGTATTCTTTAAATTAGTGAACTTGAGTTTTTCTAATTTGGGAGAGATTCTACTTTTGTTATTATTATTATTATTCAGATTACTATCACTATTACTGCTATATTATTTTAAGTATATGGTATGTACGGTTATGAAATAAGCAAAAACCCTAATTACAACATTCTAATTAATAAATTAAATCAATCATTTAAAAAAATAATGTCAATTACATAATAGTGTAAATGTATTAAGTACAAAATAAGCACAATTCAAATGAAAAGGGTAATTTTGTTAGTTACAAAATTAAACAAGTTTACAAAGAACAAAAATAAGCTGAATTATTATGAAGTCAAACCCCTTATTATAAAAACAAGAATAATCCTTAATTACAAAATTACAATAATACATGTTACAACAAAATCAAGCATGATCCCTGATAGCATTTTTATGAAATAAAAAAAAAACTTATAAAAGTTTCCAATTCATGAAGTAAAAAAAGAAGTCCTTAATTATAAAAGTACTGAAGTACAATAATAGCAATGATGTGAAACCCTCAATTATGAAATATCCATCCATCCATCCATTTTCCACCGCTTATCCGGGGTCGGGTCTTGGTGGCAGCAGGTCCAGCAGGCTGACCCAGACTTCTCTCTCACCCGCAACATCTACCAGCTCATTCTGGGGGATCCCGAGGCGTTCCCAGGCCAGCTGGGAGATATAATCCCTCCAGCGTGTCCTGGGTCTTCCCCGGGGCCTCCTACCAGTTGGACGTGCCTGGAAAACCTCTACAGGGAGGCGTCCTGGAGGCATCCTAATTAGATGCCCGAACCACCTCAGCTGACTCCTTTCGACACGAAGGAGTAGCGGCTCAACTCCAAGCTCCCTCCTGATGTCCGAGCTCCTTACCCTATCTCTAAGGCTGAGCCCTGCAGAGGAAACTCATCTCCTTACACTATCTCTAAGGCTGAGCCCTACAGAGGAAACTCATCTCCTTACCCTATCTCTAAGGCTGAGCCCTGCAGAGGAAACTCATCTCCTTACACTATCTCTAAGGCTGAGCCCTACAGAGGAAACTCATCTCCTTACCCTATCTCTAAGGCTGAGCCCTACAGAGGAAACTCATCTCCTTACCCTATCTCTAAGGCTGAGCCCTACAGAGGAAACTCATCTCCTTACCCTATCTCTAAGGCTGAGCCCTGCAGAGGAAACTCATCTCCTTACACTATCTCTAAGGCTGAGCCCTACAGAGGAAACTCATCTCCTTACCCTATCTCTAAGGCTGAGCCCTGCAGAGGAAACTCATCTCCTTACACTATCTCTAAGGCTGAGCCCTACAGAGGAAACTCATCTCCTTACCCTATCTCTAAGGCTGAGCCCTACAGAGGAAACTCATCTCCTTACCCTATCTCTAAGGCTGAGCCCTACAGAGGAAACTCATCTCCTTACCCTATCTCTAAGGCTGAGCCTTACAGAGGAAACTCATCTCCTTACCCTATCTCTAAGGCTGAGCCCTACAGAGGAAACTCATCTCCTTACCCTATCTCTAAGGCTGAGCCTTACAGAGGAAACTCATCTCCTTACCCTATCTCTAAGGCTGAGCTCTACAGAGGAAACTCATCTCCTTACCCTATCTCTAAGGCTGAGCCCGGCCACTCTACGGAGGAAACTCATTTCGGCCTCTTGTATCCGCGACCTCGTTCTTTCGGACACGATCCAAAGCTCGTGACCATAGGTGAGGGTTGAAATATCCCAAATCAATAATTACAATGTTCTTATGAAACAATCAAAATGATGAATTATCAAAAAATCTTAAATTAACAAGACAAATGGTGATAAAGTAATATCAGCATAGTAGTTTAACTCTCACCTGCTGCAGTGACCTCCAGGTGGGGTCCAGGACCCAGTGACATCATGGGTGGGCGTGGTTACAGGTAGGCGTGGTTACATATGGGCGTGGTTACAGGTGCAACAGGGCACAATGCTGACCCAGTTACTTTAAATGCAACCTTTACTTTAAGTTTCCAGACTCAAACATCACACAGACAAACCTTCATCATCATCTTCATCACTAATCAAGAAACCGTGAACGTGAATTAGAAGAAAGTCGTCTTTTATTAACGCCTGCGTTAGAAAACAACCAGGTGACTCCTTCAGGCCTCACCAGGTGAGGTGGATCTTCAGTGTTTTATTGTGACAGGGTGAACAGGAACTCACTCACATTCCTCTTCACACTGAGGATCAAACATCACGTCTCACACGTATAGGGTTGTTTATTAAAGTGCTGAAGACTAAATTGTCCCTTACAGGCCACCATATGATTCACGGGATCCTTCAGACATAACACTCAACAAATCAACATACGGGTTATTGACATTCATTCGTTCCTTCATCAGCGTGACCTCTGACCTCCTTTTACTGGTAGTGACAACATGGAGCCGATCATTCCTTCAAAATAAAAGCCTCCCTTTCATCGTCAGAGCTCATCGAACAACAGTTTGTTTCATTGGACTGGAGGAGGCGGGCGGGCGGGGTCAAGGGGCCATGCGGCCGCGTGAGCCGGTCACCACAGGTTCCATATTTAATCAATCGTGTTACATATTCAATGCTGTTAAACATGTGAATCTGCTCTCAGGTTCAGATCCTCAAACCGAATCTGAACCACAACTAGCTCAGAGCAGGAAGGTGCTTTTATTCTGAAGGCTTTGGGGGGAGGCGATGTGGATCTAAAATAAGCGGGTCTGTTGTTGCCTCTGCATCGGCGGACCCCTTCACTGCCTGTTCGTAAATCAGACAACTCGCAGTGACAGTTGACGTTCTTAGTTTTTGAACTTTTTTTTGAACGTTCTTTACTATATTTTAATTTTACAGCATTTTGGTCAACTGATGTTTTTAAATGTGCTTCATGAATACATTCGAAATTTGAAATACGTAAAAATTTAACTTTTTTAAAATTATCTTTGTAAAAGAAAACGAAAAACGAAAAAAAGTCGGAATTCTTGAAACCCAAAAATCTTTTTTCTTCAAATTCTGAGAATAAAGTTCATGAGTTGACTCATTTAGACTTAACACGGCTGATGAAAATGAATATTGCTCTAATATTCCTGTCGATTAACGTAGAACGCCTCCATGACCTTCCTCCTGCAGCGACAACCTTGAACTAACTTAAAGGAGCGGTGTGGAGGATTTAGTGGCCTCTGGTGGTGTGTGTGTGATATATATATATATATATATATATATATATATATATATATATATATATATATATATATATATATATATATATATAGTGATTATTGACAAAAGAGCGTCAATGACAGCGGTGGCGTGTGATTGGGTGGCGTGCAGCGTGCGTGAGATGTGGGAGGAGTCACCGCCAGAGACCCCGCCTCACAGGAAGTGGGTCTTGAGCGTGATGCTGGGGGAGGACTTGGCGGGGGAGGACCTGGCTTTAGCCGTCAGACTCTCCTGGTTCCCTCTGACGGCGGCTTCCAGGCGAGCCTTCAGGGGCGGAGCCGAGGCGACCAGCGACCTGCGGGGTCACACGGGTCCACACGATTATTATCTCTGGACCCCTTTAACCCCTTAACCCCTTTCCTTCCATCTATAAGCAGCATGTAACGTGTAATAAATGCTTATAACTCACGCTGTGACTGCGTGTTATGAAGCCTTTATTACACTTCATGTTGGGGCTCCGGTACCTGAACACAGCCGAGTGCTGCGGGCCGAGACGCATCAGGTCCCTGAGCGCCGCCTCGTGGAGCGACCGGGACGCCGCGGGGGCGGAGCCCAGAGCGTTTTCGTCCAGCAGGAAGGAGATGAGGAGCGGCAGCAAGACGGCCACCAGCGGAGGACCTGAAGGCCACAACACACCCCAACAGGAAATGAGCTTCAAAATAAAACACTCTGGACCCACAAACCCGCCGGCCAGATTCCTCTCAGACAATCAGCACGAAATACACGTTTCACAGCCAGAAAATACCAGCGGATGTTCACATTTCCAACGGTCCTTGAATGAATCATGTGTAGTTGTATACTTAAGGCTGGAGTGTTGTCTGTTAGTCTCGCGTTTAATCTAAAGACATATCTTATGATAACAATAATAACAATAAAACGGACTCACGCTGAGACGGTTCTGCAGCCTGGACTAGAGCCTCCATGGCTCGGACCCCCTCCAGGACCCCCCCCAGCTCCTCTGGACTCTGAGGACGACTCCGCTCCACCTTCTGAGGAGGACAATTATTCATCGGATCATCTTTTCAAAATAAAAGCATAAGAATATTCACATTTGATCAGGATGTGGTCTGGGTCCCACGTTGTCGTCAACGATTCAATATCACTGATTGATTCATATTTTCCAGTCACAAGAGTTTGGTACCTGCAGGAATCGAACCAGCGGCGGTCCGAGCGCCTGGATGTACGGGACGACCACGGTGGGCGGAGCCTGAAACAGCGACGTCACCAGCTGATGACATCGACTCACAACCTGCAGCAGAGGAGAGGTGTTACTCTGCTCTTCATCATCATCTTCATCACGGCTGTTCAAAAACTCTTAATAACTTCAATAATGGAAGAAAATCTAATAACTGACAACAATTATAATTATATTATAAATTATATTAAATTATAAATGTTATTCAAATATTATAAACGACATAACTATATTATTATATTATAATTATATTATTATATTTTAAATGATTATATTATAAATGACATGACAGTCCCAAGAGACAGGAAATCCTGGTGACAGGAAGTCCTGATCACAGGAGGTCCCGGTGACAGGAAGTCCCGGTGACAGGAAGTCCCGGTGACAGGAAGTCCCGGTGACAGGAAGTCCCGCCCTAGTAGAACTCACCAGCGGGTCTTTGGCGTCCATGCTGCTGGTGAAGCGCTGCAGACTGAGCGCGTGCAGAGGCTCCACGGTGCAGACGTCCGGACCGGCAGACAGCAGGAAGACGGTCAGCGCGCTGAGGAGGGTGGCGTGGTCCACCACCGGGTCTGAGACACACACACAGACACGCACAATGTCAATGTCTATGTCTCTATATGTGTGTGTGTCTCTATGTGTGTACCTGCCTCCCACAGGCCCAGCAGGGATCCCAGACCTGTGTGTGTCTCTATGTGTGTGTGTCTGTGTGTGTGTATACCTGCGTCACACAGGCCCAGCAGGGACCCCAGACCTGTGTGTGTCTCTATGTGTGTGTGTGTCTGTGTGTGTGTGTACCTGCGTCCCACAGGCCCAGCAGGGACCCCAGACCCGCCCTCAGCAGACGGCTCCAGGCTCCTCGGCTCTTCTCCTGTCGGCTCATCGGTGACGTCATCACGGCCTTCAGAGCCTGAAGAGCCGCCTGGACCACCACGCCGGGCCCGGCCCCGCCCACTGAGCCTGCCGCCGGGGAAGCTGGGAAATAAAATGTAAAAAGAGTCACTTTCACTTTAAAAAGATACCAAACAAAATGTAACATACAAATAATTCGGACACCGGGGGTGAGGGAAGGTGTGCGTGTTACCAGTGTGTGTGTTACCAGTGTGTGTGTGTTACCAGTGTGCGTGTTACCAGTGTGCGTGTTACCAGTGTGCGTGTTACCAGTGTGCGTGTTACCAGTGTGCGTGTTACCAGTGTGTGTGTGTTACCTGTGTGTGTGTGTGTGTGTGTGTTACCAGTGTGTGTGTGTTACCAGTGTGTGTGTGTTACCAGTGTGTGTGTGTTACCAGTGTGTGTGTGTTACCAGTGTGTGTGTGTTACCAGTGTGTGTGTGTTACCAGTGTGCGTGTTACCAGTGTGTGTGTGTGTTACCAGTGTGCGTGTTACCAGTGTGTGTGTGTTACCAGTGTGTGTGTGTTACCAGTGTGCCAGTGTGTGTGTGTTCCCGCCAGGACAAATTCCTTGTATGTGTAAGCATACATGGCAATAAATGGTTCTGATTCTGATTCTGATTCTGATTACCAGTGTGTGTGTGTTACCAGTGTGTGTGCTGGGCTGTAGCACCATCTCTCTGAAGACTCCCAGCAGCAGGTAGAGGACGGTGGGGAGGACGGACACGCTGCCTGCAGGAGGACAGACGAGTCAGAGTTGGCAGGTGTGTGTATGTGTGTGTGTGTGTTGTTCTCACCTTCTGGGGAGCAGATGGACGGCAGCTCAGAGATGACACACAGAGCGGACGCCACCAGCTGACAGTCGCTGTCAGTCAAACTCCACACCGAACCGCCTGGACCTACACACACACACACACACACACACACACACACACACACACACACACACACACACACACACACTAATTCCTCCTCCTCCTCCTCCTCCTCCTCCTCCTCCTCCTCCTCCTCCTCCTCCTCCTCCTCCTCCTCCTCCTCCTCCTCCTCCTCCTCCTCCTCACCAGTAGGACTGGTTCCAGCCAGTTTGGGGCTGAGCTGTGGAAGTTTCCGGACCAGCACACAGAGGCAGAGCTCCAGCGCTCCGAACACCAGCGAGCGCCCGGGAATCAAACCGCCGGTGTCCCGACCCTCTCCGATCTCTGGCAGCGTCTCCTTCTCTGACGCTCCGTCATCCACTGAGGAGCCAAACAGAGTGTGTGTCAGAGTGTGTGTATAAGAGTGTGTGTCAGAGTGTGTGTATAAGAGTGTGTGTCAGTGTGTGTGTGTATAAGAGTGTGTGTCAGTGTGTGTGTATAAGAGTGTGTGTCAGTGTGTGTGTGTATAAGAGTGTGTGTCAGTGTGTGTGTATAAGAGTGTGTGTCAGTGTGTGTGTATAAGAGTGTGTGTCAGTGTGTGTGTATAAGAGTGTGTGTGTATAAGAGTGTGTGTATAAGAGTGTGTGTCAGTGTGTGTGTGTATAAGAGTGTGTGTCAGTGTGTGTGTATAAGAGTGTGTGTCAGTGTGTGTGTATAAGAGTGTGTGTCAGTGTGTGTATAAGAGTGTGTGTCAGTGTGTGTGTATAAGAGTGTGTGTCAGTGTGTGTGTATAAGAATGTGTGTCAGTGTGTGTGTATAAGAGTGTGTGTCAGTGTGTGTGTATAAGAGTGTGTGTCAGTGTGTGTGTCAGTGTGTGTGTATAAGAGTGTGTGTCACTGTGTGTGTCACTGTGTGTGTCACTGTGTGTGTCACTGTGTGTGTCAGTGTGTGTGTATAAGAGTGTGTGTCAGTGTGTGTATAAGAGTGTGTGTCAGTGTGTGTGTCAGTGTGTGTGTATAAGAGTGTGTGTCAGTGTGTGTTTCAGAGTGTGTATAAGAGTGCGTGTCAGAGTGTGTATAAGAGTGCATGTCAGTGTGTGTCAGTGTGTCAGAGTGTGTGTCAGAGTGTGTGTCAGAGTGTGTGTCAGAGTGTGTGTCAGAGTGTGCGTCAGAGTGTGCGTCAGAGTGCGTCAGTGTGCGTCAGTGTGTGTCAGTGTGTCAGAGTGTGTGTCAGAGTGTGTCAGTGTGTGTGTCAGTGTGTGTCAGTGTGTGTCAGTGTGTGTCAGTGTGTGTCAGAGTGCGTCAGTGTGCGTCAGAGTGCGTCAGAGTGCGTCAGTGTGTGTCAGTGTGTGTCAGTGTGTGTACCTTCAGCACTGTAGCGTTTCTCCCTCACCAGCTCTTGAGCCGAGGTGACGATCTGTCGCAGTAAATCAAACACGGCGATCTGAACGGCCGAGGACTCTCGAGTCACCATGAGGCGGTGCAGCACCATGAGCAGCTCCACACCCAGGGCCTGGGGGGAGAGGGGTATCAGGTCTAGTCTGGCACCAGGTCTGACCTCTGGTCTGGAGTTCAGGTCTCACCTGGTCGTTCCCGATCTGGGCCCGGGGCCAGGGGACGTCCAGCAGCGCCTGCAGAGCTCGCAGACAGGAAGTGATGTTCTCCATCTGGTCGTCCGAGTGCGGAGAACACAGGAACTCCACACTGATCCCTGTGGAACCAACAGAGCAAACATGTAGGTTCTGGGGGGCTGTGTGTGTGTGTGTGTGTGTGTGTGTGTGTGTGTGTGTGTGTGTGTGTGTGTGTGGGGGGGGGGGGGGCTGGTTCCAGACCCAGAATGAGATGCAGTCTGTCGGCGTTGACGTCCTCTGGACTCTTGGCTCCGCCCCCCGTGTGTCCCATGGAGGTGGGTGTGGCCGGACGGGACAGGTAGGCAGGTGTGTCATCTGCCATCACGAAACCTGAAACACACACATCTTTACTCCTTACATCAAAGAGAGGAGGAGGGAGGAAAAGGAAGGGGAGAGGATGAGAAGGGAAGTGGAGAAAGAGAGAAAAGAGTAAAAAAGGAGGGAGGGAAAAGGACAGAGGAGGAGGAGTCAGAAGGAAGATGAAGAGTGAGGAGGAGGAGCTCTGACCGGTGCTGTGGAGCCAGAGGGAGGTGGCGTGGAGGATGGAGGCCCAGGAGGAGGAGTAGTGAGCTCTGGCCTGGGTCACGGTCTCCGCTGTGTAGAAAGAACCTCCTGGAGGAGGAGGAGGAGGAGGAGGAGGAGGAGGAGGAGGTTCGTCAGTCGGCAGCTTGCATCATTCCTCACTAACCCTTTGATCTGAGACACTCACCTGTCTCAGGTAGCTGTGATGCGTACTCCTGTGGGAGGGTCAGCCGGCCGTAGTCCTGCAGCGCCGACAGCCACAGCCGGCTGAGGGTCGACAGGTCCGCCTGCACCAGCTTCAGGAGGCCCGCCCCTCTGGACTCAGAGCTGTGATTGGCCAGAGGGGAGGAGACCGACTGGTTGGCCGTCCAATCAGGACGCTCCTTCTGCCCGCTCCTCTGAACAGCTACGACGTAAACCTGAGAGAGGGAGGAGGAGGAGGAGGAGGAGGAGGAGGAGGAGGAGAAGGAGGCATCAAACACTTTAATCTCACAAGTCCATCAAAATCAGTAGAACCAGTAGAACCAGTAGAACCTCGGCCCAGGCCTTCAGGACGGCCAGCGTTTCCATGGTGGCGGCGGCCTCGTTGTAGAGCTGGCCCGCCGCGTCCCCCCCGGCCTGGACTTTGGCCAATGAGGAGGCCAGGAGCTGATGGACCCGCCGCAAGTCACGGAGGTCGCTGACCACGCCGCTGGCTATCCAGGCGCTGCACACCTGCAGAGGGCGGGACGGGGGTCAAAGGTCAGTGCTGTTTGGTTACCTCATGTTCACAGGCCCCGGGGGGCCCGCTGATGAGGATCACAGGCCCCGGGGGGCCCACTGATGAGGATCACCTGGCAGGCCTTGGCCGTGACGTCAGGAGGAGCGTCGGCGCTGAAGGCTGGTCTGAGAGCAGCTCCCACCTGAACACCAAGTGAGATATTTAGATCACGCAGCCAATCAGAGCACAGCATTCTCGTGTGTACTTCAATGCATTCAGTTTTTCTGGAACACTGCGGCCCTTACGTTGGCCTGGTACTGCTCCAGGATCACGTGACCCGGGAACTCCGGTTCGGGGATGGCCGAGAAGCGCCTGATGATCACCAGCAGCATCTGGAGGCCGGCCAGCCTCAGCGGGTCGCTGTGGTCCGTCGCCGCCATGAACGCCATGCGGACCAGGTCGCCGAGATGGAGCACCAGGAAGTCTGCGGAGAAAGAGGGCAGGAGGGGTCACGGAGGGGTCTGCGGAGTCCACGAAACACAAACCAGAACGTGGGCGGGGTCTCACCGGTGGACTCGTGCAGGCGGCGCTCTTGAGCCAGCGCCGTGTCGAAGTGCGCCGGGTCCGCGGTCTCACACTGAGTGATGATGCGACACACGCACTCCACGGCGAAGCGGCGCGTGGCCCAGCGGAGGGCCGTGAACGGGCCGCCGGACTCCGGCCTCGCCTTGAACGCAGAGGAGTCGTCGTCTCTGGCGGGGTCCGCCTCCTCGTCCTCCTGCCTCGCCTCGGGCGGAGCCCGACAGTCTAAAGAGAGGGCGGGGTTAGGAACCCACTTATACCTTCACCGGAGCTTTCAGCAGCACCTCAGGCGCTTCATCACTCTCACCCTTCAGATACCCTCAATACCTTCAGTTACCTTCAGATACCCTCAATACCTTCAGATACCCTCAATACCTTCAGTTACCTTCAGATACCCTCAATACCTTCAGATACCCTCAATACCTTCAGTTACCCTCAATACCTTCAAATACTCTCAAATACCTTCAGTTACCCTCAATGTTAAATGTGTATTGTTAAATGTTAAATGTATGCACCTTCCCGTCAGGACAAATTCCTTGTATGTGTAAGCATACATGGCAATAAATGGTTCTGATTCTGATTCTGAATACCTTCAGATACCCTCAGATACCTTCAGTTACCCTCAATACCTTCTGATACCCTCAATACCTTCAGATACCTTCAGATACCCTCAATACCTTCAGTTACCCTCAATACCTTCAGATACCCTCAATACCTTCAGTTACCTTCAGATACCCTCAATACCTTCAGATACCTTCAGATACCCTCAATACCTTCAGTTACCTTCAGATACCCTCAATACCTTCAGTTACCTTCAGATACTCTCAAATACCTTCAGTTACCCTCAATACCTTCAGTTACCCTCAGATACCTTCAGTTACCCTCAATACCTTCAGATACCTTCAGTTACCCTCAATACCTTCAAATACTCTCAAATGTGGACTGTGGTCAGTGGTTCCATCCCTGGCTCCACTAGTCCATGTCAATGTGTCCTTGAGCAAGACTCTTAACCCTCACTGCTCACCTTTGCTGTGTCTACTGTATATCATGTAAATCCCTTTGGAGAAAAGCCTCAGATAAATGAAATGTAATGTAAAATAGGGGCGACTGGCTCAGTGGTTAGCAAGTCAGTCTTTCAATCAAAGGGTCGGTGGTTCAAACCCCGCCTCAGCCAGTCCATGTCGTTGTGTCCTTGAGCAAGACACTTAACCCTCATTGCTCACCGTTGCTGTGTCTTCGGTCTAATGTATATCATGTAAGTCGCTTTGGATAAAAGCGTCAGCTAAATGAAATGTAATGTAATGTAAAATACCTTCAGATACCTTCAAATAATCTCAGATAATATCAGATACCTCAAATACCCTCAAATACCTTCCAATACGGCTGTCAGTCATTACCCGTCACCAGGGAAGTTAACTAATTTAATGACTGCAGACTCAACATGTGACCTTGAACCCACCGGCGGTCGCAGACAGGACGTCCTTGCAGAGTTTGAGCCAGTGTCCCAGTTTGCCGCTGGTGGTGCTGGACGCCATCATGTGGACCAGCGTCTCCTGGATGTCCCTCCTCAGACCTGGATCGGACTCCCGGTCCAGCAGAGTAAACAGGGCTCCTTCCAGACCCACCTCCTTTATGGTGACGTCTGCAGAGGGAGCAACAGGAGGGCGACATGTGACGACTGCGTCTCGGGTCGGACCAGCAAGGCGGGGCCAGCGAGGGCGGGGCCATTGAGGGCGGGGCCAACGAGGGCAGGACCATTGAGGGCAGGGCCAGCAAGGGCGGGGCCAGCGAGGGCGGGGCCAACGAGGGCCTGCATGCAGCGTTCAAAGGAACCACTCTCTTAAGAATCGCTACCTGAGAATGAGACGTCTACATACCGGAGCCCAGAAGGGACAAACCAGAGACGTTTGAGTTTTACCGTCGCAGACCGTACTACCAGTTGGTTGCAATCTGTAACCTCACACCTGTAGGACACACTGTACCTTTAAGATCAGTGTTCAAAAGCAGCTCACCTGTCAGACTGTATGTGATGCTGGATCTGCTTTTAGTGGAGTTTATTTCTATTGTCTCGTGTTTTGTAAATAAAGTTAGCAGCTTATTTGAAATGTTGCGATTTCTGTATTTGGAAGAGTTGAAGTAAATGTATACTTTAAAAAAGAGGCAATTCATTCTAGACAAACTCTTAAGTATCTCTGATGTCTGGATCGTAAAGAGAACATCGTAATAATAAAGCCTCACCCAGCTGCGTGTTGTCTCGGCGGGGCAGCTGCTTCACGAGCGTCACGGCCTGGACACAAACCTCCAGAGCCTCTCGCTGGACCAGCTGACGCAGACACGACACCACGGCCCGGCGGAGACACAGGTAGGAGCTGCACAGGTGGGCCTGACACACACACACACACACACACACACACACACACACACACACACACACACACACACACACACACACACACACACACACACACACACACACACACACACACACACACACACACACACACACACACACACACACACACACACACAGTCAGCAGCCCTCTAACAAGTCTCTTCAGCATGCAGCTACACATGTTTCCTCCAGACTCTCAAACTGAACCCTTTGAAGTGAGTTTGAGGTTCTGCTCCAGAGTTTTAGGACAGGAGCGTTTGGAGAACCGGGTCTCTTCAAACACACCAGACTCCATTGATCAAAGTAGGGATTTAACCATCTGTTAGTTAGTTGGTGTTATGAGGTGACTTTGGAGTTTTAAAGCGACCGCTTTAAAGTTCTCTGGATCGCGTGATGATGAGCTGAGGATCCTTAAGATTCATTTAACAGGATGGAGCTTAACGATAATGAGTAATAATTCAATGTGAAAGCTCTTTCTGGAGGAAACACGTCGTCACAGCAGACGCACAAACAGCCTGAAGCTGGTGTTATTCAGTCTGCAAAGCAAACGAGGGGAAAGGAAACTGCAACAGAGAAACGGTGAGAAGGCTGGAACGTTAAGCAGCAGCTGTGAGTCAACACGATGTCAAACACAGGACGGAGTTCAAGACAGAAAACCGAGAGCGCTTAGAAGAATCGATGAAAGCTGTCTTCAAAATAAAAGGCCTTTAGAAAGAAACCTACCAACAAGGAATAATCCAACAAGATCTCCTGCAAGACACAGGACAGGGTCAAAACACACACCCTTCATTAGTGTTTATTAGACGCTAGACAGAGAGGAGGCGGGGCTTATGGGTTCAAGTTATCAACCACGTGAGAAATAACCTCCAGTGCTGCTCTGTTCATGTTGGAGAAGAACCAGATATAGTTCAGGTGTGGTTCAGGTGTGGTTCAGGAGTGGTTCAGGAGTGGTGAGTTGTAGTCCAGGTGTAGGTGACGTGTAGTTCAGGTGTGGTTCAGGTGTAAGTGAGGTGTGGTTCAGGTGTGGTTCAGGTGTAAGTGAGGTGTAGTTCAGGTGTGGTTCAGGTGTAAGTGAGGTGTAGTTCAGGTGTGGTTCAGGTGTAGTTCAGGTGTAAGTGAGGTGTAAGTGAGGTGTAGTTCAGGTGTGGTTCAGGTGCGGTTCAGGTGTAAGTGAGGTGTAGTTCAGGTGTGGTTCAGGTGTAAGTGAGGTGTAGTTCAGGTGTGGTTCAGGTGTAAGTGAGGTGTAGTTCAGGTGTGGTTCAGGTGTAGTTCAGGTGTAAGTGAGGTGTAGTTCAGGTGCGGTTCAGGTGTAAGTGAGGTGTAGTTCAGGTGCGGTTCAGGTGTAAGTGAGGTGTAGTTCAGGTGTGGTTCAGGTGTAAGTGAGGTGTAGTTCAGGTGTGGTTCAGGTGTAAGTGAGGTGTAGTTCAGGTGTGGTTCAGGTGTAAGTGAGGTGTAGTTCAGGTGTGGTTCAGGTGTAAGTGAGGTGTAGTTCAGGTGTGGTTCAGGTGCGGTTCAGGTGTACTCACACACAGTGCAGGTACGAGGCTGGCCAGGTTGACGTGTGGAGGTGAGAACATGTGCAGCTGCTGCAGACAGGAAATGGCTCTAGCCTGAACCAGAGAGTCCGGACTGTCCTGCATCACTTCACATCCGACCAGACAGGTGGAGCGCAGACCGGATACTGCTGCACCTTCACCTGACGGAAACATTACATCATTCACACCTGCTACACCTTCACCTGAAGGAGACATTACATCACGCACACCTGCTGCACCTTCACCTGACAGAGACAGGTGAAGGTGGGAGGTACCTTGCAGGTCGGGGCCTATGCAGGTGATGAGGGCGTGCAGGCAGCGGCCCAAGCTGCAGTGCACCTCGGGGTGGGTGGGCGGAGCCGACAGCAGCAGGCGGAGCACCAGGGAGAAGGAGGGCTCGGCGTGGGCGCGGTACAGCCCACCTGATAGGTCCACCACCAGAGACAGGCTGTGGAGGGACCAGGTCTGCACCCAACACACACAGAGCACATTCAGGGGTTAACCCTCAGAGCCCCAACCGCCAGAACTACACCGTTTATCAGGTCAGATGTTCATGTCTCCCACGGCCCTTGAACACCACATGTGTAACAAACACTTCAGGCAGGAAAAATAAAAAAGCTTAAAATTGTGATTTTTCTTATCAAATATATTTTATTCCATGAGTACGAATTTAAAATGTCTCCAGAAATAAACCGTTTACTTTCACCAGATTGTGTAAAAAACATTAAATTCTGACCTGATTCACCTGAGACCAAAAGTCACGTGACAACAAATCCTTCCATCACTGGCAACACTAGATTCCTGTATTTTCAATTGTTTTGTGACCTCACATAAACAGGTGTGTGTGTGTGTACGTACCTGGACCTCAGGTGAGGTGCTGTCCTGGCTCAGGGTGAACAGGACCCCCAGGCAGGTAGACAGGTGTTGAGGTGAGCTGATTCCTCCGGTGTAGCGGTGCAGCGCCCCTAGAGCCAGAGCGAAGCCACTGCGAGACGCCGCGTCCCGGGCCGTCTTAAGCCTGGGGGGGGGGGGGGGGGTGTACCAACGTAGCGTAACTCTTGGTAGCTAAACAAAATCTAAAAAATCTTCACAAATATGAAATTAAATATATTTAAAAATAACTACTCAAAGAAACATCTTTCCACCCAATGAAACGTCCCTGCTGGACTGGAAACGGAGACCAAATAAATAGAACCATGGTCTGGTGTATATATATATATATATATATATATATATATATATATATATATACACACCAGACCACAGGTATGTGGTTGTTAAGCCCCGCCCTGTTGACATGTGTATGTGTTAAGCTCCGCCCACCTGTCGAAGCAGAGCAGGGACACGGACACGGTGAAGCCGGGGTCTCCGACCACCTGAACCAGCCGGGCCAGACCTTCAGCAGCCAGGCACCTCAGCAGAGGGCTGAGGCTCTCCAGGGCCCCCGACAGGAGGGACAGGGCCGGGGAGCGCACCTCCTCGGGCCCTAGGGGGCCCCGAACACCACCCTGGTGCTGAGGAGGAGGAGGAGGAGGAGAACAAGGGTTATCTTCATCTAACTTCATCAGGTGGTTATTATACAGACAATAACAAGCTGAACGTATTATGAATAAGTCTTTTACTACTGACTCTAGTACTACTGACTCTACCACTACTGACTACCACTACTGACTCTACCACTACTGACTCTACCACTACTGACTATACTACTGACTCTACCACTACTGACTACCACTACTGACTCTACCACTACTGACTCTACCACTACTGACTCTACCACTACTGACTATACCACTACTGACTCTACCACTACTGACTCTACCACTACTGACTCTACCACTACTGACTCTACCACTACTGACTCTACCACTACTGACTATACTACTGACTCTACCACTACTGACTCTACCACTACTGACTATACTACTGACTCTACCACTACTGACTCTACCACTACTGACTCTACCACTACTGACTATACTACTGACTATACCACTACTGACTATACCACTACTGACTCTACCACTACTGACTATACTACTGACTCTACCACTACTGACTCTACCACTACTGACTATACTACTGACTATACCACTACTGACTATACCACTACTGACTATACCACTACTGACTATACCACTACTGACTCTACCACTACTGACTATACTACTGACTCTACCACTACTGACTATACTACTGACTCTACCACTACTGACTCTACCACTACTGACTATACTACTGACTCTACCACTACTGACTATACCACTACTGACTATACTACTGACTCTACCACTACTGACTCTACCACTACTGACTCTACCACTACTGACTCTACCACTACTGACTCTACCACTACAACCCCTAGCCACAGTACCTTGAGCAGACTGCAGAGGGCAGCACAGACGTGAGTCTGGACCGTCTGTTGTCGTTGACCCTTCAGCTGGTTGACTGTTTCTACAAACTGCTCCAGTATCTTCACCCTGAGGAAGACCAGCACAGGACTGGTTTGGTGGACTGGTTGACCTTTACTGGTTATCTGGTACTGGTTATCTCAGTTACCTCTGGGCAGAGATGATGTGGGGATAAAGCGCTCCGAAGAGGCTGACGGCGGCGGCGGTGAGAGCGACGGGAGGAGGAGGAGGAGCCGGAGCTTCGTCGCTCTTCTCACACAGACTGAAGGCGTCGTTGTCCAGCGAGGCTCCTCCCACAATGCTGCCGTGCAGCTGCACACAAACACTCGTCAGCACAACGGCCTCTAACGGGCCGTCAGCATCCAGATCACCTGCTGCTCACCTGATCCTCGATGTACGGGTGGTCGCTGCCGTGGAGGGCGGGGCCAACCAGCTGCAGGTCCTCTTGGTGGCAGAGAGGAGGCAGCAGGAGGAGCTCTGAACACGGCTGGTTCAGGTTGTCCTGACCGGACAGATCCCAGACCAGCTGGTTCATCACCAACCCAAAGCTCTCTGCAGGGGAGGAGAGAGATGGCTTTTTGTTGAGGAGGAGAGGAGGAGGAGGAGGAGAGAGAGGAGGAGGCGTGGCCTTACCTTGGTAGGTGTGAGGAGGCAGCAAAGCGAGCAGCTCGTAGACTCTCAGTCTGTAGACCAGAGACCAGCTGAGAACTGAACCACTGTAAGACCGGATGAGAGCCGGCAGTCTGGAGAGACAGACAGAGAGACGGGAGAAGTCTCAGTGGAACAGACGTAACTGATGTAAATGACCCGTCGGTGTGTCGGGGTACTGACTTGGCGAGCAGGGTCACGGCGCAGGCCAATGGCGTGAGCAGACGGCCGATGATGTCATCAGTGACCAGCTCCCTGCAGTGCAGCAGCAGGTTCTTCATGGCTGCTCAGACACCAGAGCAGAGGACTTAAGAGCAGCTCTGAGATCAGACACCAACATCTCTCATGATACTTTAAAGACAATGGACTTTTTCTGTCTCACTCCTTTTGTTCTTCAATCGCCGGAAGTGACCATATATGGACTGAAGAGGAGTGACTTAGAGGTCTGTCAATCATCATCAAAATGTAGCCCCGCCCTAAAGCATCCCCTGCTTTATGGTCTGTCTGACTCTAAATGAGCATAATTTACTAAATGAACATCATGCTGTATTGAAGAAGACTTGAAACTAGAGATTGAGACATAAACTCATGTTTACAATGTTTACTGAGGGAATACATCAAGAGAGAAGTAGAGTCATTTATATAGACTTCTATACAACCAGAGGAGTTGCCCCCTGGTGGTCAGCAGAGAGAATGCAGCTTTAACACATGAAGCATAGACTTCTATACAACCAGAGGAGTGGCATCTGTCTGCCTGTGTCCCGAGTGGGCACAGACAGACAGACAGGTGTGGGGCACACTGACCGCAGAGCGCCCCGGCGCGTCCCTCCAGCGTAACCTGCCACGTGAAGTAGTCCCCTCGGCGCAGCTCCATCTCCTGCTCTCTGAGTGAAGCAGGAAACACACACCGCCACAGGAGGAGGAGACGGGACAGGTGGTGCTCCACCACAGCGGGGCCTGGACACACACACACACGCACACACACACACACACAATGAGCCTGTAACTTGTAAACATCTAAACAGGAAGCTGGTGCTTCAGTGAAGTTTTACCCAAAGTGATGAGCGAGGAGACGAGCAGCCAGCCGGCCCGAGTCCTCTGCAGAGAGATCCGACTGTTCTGAGAGGCTGAACGCAGCAGGTCCTCAGCCAGACCCAGGACCAGCTGCACAGACACACACACACACACACACAATTAAACAAACAAACAAACACACTCATTTTATGGTTATGGACTCCAGGCAACTTAAATGATATGCTATCTAGCGTTAATTAGCGCTAACATTAGCACGGCATGCGTCGTGCTAAGCTACGTAACCAGCGTATTTTTTACCCACCATGCCTTTGGTGTGCGGTATTCCCAGGGGGCAGTGCTGCACCGCGGCCACCAGGGCGGCCACGGCCGCCCCGTACCCGGCCACGGCCTCGGGGGAGGACTTCAGCGCCACCAGACGCTCGGTGCAGCGGTCCAGCAGCCGGGAACCCTGGGACGGCATCGCCATGGCAACGCAGCGCAGACACCAGGCGGCGGCCAGAGAGGCGGAGGAGGAGGAGTGGAGGAGGAGAGGAGGACAGGAGGGGAGGAGGAGGACGGAGACCACCGTGTCCAGGAGGCCTGAAGGGGGACAGATATTATTATTCATAGATATTAAACTGTTCTCATGTGTCCAGCCTCTCCTCCTCTCCTCCTCCCCTCCTCCTCCTCTCCTCCTCCTCTCCTCCTCCTCTCCTCCTCCTCTTCCTCCTCCTCCTCCCCGGTGAGTAAATAATGACGTCATAGTTTCTCAGAGTTTAATGTTTCTTATCAAACATTTTATTTTATTTTAAGTGAAACTCATAGAATAAAATGTTTCTGATGAAATATTATTTAAGCTTTGGTTGGTTCCTTTTTTTGTGTGTGTTTCTGTGTGTGTGTCTGTGTGTGTGTGTGTCTGTGTGTGTGTGTCAGACCTGTGCTGCTGTCGGTGAGGAGGGGGGCGGCGGTGGATCCCAGTCCCTGTATGAGTGCTCCCAGTTCCAACAGACAGCAAACCAGCACGTGTTGACTGGCTGAGACGTCTGCAGACGAAACTCTGGTCTCCACGTTCCCTTCAGTCAGAGCGGAGTCTACACACACACACACACACACACACACACACACACACACACACACACACACACACACACACACACACACACACACACACACACACACACACACACACACACACACACACACACACACACACACACACACACACACACACACACACACACACACACACACACACACACACACACACACACACACACACACACACACACACACACGGTGAGCTAACAGGTCATGTGACCGTGTCCACACGTCTTCCTCGTCTTCCTCACCGGCGGCTCGTTGCTGCTCCGCCACGGCGAGGCAGATGTGTTTGGCAGCGTTGGTCTGAGCCTTCTCCCCCAGCAGGCACCCCAGGGTGCTCCTCAGGACGAAGGAGACGCAGCGCCGGGTCACCGCGGCGTCGCCCGCCGTCTGCGTGGCTCGACCGTGGGACGCTAGCTCCATCAGCAGCGACAGGAAGGACGGGAAGTTAGCCTCCAACCAGGAGCCGCCCAGCAAGGAGACGAAGACCACGCAGGCCTGGGGGAGGAAGAGGAGGAAGAAGATGAAGAGGAGATCAGTCCATCTGGTACCCCTGACTCCTCCCTCTTCCTACCTGTGTGACTCCGATGCGGACCTCCTTGCTGACGGAGCTCGTCCCCTTCAGAATGTCTCCGCTGGCTCGGAGAAACCCCGCCCCGCCCCGCAGGAAGCCCCCCGACAACAAATCCATCGTCTCCTCCAGGGAGCTCCGCCCCCGCCCGCTCTGCCTCGGGGCTGCTGGGAAACGAAGAAGAAGAAAGAGTGTGACCTCATCAAACATTTTTATTTTAGTAGCTGCAGTTCCTCAGACGTCCACTTGGCGTCCCATTTATTTCACACAGCCTCTGTTCACCGTACCGGCGGGCTGCCGGGGCGCCACGGCGGCCGCCAGCAGGGTGCCCAGCAGTCTAGACACGGACACCCGGACGCTGTAGTTGGACCCGTCGAAGGCTCTGAAGCACAGTGTGGCCACGTTCTCCAGCTCGCTGGTCCACAGGAACACGGCCTCCCTCTGCAGCTCCAGCAGGCACTGGGGACGAGAGGGAGCTGTCAATCACCCTGTAGCTCCGCCCCTAAAGCGTCCCCTGCTTTATGGTCTGTTTAACTCTAAATGAGCATAATTTACTAAATGAACATCATGCTGTATTGAAGAAGACTTGAAACTAGAGATTGAGACATAAACTCATGTTTACAATGTTTACTGAGGGAATACATCAAGAGAGAAGTAGAGTCATTTATATAGACTTCTATACAACCAGAGGAGTTGCCCCCTGGTGGTCAGCAGAGAGAATGCAGCTTTAACACATGAAGCATAGACTTCTATACAACCAGAGGAGTCGCCCCCTGGTGGTCAGGAGAGAGAATGCAGCTTTAACACATGAAGCATAGACTTCTATACAACCAGAGGAGTCGCCCCCTTGTGGTCAGGAGAGAGAATGCAGCTTTAACACATGAAGCATAGACTTCTATACAACCAGAGGAGTCGCCCCCTTGTGGTCAGGAGAGAGAATGCAGCTTTAACACATGAAGCATAGACTTCTATACAACCAGAGGAGTCGCCCCCTGGTGGTCAGGAGAGAGAATGCAGCTTTAACACATGAAGCATAGACTTCTATACAACCAGAGGAGTCGCCCCCTGGTGGTCAGGAGAGAGAATGCAGCTTTAACACATGAAGCATAGACTTCTATACAACCAGAGGAGTCGCCCCCTGGTGGTCAGGAGAGAGTATGCAGCTTTAAGACACGAAGCATAGACTTCTATACAACCAGAGGAGTCACCCCCTGTTGGTCAGGAGAGAGAATGCAGCTTTAACACATGAAGCATAGACTTCTATACAACCAGAGGAGTCGCCCCCTGGTGGTCAGGAGAGAGAATTCAGCTTTAACACATGAAGCATAGACTTCTATACAACCAGAGGAGTCGCCCCCTGGTGGTCAGGAGAGAGAATGCAGCTTTAACACATGAAGCATAGACTTCTATACAACCAGAGGAGTCGCCTCCTGGTGGTCAGTAGAGAGAATGCAGCTTTAAACGTTACCTCGGCGGCGGCGCAGCGTACGGCCATGGATCGGTCCGTCAGGCAGCTCCTCGCCGCCTTGTAGACGTCACGGTGACACGGCACGGCGCTGACGCCCAAACCCCTCAGGATCTTCTCCAGACACATCATGATCTCATAGCGACCCTGAGACTGGTGGGTGGGGAGGGTGGGGGGGAGCAGGAGGAAGAGGAGGAGGAGCAAAGTCAAGGGAAATAAAGAAGTCAGATTAATCGGTTCAGGTGAAACTGGTTCAGTCCTTAAAATAAACCAGAATGAATCAAACATGAACTGGTTTGATGAAATAGAACTTAAAGATTTGTATTATTCCCTCTAAGCTTCACAGCAGCAGCCCCCAACCCAAGAACTGAGACTGGTCCAGGACCAGGGCTACACTGAGACTGGTCCAGGACTAGGTCCCGGTTTGGACCACCGACCTCGGCGCTCTTCATGGCCTTCAGCAGGTTGGTCACGGAGTCCTTGAAGGATCCGGCGAGCCTCCGGCCGAGCTGCTGGAACAGAGCACCGAGACACGCGATGGCCGCCCTGGAACACAAACGCACCGTCTCACAGAACCAGAACCAGAGTCCAGATCCTTCATGACTGAAGTTTGGAACCGAAGCTGGAAAAACTATTTTTGTCTGTCTTACAGTCGGGTCGGGAGTCCCGACGGCGAGTCGTCTCTGCTGCGGATGATGTCATTGCACCGGTCCACCGACAGCGTGGCCGTAACAGGGTCTCCCAGGCTGTACAGCAGGGCCAGGCAGTGGGCCAGCAGCCAGCGGGTCGGCGGGCCGGGGGAGCCAATCAGAACGCCCGACAGCTGCTCGATCAGGCGCCGCTGGTTCCGTCTGACGTCGTCCTGGAGGAAGAGACGTGACGTCAAAGTCATGTGACCTCTTTTAACCCCGGCGCTCACTAAAGGGCGTCGCCGGCTCTCACCCGCTCAGCGGCAGGAAGGAGCTTCTTCAGGTGGTTCAGCCACTCAAAGACGAACGCCGCCCGCTGGTGTTCGCCCAGCTGACTGTGCGCCTCCTCGTCCAGCAGGAGGCTGTGGGCTCGCTCCATCGTGCTGCTCCACCGGGCCTCCTTCCTCCTCCTCCTCCTCTTCCTCTCAGCGGGGGGGGGATCTTCTGTCCTGCTCTGCCATTCTCCTGAATCCTGTCACAGAGAGGGGGAATAATTACTCAAACAAGAAAATACATTTCCCACAATGCAACTCAACAACGTCAGAGCTTTAGAAAGAGCGTATCAACATATTGCATCCTGTATCTAATGTCCTCCTAATGTTGTCATTGACTCGACAAACTTCAGACATGTGACCCGTGAGTTGACTGCTGATTGGGGGCGATTGTGGATCAGTGGTTAGCAGGTCCGACTTTCAATCAGAGGATCGGTGGTTCAAACCCCGGCTCAGCCACTCCATGTCGTTGTGTCCTTGAGCAAGACACTTAACTCTCATTGCTCACTGTTGCTGTGTCTACTGTATATCATGTAAGTCACTTTGGATAAATGTAATGGTCTGTGCTGCGTTCAGGTGTTGCAGGACAACACGAAGAGAGAGACTCCAGTGATTTTAAACAGAACTGTTGGCTCTTTGTGTCCCGTTGGACCGGAACAGAAGAAGAAGAAGAGAAAATTTGCCCAGCAGCTCATTAATTATTCAACAGCACGCCTCTCTCCTCTAGTGAAAGAGTCTAAAAGTACTAAAAGTAGTTCCTGCTGCAGTGTGTGTGTGTGTGTGTGTGTGGGGGGGGGGGGGTAAATATATCAGCTGTGTATTAATAACCAGTTCATTATTACATTAAATAAATGACAAAACGCATCTGAAACCCAAAATATTCAGTTTGAAATATTTTTTTCTTTATTACATAAAAACTAAATCGATCAATAAAATGTTTTGTCGATCAATAAACAGATCAATAGATTGATCCGCTGCTTGTTTCCTGTATACACATCTTTTAGGGACAATGTTGAATGAAAAACTGAGGCTGAATTATGATTTATAATTATAGTTAGTTAGTTAATAAGCTAGCTAATTAGTTAGCTAGTTATGCTGGTTAGTTATCTAGTTATGCTAATTAGATAGTTAGTCGGTTAGTTATGCTAATTAGATAGTTAGATAGTTATGCTAGTTAGATAGTTAGTTATCTAGTTATGCTAGTTAGATAGTTAGTCGGTTAGTTATGCTAATTAGATAGTTAGTTAGATAGTTATGCTAGTTAGATAGTTAGTTATCTAGTTATGCTAGTTAGCTAGTTAGTTAGCTAGTTATGCTAATTGGATAGCTAGTTATGCTAGTTAGTTATCTAGTTATGCTAGTTCGATAGTTAGTCGGTTAGTTATGCTAGTTAGATAGCTAGTTATGCTAGCTATACTAGTTAGTTAGTCATGCTAGCTATGCTAATTAGTTAGCTAGTTAGTTGTGTCTTCCTGATGTCACTTTAGAGGAGAAACACATTAATATCGAACACGTTGGAGGATTTTATGAAGAAGCAGAATTATTTTTGGCTGCTTCAGAAACAGGAAGTGTTCAAACTCTGCGTCAACTCCTGAGTGAAATACGTGTTTATTAGTGAATATTGATTGATTTGTGTTTATTAGTGAATATTGTTTGATTTGTGTTTATTAGTGAATATTGTTTGGTTTGTGTCATTAGATTTGACTCAATGCCTTTTATGAAATGTTTTAAAGTTCAGAGGGAGAGTCAGATGGCTTTATTACATCTATTCATTGGATTTATTCATTATTTGATGTATTTATTTATTTGTTTCCTTTCAATTGTTTGTCCTGTTTTTCACTGGTAACTTGTTGATGTTTTATTTATTTACACTTCATCTGTATTTGTAGCAAAGCTTACTCAGTAAGTATCATTTTAATGATTTTGATAATTTAATATCGTTGCATACTGTTGTTCAATCAGTCTGCAACAGTGTTTTATATTACATATATGGCATTTCATTTCTATAAATTATCTTTTACATTATTTGATAATGTAAAATGTAATATATATATTGGAGTAACATAGTTGAAAACCAGGGGCCTGTTGCACAAAACTAGGATAAGGGATTAAGCCAGGATATCTTGGTGATCCTGGCTCAATTGATCCGTAATCCGGTTGCACTAAAGATGGATAGGGGGCAGGAGGATATGTTATGGTATAAATTACCATGGAGATTTATTCTGTGGAGCTAACCTGCTCCAGACCAGGCTAAATTCCAGGATCTATTTAATCTCATCCCTAATGTCAGTCAGCAGTCACCACAAATGGAAACCAATAGTTATTTCACTGCTCACTATACATTGTTATCACATATAACTAGACCCACTGTCATTATTTAAACGTTTGTGATCATTAATTTCAATGATTTTGGATAAAAAATGATTTTTAGATGATGTTGTTGTATTTGATTTTGACCTGCTGCCATGTCCGTTTTGGCCCGTTCATGTTTAATCTAAACGCACGCACACGCACGCACGCACACGCACACACACACACACACACACACACACACCAAAAAATTTGTGCTTTGTGCTTTGTGCTTCCGACGGGGAAAAGTACGCGGCTCTAGTTGCCATGGTAAATCAGTTAATCTGTGGCGGGGTCTATTTGAGTGAGCCGTGAGCGCGCACCTATCCAGGATTGGTTTCACCTGGCTTAATGAATCCGTGTCTGCTCATCCTGGCTTGGTCTTTGTGCAACCAATTAAGCCTGGACGCACATGTTTTGGCTTCATTGAGCTCAGCTGAGTCATTTATCCCGGATGTCTTAATTCTACTTTTGTGCAACAGGCCCCAGGAATCTAATATCCAACTGTTGTTATTGTTGTAAACTACATTAAATTAAAGACTTGAAACAGAGTAACGTTACTAATATTATTATTACTAATATTGTTATTTAATTTAATATTTTTTGTATATATTATATATTTTATATATTTAACTGTGTACCTGTATACATGTTGCTGTCGCTGGATTAATAACTTTCTATTTATTTCACATTAATAACAAACCTCCCGCTAGCATCGGGTGGCTAACCGGTTAGCTAGCGAGCAGGCGTCCAGCGACGCGCGGTCGGCGGCTTCCTACCTGCTGCTGCCCGGGACGCGGGACGGGAAACTCGGAGGAGAACCACCGAGCGGGAAGTTAATGTCCGGTTGTGTTGCTGCTGTGAACGTCACCGATCTGAACGACCACCGGAGAGAAGAGTCACCATCAAGCCACCGGAAACCGACAGGCAGCACATCCGGTTCACGCTTTTCACAATAAAGCACGTCACATTTGTTTTTCATCAATTCAATAAAGAAGAAGAAAAGTGTCCCCTTGATTTATTCTGTTATATTTACACTGTGTATTTACTCCAACTGCTGAACAAATACTTGATGTACAAATAATTGATGTACAAGTACTTCCCCCAGGATAGATTGAGTGTGGATCAGTGGTTAGCAGGTCTGTCTTTCAATCAGAGGTTCGGTGGTTCAAACCCCGGCTCAGCCAGTCCATGTTGTTGTGTCCTTGAGCAAGACACTTAACCCTCATTGCTCACCGTTGCTGTGTCTACGGTCTACTGTATATCATGTTAATCATGTTAATGATATACAGTAGACACACGCTTTGGTTAAAAGCCTCAGCTAAATGAAATGTTATGTAAATATCATTTTTTAAATTTTGATTATCATGAATCATTATTATTCATTTCATTACAGTTCCCTAACTGGAATGTATTCATTTAAATTTAAATACAACATTAAAATGATCTCTATCATGAGTTATTAGGTTTTGTTTTTGTTTCAGCTGATTTTATTACGACTTTTACGATGTTTAATGATTTTTCCTTAAATTCTTTAAAGTCTTCACTTCCGGTCGTTCTTATTGACGCAATCTTAGCTCCATCTGCCAAGTCGATCCACGAATCATCGAGCGCGCCAACAACAACCGTAGAGTCTTCAACCCTGATTTTAGTCTGCCAGGCAGACAACCTTTACAACTGAGGTCTGGGTCTACAGATCGGCAGATGAAGGCTTGTTTGTTTTTGTAATAATATAACAATAATAATAACACGTGTTTGATTGTGTGAGGGACGGATTACACCTCACTAAACTCAAATATTCAGCTACCAACAGCTCTGATACTGCTCATTCTGCTGAAACAGCCCCATACATCTATATAAACACACACACACACACACACACACACACACACACACACACACACACACACACACACACACATCAGAATCAGAACCATTTATTGCCATGTTTGTTTTCAAATTCAAGGAATTTGTTCTGGCAGAAGGTGCATAACATTTAACAATACACATTTAACAGTAAACAGTGCAATAAATGGGAATGGATGAAAGAATATTTATAATTGAACAGTAGAATCCAAAAGTAAAAATAAGATAAAGTACATGGATATATATATATATATATATATATATATATATATATATATATATATATATATATGTATATATGTATATGTTGTATTTAATCATAAACAAGGCATGACGGGTTAGCTGCTGCTGCGCCGTAGCCGTATTACACTGTTACGTAGTATTACTGCAGCGAAGTGGAACAAGAAGAGTCATCAGTAAACAAAACAATTAGAATACACAACTCATAATAGAAGGACGGTATAATAATACAAAGTAAGTATTTGTATTGCACAGGGGTATACATCGATATCTGTAATGCACATGAACCGCCTGTAGGGCTGAGTATTGAATATGCCTGTCAGTCCGTGTAAAGGGAAGAATAAGGAAATTACACCTGTCAGGCCAGGTTAAGGGCGCCACAATAACCTCCAGGACATCCGGTCGATCGTCGAGCGGCGCCTCGACGACCTGCGGCAGAAGCTCCCGGTGCTCCTCCGGTGCTCCTCCGGTGCTCCTCCGGTGCTCCTCCGGTGCTCCTCCGCGATGTTCGGCTGTCTGGTCGCCGGCCGGTTGGTGCAGACGGACGCGGTGCAGGTCGCCCCGGACAAGTTCGTGTTCGACCTGCTGGACTACGAGCACGTGAACCACGTGGCGGTCTTCATGCTGGGCACGGTCCCGTTCCCCGCGGGCTCGGGCGGAGCCGTCTACCTCTCGGTCCCGGTCCCGGGCCCGGGGGGCGGGGGCCCGGTGTGGCAGCTGCTCGGCTTCATCACCAACGAGAAGCCGAGCGCCATCTTCAGGGTCTCCGGCCTGAAGGCCGGGGAGGTGGGGGGGGCGCACCCCTTCGGCTCCTCCTCCTCCTCCGTGGCTCAGCTCGGGGTCTCGGTGGAGGCTCTGGCCCAGCTGGCCCAGCAGACCCCGGTGTCCGGGTCCACCGCGTCCACCGGGGACTCCTTCCTGCAATTCGCCCAGAAGACGCTGGACAGCTTGTTCAACTTCGCCTCGTCGTTCGCCGTGACGCAGGCGCAGATGACGCGGAACCCGACCGAGACCTTCATCCCGTCCAGCTGCGTCCTCAAGTGGTACCAGAACTTCCAGAGGAGGATGAGCCAGAACCCGAACTTCTGGAAGACCTGAGCCGCTAAAGCAAAGACAGTCATTCATAATAAAACAATAACTTTATTCCACGTTTTGGTTTCAGCACATTTTATGTTTTTAAGAAGAAAAGCTTCAGGATTCAATAAAAGAAAAAGTGCTTCAGTCAAATGAACTTCTGTGTGTACTCCACTTCTTTCTGAGGGTTCTGGTGGAGCAGAACCGGTTCTGATGGAGCAGAACAGATTCTGATGGAGCAGAACCCGTTCTGATGGAGCAGAGCGGGTTCTGATGGAGCAGAACAGATTCTGATGGAGCAGAACCCGTTCTGATGGAGCAGAGCGGGTTCTGATGGAGCAGAACAGATTCTGATGGAGCAGAACCCGTTCTGATGGAGCAGAGCGGGTTCTGATGGAGCAGAACAGATTCTGATAGAGCAGAACCCGTTCTGATGGAGCAGAACCGGTTCTGATGGAGCAGAACAGATTCTGATGGAGCAGAACCCGTTCTGATGGAGCAGAACCGGTTCTGATGGAGCAGAACAGATTCTGATGGAGCAGAACCCGTTCTGATGGAGCAGAGCGGGTTCTGCAGTAAAAGCTCTGGTGCTTTGCTACAAGCAGCCACCAGGTGGCACTGCAGCTCTTCAGAATTTACATACAGAATGGTGTGATGCGTTCAGGAACACATTTATGTTCTAGTTTATTATCTACATGGAGGTTTCCTGAGAAATCAACCAGGAAGTAATTTAATAACACAAAGTGAAATGTATGGGACAAAAGTAAATACTTACTAAACTTATTCCATCTGTTTCAGTAATTATTATTATTATAAACCACATTGTAACAGTTGTTTTGCATAAGTATTGCATAAATAGACGTTATTATATTATTATCGTTATTAAACAATTTAAATATATTTTATTGATCATTTTTTCCAGAATATATTTTTCGTTTTATGAAGATGAATTCGTCCACGAGGTTTTATTTTGAAGGTTCCAACCGGAAGTCCTATACTTCCGGTTGGAACCTTGGCGTCTGAGTGGGTGAAAGATCAAACAGCAGCGGGAGTTTTAGGTGAAACACGGCGCGATGAAGACCGACGACAGAACCGGTCGGACCGGACCGAGCCGAGCCTCCCCGGCCCGGCCCGCCTCAGGCCGGCAGGACCGGCTCGACAGGTGAGTCCCGGCAGGTGTATAAAAGGCGGCCGGCCGCCGGCGGCTCCCAGAGCGCTCCAGACCACTCCAGACCTCAAGACCATGTTCCACCTGCTGCTGCTGGTCGCGGTGCTGCTGGGGGGCTACGTGTACCTCACGCGCACGCTCTTCAGAAGCGCCAAATGCAAATGCAATGCGGCCATGGCCGGCAAGACCGTCATCATCACAGGTGAGTCCGTCCGTCCGCGGGGGGCGGGGCTACCATAGGTGGACATCCAGGAGCAGATAGTGGGGTAACTGGGGTTACTGGCGTTAAGGGGGTTGTTGCTGGCGTTAAGGGGGTTGTTGCTGGCGTTAAGGGGGTTGTTGCTGGCGTTAAGGGGGTTGTTGCTGGCGTTAAGGGGGTTGTTGCTGGCGTAAATGTTAGCATATTAACATGAGCTGTTAGCATACTAACATTAGCTGTTAGCATTAGCTGTTAGCTTATTAACATTATCTGTTAGCATACTAACATGAACTGTTAGCATACTAACATGAACTGTTAGCATACTAACATGAACTGTTAGCATACTAACATGAACTGTTAGCATACTAACATGAACTGTTAGCATACTAACATTAGCTGTTAGTACGCTAACATTAGCTGTTAGCATACTAACATTAGCTCTTAGCATACTAACATGAACTGTTAGCATACTAACATGAACTGTTAGCATACTAACATGAGCTGTTAGCTTACTAACATTAGCTGTTAGCATTAGCTGTTAGCTTATTAACATTATCTGTTAGCATACTAACATGAACTGTTAGCATACTAACATTAGCTGTTAGTACGCTAACATTAGCTGTTAGCATACTAACATTAGCTCTTAGTATGGTAACACGAACTGTTAGCATACTAACATGAACTGTTAGCATACTAACATGAACTGTTAGCATACTAACATGAACTGTTAGCATACTAACATTAGCTGTTAGTACGCTAACATTAGCTGTTAGCATACTAACATTAGCTCTTAGTATGGTAACATGAACTGTTAGCATATTAACATGAACTGTTAGCATACTAACATGAACTGTTAGCATACTAACATTAGCTGTTAGCATACTAACATTAGCTGTAAGGGTTATTTTTTTGTCATTAAGCAACACAACAAACACGTGACAAACAAAATGAGCACAGGAGAGAATTTTATGAATTATCATCATAATAAACATAAACAACAGAAACAGAGGCCATCTTCTCTCGTCCACCCGGAGTCCTGCAGCTCGATCCTGGTCCACCATGGATCCAGGTCTCTGAGGACCTGGGCTCATGCTGGGTAGTGGAGGAGCCTAGGGTCCTAGCTGGTTAGCTTAGCATCCACTCTCCTCCCTGGGGGTGCAGGTGGCTCCTCGTCAGGTGTTGCTGAAGCTTCTTCGTGCATGTGGAGTAACGTGTTCCGGTCTTCCTGCTGCAGGGGGGAACACCGGCATCGGTAAAGCCACGGCCCGGCACCTCGCCAAAAAGGGAGCCAGAGTGATCCTGGCCTGCCGGAACCGGCTTAAGGCCGAGGTCGCCATCGCGGGTATCCAACAGGTAGGAAGGAGGAGGCGGCGGCGTCCATTCAGGAATCCCTCTGACGGCAACATGTGGCGGCTTGTTGGGGAGCGGCTGCTCTGCCATGTAAAGTAGTGCCAGTTAACTGACTTACGTTTACTCACCGGAAGGGCATTTCTGTTTCAAATGTAAAAACTGGAGAGAAATGCTTTAATTATCACACTGTTGTTGTTTGAAGTGCAAGCAGTGAAAACAGGTGAAGCGTAATTCAGCTGCAGAGTTAAACTAGAACACAGAAACGAGCGGAAGTGACGACAGGAATGTGAGCGATGAAGAGTTGAAGTGAACGAGTCCACACGTTTATTAGTGGTGATGATGATAGAGATGGTGGTGATGATGATGGTGATCTCGTTCCAGGAAACAGGAAGTACTGACGTCCTCTTCATGCAGTTGGATCTGGCCAGTCTGAAGTCAGTCCGCTGCTTCACTGAACACTTCCTGAAAACAGAGTCCAGGTTGGACCTGCTCATCAACAACGCTGGTACACACACACACACACACACACACACACACTGTGTGACGATATTATTTCATTATTTAGATGAGAACAAGTACTTAAGTTACTTCTAACTTTCTGCTGCACTACACGTTTGGAAAGTTTTCGTTGGTTGCATCCTCGCCGCTAGATGTCACACGCTGGCCCTTTAAGTGAGGGCTCCTCCCACTGGTTGTTATTACATTACATTACATTACATTTCATTTAGCTGACGCTTTTATCCAAAGCGACTTACATGATATACAGTAGACCGTAGACACAGCAACGGTGAGCAATGAGGGTTAAGTGTCTTGCTCAAGGACACAACGACGCAGACTGCCGGAGCCGGGGATCGAACCACCGACCTTCTGATTGAAAGACCGACTTGCTAACCACTGAGCCACAGTCGCCCCCAGTCGGTTGTGATGGCAGGCGGGTCTTTATTCCAGAATAAAGGCTGTGTGGATGGTGTGTCGCACCTGTGGGTGTCACACAGGTGCAATACCAGCAAAGCGGCACACCTGATGTGGAATGCAGCCATAAATCATTACTGGTTTCTCTGTCGCTCACTGGGACAAAGACCTGCTATCTGCTGAGGGCGCAGAGCCAAAGAGTTCAGTTTATTATCATACTTAATATTCTTAACAAAGTGTGTGTGTGTGTGTGTGTGTGTGTGTGTGTGTGTGTGTGTGTGTGTGTGTGTGTGTGTAGGTCTGGTGGCTGACGGGCGAACAGAAGACGGTTTCGGCATCGAGTTCGGGGTGAACCACCTGGGTCACTTCCTGTTGACGTACCTGCTGCTGGAGCTCCTGAAGGAGGCGGGCGGAGGCCGCGTGGTCACTGTGTCCTCCATGGCGTACCGCTGGGGACACATTGACCTGGAGGTGATTCCAGAGACCGGAAGTACAATGTGTACTTCAGGTAGAACCAGAACCACTTATTGATTAAAGTTATATAGTCAAGCCATATACAATAAGAACAATAAGTCAACAATCAATACAATTAGTTTATCAATACAAAAACGCCAATCTTTTATAATATAAAACGGTAAACATCACACAATGTTTAAACCGTAATTGGATCATGACTGAAGTACCGCAACTTAAGACTATGTATGAAGTATTGTAACTTAAGTAGCTTATGTATCACGCCTTAATTATGTATCGCGACTTAAGTATATTATGTAAAGTGACTTAAGTACCTTATGTATTGTGACTTAAGTATCTTATCCATCATGACTTAAGTATCTTATCCATCATGACTTAAGTATCTTATGTAAAGTGACTTAAGTATCTTATGTAAAGTCCACTTGTGAATCGTGAGCTTCAGGACTCTTTGTGTGCTTTGACCTCATGAGACCCCCCACACTCAGGGGGGTCCTGTGTTAACAAACTCGTTGTTGTGTTCAGGCTCTGGCAGTGAACAGACACCTGGGCACCGGCAGGTACAGCTGGCAGTTCTTCCAGGCGTACTGCAACAGCAAACTGTGCAACATGCTCTTCACCCACGAGCTCGCCAAGAGGCTGAAGGGATCCCCCGTCAGCTGCTACAGCGTCCATCCAGGTAACGAGAGGTCACCTGCAGGTCACGAGAGGTCACCTGCAGGTAACCAACCCGCTGACTGAAACAGGAAGTGTGACGTCCTTGTTCGTGACCTTCGCCTCAAACTGTCTCCATACTGGCAGGAAACATGATTCCAGTGCCTCCAAACGTAGCTGCACAAACAGGAAGTAGATCGTTTCATCGTCGTGCTTCTAGAGCAAGGGTGGGCAAACTACGGCCCGCGGGCCGGATCCGGCCCGTTGGGCGTTTTGATCCGGCCCGCCGAGTATTATGAATTATAAATGATAGTAAAGACCGCTGTAACGCTTCTCCGTTCCCGACTTGAGTTTCCCGAAGCACGATGACGGCAAAAGACCAGCATCGATGTTTCTTAACTCAAGTCGGGAACGGAGAAGCGTTACAGCGGTCTTTACGTGCCGTGCTTTCTGCAGCGCATCAGGCTGCGAGTCCAGCTGCTGCTGTCTGCTCACCTCCACCCCTCCCCCACAGGCCAGCGCGCCACGGAGACATGGTCCGTTTTATACGGCATAACGAACGCACATCAGACCCACGGGACTCATGTGACATATAAGGTTCTGCCTGCCAGCCTCCTGCCAGCTTCCTGCATTGAGCCCCTCTGCAACAGGGGGGCTTTTTTTAGACAAACTGCTAGTCAAGTATCAAGCACCAAGGCAAGTTATTTGCTAGCATTTAAATTAGCAAAAGCCAGCAAGCCTTTCTCTGAAGGGGAGTTTTTGAAAGAATGCATGGTAGAGACAGCAGGTCTCTTGTGTCCAGAGAGCAAAAACAAATTCAAAAATGTATTTTATCACGCAGGACAGTGACTCGGCGTGTAGAACTAATTGACGAAGACTTAGCCAGCAAGTTAAACAAAAAAGCTGAGTCATTTAAGTTATATTCGTTAGTAAGTAATGTAAGTTCTCTTTACTTTTTAGTTATTGGCTTTTACTTATAATTTATATTGGTTCACACAAACACTCTCTATCCATCTGATACTGGCCCGGCCCGTCTGTCAAATTTTAAAAGTCAATGTGGCCCCTGAGCCAAAACGTTTGCCCACCCCTGCTCTAGAGAATAGTTTACATCCATTGTAGCTGTTTTTATTTATTTCCGTCTCAGCAAGCAAACGTTTGGACGGATTCCCTCTGTGTGAAAATGCTCATTGACGTGTGTAAAGCAAGGAGAAGCAAACCCAGAGTTAGAAATGCAGTAAAACATGTTCATGAAGGTCTGAAGCTCCTGAGTGACATGAACTATGTGGGAGGGTTCAAAGAGGGGAAGGCACTCTGGAGGTATTTTTAGTCAAACAGTCTTCGTCTCAACCGATGAAGTTTATTTTGAAAGACACGTGATAACATGTGTGAGGGTAGTGTGACACCTGGCGTCCGTCCGCTGAGGTCAGGTGAACCCTAAACCAGTGTGCCCCACTCCTGTAGGTGTGGTCCGGACCGAGCTGTCCCGTAACGTCAGCCTGTGGCAGAAGGTCTTCATCGAGCCCGTGGCCCGGCTGCTGTTCCTGGACCCGGAGGCCGGAGCGCAGACCACGCTGCACTGCTCCCTGCAGGAGGGAATCGAACCCCTGAGTGGACGCTACTTCTCCTGCTGCGCCGTGGAGGAAGTGAACCCGCGGGGCCGAGACGACGCCGTGGCCCGGAGGCTGTGGGACGTCAGCGAGCGCCTCTGTGGACTCTCTTAAGGTGGACTGACCACAAAGGACTTTCCCCTCCACCTTAAACGTTATGGTGTTAAAACCCGTTGGTGTCAAAGGGTGATGAGTCTCCTTCATGTCTGTAACAGCGTCCTTCTATAAACTACTTCAATAAACTACTTCTGTATTAAAGCGTTGCTGTGGAGCATCATTTAAGGGCACTGGGCTCCATCACTAGTGTGCGGCTGCCCCCTAGTGGCTGACCTGTGAAACGTCAGATAAACAGAGTTGGAGCTGAAGCAGCTGAAAGGTGAAGGCGTTGGACGGGTGTCTCCACTAGAGACCTGGATGTGGACTGCACGCCCGCGCTGTTCATCGAGGCTTCATGGCTTACAGATACAAACTGAGATCCATCTGATAAATACAACTTAAACCAGCTTAGTGCTGTACCTTTAATACCAATCAGCTGGTCTCTGTAATAAGATGTCATGGTCAATGGTGTCGAAAGCAGCACTACGGTCTAACAGGACCAGAACAGAGACAAGTCCTTTATCAGCACTAAGGTCCACTGGGGCACTGGGGGGCGACTGTGGCTCAGTGGTTAGCAAGTCGGTCTTTCAATCAGAGGGTCGGTGGTTCGATCCCCGGCTCCGGCAGTCTGCGTCGTTGTGTCCTTGAGCAAGACACTTAACCCTCATTGCTCACCGTTGCTGTGTCTACGGTCTACTGTATAGCATGTAAGTCGCTTTGGATAAAAGCGTCAGCTAAATGAAATGTAATGTCCAACAGGACCAGAACAGAGACAAGTCCTTTATCAGCACTAAGGTCCAACAGGACCAGAACAGTTACAAGTCCCCTATCTGATGCAACTAGAAGGTCATTAGTAATTGTCACCAGTGCTGTCTCTTTGCTATGATGCTTTCTAAATCCTGACTGAAAGTCCTCAAACTATTATCTAGAAAGTGACATAACTGATTTGCAATTACTTACCATAGTGATACAGATAGTCCCCCCCCAAAGACCTTCTACGAAGAGAGTCCCCCCAAAGACCTTCTACGAGGAGAGTCCCCCCAAAGACCTTCTACGAGGAGAGTCCCCCCAAAGACCTTCTACGAAGAGAGTCCCCCCAAAGACCTTCTACGAAGAGAGTCCCCCCAAAGACCTTCTACGAAGAGAGTCCCCCCAAAGACCTTCTACGAGGAGTCCCCCCAAAGACCTTCTACGAGGAGTCCCCCCAAAGACCTTCTACGAAGAGAGTCCCCCCAAAGACCTTCTACGAGGAGAGTCCCCCCAAAGACCTTCTACGAAGAGAGTCCCCCCAAAGACCTTCTACGAGGAGAGTCCCCCCAAAGACCTTCTACGAGGAGAGTCCCCCCAAAGACCTATGAGGAGTCCCCCCAAAGACCTTCTACGAGGAGAGTCCCCCCAAAGACCTTCTACGAGGAGAGTCCCCCCAAAGACCTTATTCACACAAAACAACATGAAGACAGAAACCAAGTCAAAGTTAGAGTGTTTTATTATAATAGTAATAATCATAATAACCAGAATGCAGTGCAACCTTCCGCCCGTCTGATCTGAGAATCTATTGCAGAGAATAATCAGTTATAAAAATATCTCGTCCGGAGTCGTCGGGGGAATAAATGTTTTTCCACTACAGAGTCGACATATTTCATCCCGTTGAAACGACAGGTTTCATTCCCGATGAGAGCCTGAGTGACTCAACTGTTTCCTTCTGAGTTTTATTGTAAACGGAGATGAGAAAACTGTGTTTTACATCATTAGAGACGATTTATTCTAAATGTCCTTTAATATACTTTTACACTGTTTTGTTTAACGGAAATGTACTGAAGTCCCGTCTCCACTGAATACCACGCAATGTTTCTTAGAAAGTGAAGCGTATTCCTGATGTTTACTCTCAATATTACAACATACATTACTACTAAAGACATTTTAGGAAGGTACTCAATGATTATTTGCTCCCTGGTTGACATCTTTTAATGGATCCACATTAATTGAAGCCCCCAAAAATAGATGAAATATTATTTATTTATTTGATTGTAATTCTGATTTAACTTTGACTCCGGAAGTGAAACGTATCCATTTAAATATTCAAACTGCAGCTTATTTCTGTGAGTTTAAATATGAACACTTAATAAATAAATGTGTGAATGAGGAGGAGCTTTTATACAAATCGGATGATCAGCTGCAGTGGAAAAACACGCTGAGAGGAAAAACTAAACCAACAAAACATTAAAAATAAATCACATTTATTGGAGGGAGAATCCCAAACGCATTCTGAAGTCATGAATGACCTTTATTCTGGAGGGACACCAATAAAAACATGTTCCCCTCATGAAAGACATCTTTAAAGACACAGTGAATCAAATCTGACTGCTCTCGTTGTCTCAGGGATCCAGATCCAGAACCAGATCCAGGTCTCTCTGGTCCTCCAAAACTAACCACTTGCCAACTCAAGTCCACTTTCAGTCGATCGAATTGATAAAAATTCTATTGAATAAAATCCTGGAATTGAACCTGTTTTATAGTTAAAATGATCACTTTGTCGGCTCAGTGCCACAGAAACGGATGAAATCTGAGGAATGACAACAAAAAATCTATAAACAGTTTGAGCTAGTTAATGAAAACTTATTAAAATCTAAACTGTGAAGGAAAATACAAACTATTCAAAGTAATGAGAACTTGAGAGAAAGTTATGAGCCAGAAAGTCAGAATCACAAATCTTAATGTAAAAATAGGACTTTCTTTTGAAAATTATGTGATTATAAATTATTTGTCTTTTTGTGCTTTTTTCTTAAAATGAATCTTCAGTGTTTTGTTTTGTTTGTCGTAGAAATAAATGTTTTTTTAGCAGAATTCAAATCTCAAACCATCAACTCCCTTAAATAAAAAATAAATAAAAAAACTTAAATCTTCTTTTAAAGTTTTTACACAGATAAAACTAAATAAAGCTCCCCCCCGCCCCCATTATATCATAGGAACAATATAAGATTTGATTTACAATACATGTTTCTTCCTCCTTTTCCCAGAAGCTTCAGCGGTTTTGTAGGTGACTGATGATCTCAAAGTCTCCGCCTTCTTCTGAAAACTCTTATTTTGAAATACTAAAATAGTTCTGAGAGACAAAATGCTTGAATCCCATTGGCTTAGGGCTGAAAATCGGTCGAGCAGGAAGTCTTTTATTTTGAAAGGTCTAGCCACAGACCCTCAGGTTATGATTGCATGTTGTTCTGTAGATTGTTAAATAAATAAAAAGGACCAGAGTCCGTTCCTCTGAACGCCATCCAGCATGGCTTCCTGTTTCCCAGAATCCTCTTTGTTGTCACAAACATCTTTTAAAAAAAAGAAAAACTCTGTAAGAAACTAATTCTCTGCATAATCAGACCAAGAAATATTCATCCATTATTCTCTCCTCGGCCACTTCAACACTACGATGTCCGTCGCTCTGTGTTTTTAAAGATTTGTTCTGGTTTGGGTGGCGGGCCTCGACCCCGCGACCTTCCGCCGGGAGTCTGAAGGCACTTGATGTCGTGGCAGAGGGAGAGCGCTCCTCAGACGTCCAGAAGGATTCATCCCTTAAATACTGGCCCGCTGCAAAAAGTGACCTCATCCCCGAAAGAGAGAGAGAGCGAGAGAGAGAGACAGACTGCTGTTTGTCCGTCCAGCTCGCAGTACAGTACTGTTGATCTGTGGGGGGTATGAGTGGGGATGGAGGGGGGGGGGGGGGGGGTCAGGCAAGTTGACATTCAAGCTTTTACTTCCTCTATTTTTCTGACTGAAGTGCTGTTTTTTTCCGGTGCTTTGTGGCGCCGCTGAAATGGATGAATTTAGCTTTGAAAGCTTTTTTTAAATTTGAAATATGATGGATGATTGGCAGCGTGTTTAATTATGAAAAACTATAGACAAACCACCGGTTCTTTAAAGTGAAGTATATGTGTTAAAGCTGCATTCTCTCTCCTGACCACCAGGGGGCGATCCTCTGGTTGTATAGAAGTCTATGCTTCATGTGTTAAAGCTGCATTATCTCTCCTGACCACCAGGGGGCGACTCCTCTGGTTGTATAGAAGTCTATGCTTCATGTGTTAAAGCTGCATTCTCTCTCCTGACCACCAGGGGGCGACTCCTCTGGTTGTATAGAAGTCTATGCTTCATGTGTTATTATTAATTAAATATTTGAAGGAGGAAGTCGTTCAGAATAAAAGAACCTATGTGGAGTGTGGGATTGGATCTTTAACACCAGATGTAAATGGCTGCTGCTTCTATAAAAGAGGATATGTAACAGGAAAACACAATAACAGGCAGAAACATTGAGCTTCAAGAGCTAATAGTTCAACAACCGTATTCTCTGAGTCAGGATGCTGTTAGCTTAGCATAAAACGAGGCCCTTACGAGTCAAATGTGTGACGTTGTGATTCATGACTACTTGATTCAAAGTCATGTCTGAGTTCATGACATCATCAGGAGGCTGGTTAACTGCTGCGGTGGGAACACCAAATAAACTATTTATGTGTGATTTAATTGCAACAAACGGATCAAATTTATGCCAAAATACCTTCATAATGATGAAGATTTGTAAAAAGTCTGAATTCAAGTTTTGTGAGTTCTCTCCTCAAGAAGACGAGCAAACAACTTTTAAAATACTTGTTTTCTGAATGGAGTTCGGTTTGAGCAGTGCTAGGCTAAGCTAACATTATGGCGTCACCTAGACGTAAATATGGCAGCGTTGTTTGTACACAAACATTTATGCTCATAGTTTCCTCTAGTCTCTGCACGAACGTCAGGTGTGATATGATATCTTCTCATTACTCAATGTGAACATTAGCATTTGTTAGCTTAGCAATAAGACTGGAATTAGTTGGAAACAGCTCAATGTTTACTAAACTGTTGGACTGCTCCTTTAAGGGTCGGCCATGTTGAAGGGAAGTCTCTGACCGCATCTTTGGTTGTTTGGGGGGTGATGATGGGATGGTGGATGGAGAGGGAGGGGGGTTAGAAGAGTCAAAGGTCGTGGCGTCCAGTAGAAAAAGGTGGTGGGGGTGGGGGGGTCACCTCTGCCGGCCAATCAGAGCCAGACTTAGAGTGACGTACAGCTGCCATATATGGGGCGATGAAGGCGGGGCGAGCGACCTCAGATCTGAGGAACAAGAGAGAGAGGAATTTTCAAGATCAAGGAGGTCAAAGAGGTCGTCATGTAACTGATGAACATGTTAATAGTTTAAGTTAATAACTCTAACCAACTAACTAACCAACAAACCACCCAACTACGTAACTAAATAACTAACCAACCACTTTATCTATCTATCCATCCACCTACCTATCTACTTATCTTTCCCACTCATTAACTAACTACCAACTGACTAACTCATTAACTAACTAATTAACTAACTAACTAACTTACTAACTTACTAACTAACTAGCTAACTAATTAACTCTCTAACTAACCATCTAGCTAGTTATTTAACTAACTGAATAACTAACCAACTAGCTATCTAACTAACTCTCTAACTAACCACCTAGCTAACTCTTTAACTAACCATCTAGATAGCTAGCTAACTAACTAACTAACAAACTAGCAAGCTAACTAACTAACAATCTAGCTAGCTATTTAACTAACTCTCTTACTAACTAACTAGCTAACTATAACTAACTCTCTAACGTCTAGCTAGCTATTTAACTAATTGAATAACTAACTAACTAGCTAGCTAACTAACTCTCTAACTAACCATCTAGCTAGCTAACTAACTGATTCTCTAACTAACCATATTACTAGCTAGCTAACTGACTAAGTCTCTAACTAATCTAGTTAGCTAGCTAACTAACTGAATAACTAACAACTAGCTAGCTAGCTAACTAACTGACTGAATAACTAACCAGGAGAGGGGAACCGTACTCACTGTTGGGGGGAGGGTCTTTACATTCGCCCTCCTTGATGGTGACATCATCAATGGCGATATCTCCCTCGATACCGGCGCCGCGGACTCCCTCCATTACCATCTACCACAGAAGAAGAAGACAGGAAGCTCAGAGACGCACAGCCATTCTTCACTCGGGAAACGCTGTGTGAACTTTGAATGGGTTTGACTTCAGTCACATTTTGACGCATCCAGGTGAAATAAAGTGGGCGTGGCCTGTACCTGGAAGGCTGCAGTCGGGTGGATGTTGACCTTGGCTTGCTGCCAGCGGTCTCCTTGGTTACCGATCAGACTCCAGACCGAGGTGTCCGTCAAGGTCTGAGCCTTCTGACGCAGAAAGACGTTCAGAGCTCCTGCAGACACGTATTTATTATTTATTCATATTTATTTATTTATTAATGTGTATTTATTTACTTTAATATTTATTTATTTATTATTCATATTTATTTTATTATTCTTTAATCATATTTGTATGTATTTATTTACTTATTTATTGTTATTATTATTTATATTTATTTATTTAAATAATTATGATGTATTATTTATTCTGCCGTCCTGTGTCCGAGGGCCGTCTGCAGACTTACCGACATGTTTCCCGTACATGTGGTAGTAGAAGGCGAAGCAGTAGGTGACGGAGGAGGAGGTCTTGGTGTTCATGTTGAAGGTGGGCGACAGCAGCCGGGCCTTGTCTCCCTCCAGCCTCGGCCTCGACGTCTCGATGTACATGTAGAAACCTGTGAGAACACAACAACACAGGCCGGGGTCAAAGGTCACGGCTCATTATACATATTGATTTAAAGATGTTTATTTTATAATGTAAGCCACCATTAGCCAACTGGCTAATATAATATTAAAACTATTTTATTAGAAATATGCTCTTAATCTAGTTTATTTTACATTCAGCGTTTAAAGAAAATCTGTTTTAAAACTCCTGGAAAAGGTTCATGTTCCCCAGAGTCTCCAGCAGGAGAACATCCTTTGTTGAGTCCATCCTCTGCTCCTCCATCACCGTCTGGTACGCTGCAGCCACTGCCAAGGACAAGGCCAGGCTGCAACGCATCATTCGCTCTGCCTAGAGGGTGATTGGCTGCAATTAGGACCAAGACCTCACGCCACAAGAACAGCTTCTTCACTTCGGCAATCCGGCTCATCAACAGAGCCCGGGTCCCCCTAACAGAGCCCGGGTCCCCCTAACAGAGCCCGGGTCCCACTAACAGAGCCCGGGTCCCACTAACAGAGCCCGGGTCCCACTAACAGAGCCCGGGTCCCCCTAACAGAGCCCGGGTCCCCCTTACAGTAGGCTCATTATGCCTACTAACAGATCCAGAGTCAGTGTTGACAGCACAAAGATGATTCAGGCGGATGTGGTCTTTGTATTCGCTGATTCTGTTCAGGAGGAGCGAAGCCAAACTCACATTTAGACGACGTTCAGACACTGAGAGGGTCGACAACAATAGAAGTTAGCAGAGCTTCAGTCTGTCTGTTGAGTATTTTATGACATTTTGCTGTAGGTAAAGTTGCATATTATCATCTTTCCCGCCGCAGAAACAACCCAGACATCAGAATGTTGCAAACCACAGGATACACTGACGTTTGTGAACCACAAAGATGCTTCATAAATCATTTTCATACCAGCCTGGTATCTCGCTGGTAAAAGAAAAAAAAAAAAAAAATTGGCAACGCAACAACGTGACGCAACAACATAACTTTTTCATATTTTCCTCTTCTTCATGATATCTTCCTCTTCTTCATATCTAACCTCTTCTTCATGATATCTTCCTCTTCTTCACATCTTCCTCTTCTTCCTTCTCTGAACCTTTTCCAGGAGAAACCAAACTGCAGCGTGTCCGTCAAACTGCTCTCATTCAGTCAGCTGACGATTCCCTTGGCTGCTTCACTGCTGCTCGTTATTTTCAGCCTCTCACAGTGTTCAGAGTGGGCGTCGCCCGCCCTGATCGGTGCGATGCCGATGAGTGTCAGTTTTAATCCTCCTCTCTACTTCTACTTTCAGAGCAGACAGAGCACAGCTGTTGATGTGCTTCCTGTTAAACACTTCATCTGACGGGTCAGAAACAGGAAGCAAGGAGCAGAGAAGTCAATCCGGCTTCTCCGTCTGGGAGTCACATGTTCACCTGTCTGCCCATTAAATAAGACGGCTAGCTTAGCTTAGCATTAATCACTGATGGCCTGACTCCTACCAGCTCCTCTAATGCTGACAGAGTGTGTGTGTGTGTGTGTGTGTGTGTGTGCGTACCCTGCTTGGAGCCGCTGTGGTCGGCGCTCGGCCCGGTGTTCGGGGTGTATTTGGTGTCTCGTGTGGCGGCGCTATGATGCGTCCAGTCGAACTCGTCCGTTTTGTCCTGAGAGAACAAACACAACGCCTCGTCCTCGAAGCCACACTGGAACTCCCCTGAACACACACAGACACACACATTACAGGTCTCTGAATACCTTTTCAAAGTATGAACACATGAATGACATTCAGGGTACTTACTGAGATGTGGGTTAACCGGAGCTGAAAGGTCAAGAGACAAGAAGTTAGATCAAAGAGCATTTATTGTTATTCTACAACACACAGACGCACAACCAAATGCAGTTTACAAAATACAAATAAATAGTTGTGCATTTTTTATTTGCATCGGCAGCAGAAGTCTGTTCTCCTCTGGTTGTATAGAAGTCTAAGCTTCATGTGTTAATACGTCACAGAACAAGAAGATAAAGATGCTCTAACTTCCATTTCATCAGGACTTAAAACAGGAAGTGGAGACGTGAAACAAAACCAGCAGCAGGTTTGACACAATCAGCTGTTTTCTAATCTGATTTTCAGAGCGAAAGGGTAATTACACCACATGTTAGACACACACACACACACACACACACACACACACACACACACACACACACACACACACACACACAGCTGTTGGACACTGTGGCTGTGTGAACAGCTGCTGTATCAACAAGCTTGTGCTCGTTATCAACCAGCACTAATTGATGAGCTTTGGGTGCTGTGTGTGAGTGTGTGTGTGTTTGTGTATCATTGTTGGGACCGCAGTTCAGATCAGGACAATTCTCAATCCTGGACCAGGAACTTGACCTGTGGCCTTGTTTCCCAAAAAGCTTCTCAAAGTGTTGATGATATATATTTATTTAAGTATTTTAAGTCTTTTATTACAAATATTGGTACGAAAACCAGGAGCTGTAACTTTGTGTTGATTCTGGCGGCCCCTGTGGACGGAAATGGTACTGCAGCAGTTCTGAGAGGCTGATCTGCTCAGGCCTTTTGGATTCAGGTTCTCCCAGGTTTCCCTACAGCGGGCCCAGAGGTATAAACTGTAATTATTTTGAAGGAGATGAAGGAGGTGAAGGAGATGAAGAAGATGAAGGAGGTGAAGGAGATGAAGGAGCTGAAGGAGGTAAAGGAGATGAAGGAGGTGAAAGAGATGAAGAAGATGAAGGAGGTGAAGGAGATGAAGGAGGTGAAGGAGATGAAGAAGATGAAGGAGGTGAAAGAGATGAAGGAGATGAAGGAGGTGAAGGAGGTGAAAGAGATGAAGGAGATGAAGGAGGTGAAGGAGATGAAGAAGATGAAGAAGATGAAGGAGGTGAAAGAGATGAAGGAGGTGAAGGAGATGAAGAAGATGAAGGAGGTGAAGGAGATGAAGGAGCTGAAGGAGGTAAAGGAGATGAAGGAGGTGAAATAGATGAAGAAGATGAAGGAGGTGAAAGAGATGAAGGAGCTGAAGAAGATGGAGGTGAAAGAAATGAAGGAGGTGAAGGAGCTAAAGGAGCTGAAGGAGGTGAAGGAGCTGAAGGAGGTGAAGGAGATGAAGGAGGTGAAGGAGCTGAAGGAGGTGAAGGAGGTGAAGGAGATGAAGGAGGTGAAGGAGCTGAAGGAGGTAAAGGAGGTGAAGGAGCTGAAGGAGGTGAAGGAGATGAAGGAGGTGAAGGAGGTGAAGGAGATGAAGAAGGTGAAGGAGGTGAAGGAGATGAAGGAGATGAAGGAGCTGAAGGAGGTGAAGGAGGTGAAGGAGGTGAAGGAGATGAAGGAGATGAAGGAGCTGAAGGAGGTGAAGGAGGTGAAGGAGATGGAGATGAAGGAGGTGAAGGAGATGAAGGAGATGAAGGAGATGAAGGAGGTGAAGGAGATGAAGGAGATGAAGGAGATGAAGGAGGTGAAGGAGATGAAGGAGATGAAGGAGGTGAAGGAGATGAAGGAGATGAAGGAGGTGAAGGAGATGAAGGAGATGAAGGAGGTGAAGGAGATGAAGGAGGTGAAGGAGATGGAGATGAAGGAGATGACACACACACACACCTACACACACGATGAGGAGGCGTTCACTGACAGTCTGTCAAACACAGCATTAGGACTCTTTCATGCTGTTCTTGTGGATTTGTGTTGTTTTGACGTTTCTTTGCACTTTTATTTGTATTTTTATTCCCGTCAGGATTCCTGAACAGCTCGCTTCTTTTTGTTCTCTTGTTTTTCCAGCGTTTTAGTTTTATTGTTTTTTAAAAATATATAAATATA
>CM042228.1:532500-560000 GCA_023566465.1 Cottus gobio | reverse complement strand
AATAAAACAAGCAAATATTTGTCCATTTGTTTGGTGTGCATGCTTCTGGATGAGCGTGTGAAGGGTATAAATATGATCTGTGGTACGGTGTTTTGGAAGAAAGCCAATTTGAGTTTTACTAATTATGTTGTGTTGGTCCAGATAATCTAAGATTCTATTATTTATGATACTTCCAAATAGCTTCCCAAGGCAACTGCTAATGCAGATGCCACGGTAGTTATTTGGGTCTAATTTATCTCCACTTTTATAAATTGGAGAAATCAGTCCCTCACACCAGATGTCAGGAAAGCAGCCTGAACCCAGAACTATGTTAAATAGTTTGAGTACTGCATCCTGCATTGCAGGAGTGCTGTTTTTAAGCATTTCATTTTTTATGCTGTCTGGACCACAAGCTTTTTTAGTTTTGATACATTTAATTTTTTCCATCAATTCTTCTAAAGTGATTTGGAAGTCAAGAGGGTTCTGATTGTTTTTAATTGTCAATTCTAATGTTTGCAGCTTTTCTCGAATACTTTTGTGGTTTGAATTAATTTCATTTGGTGGAATGTCTTTATATAGATTTTCAAAATGTGGTTTCCAAATGTCACCATCTTGAATGGGTAGTGTATGTGGTTTTGTTATGCTCAATGTATTTAACATTTCCCAGAATTGGTTTTGGTGTATAGAGCTTTCAATTTCTTCCAGTCTTTCATTTGTATAATTTAGTTTTTTGTTCCTAATTGTGTATTTATATCTTTTGAGAGTTTCGCTAAAGCTAATTCGTAAGTTTTGATTGTTTGGTTGTTGATGTTTTAAGTTCGATATTTTTCGTAGATCTTTTCTGATATTTTTACAATCATTGTCAAACCATTTTTCATTTTCATCTCTCTCTCTCTCTCTCTCTCTCTCTCTCTTTCTCTCCCTCTCTCCCTCTCTCTCTGTCTCTATCTCTCTCTCCTTCCCTCTCTCTCTCTCTCTGTCTCTGCAGCACTCAGCTCTGTATGAATGAAAAGACAGGCAGGTTGCCATGGCAACAAGCCTCCTCTTCCTCCTTATTCTCTAAAGCCAGGCTGATGCTGCAGCTTCAGACTCAGCATCACGTCCAACGTTTCATTTATTATATATACATACATATATATATATATATATATATATATATATATATATATTGTATATATGCTTTGAAATGTCTAGAAAAGAAATGATTATAAGCGCGCTAGTGAGAATAAACCACAGTGTGATGATGAAGGAACAACATAACTGTGTAATGTAATAACTGACCTGTCTGATGCCCAGCCGGTAGGCCAGGATCCGGTCCACGGCGTTGGGCTCCATCTGCGTCCACTGCAGCTTGAAGCCGTAGACTCGAGGCCGGTTCTGCCACAGAGCGCTGTGGGTGTCGTAGTAGAACTCTGGAGCATAGGCCTTCCCTGAGAAGCACCGGGGTCAGAGGTCACACTGCGGGTCAACTACGACTCCCAAGGTGCATTTCACCGACTAGCATCCAATCAGAGTTTTGTGAAGATACTGGACCAAACCAGAGCTAAACCTGAATAAACTCAGAGACGGACTTCATGAACTTCAGTCCCTTGTTGCTGAAGGTGTGAGTTTCTATCAGCTCGACTCTGAAGCTGTGCTGCCGTCTCATTGGCTGCTGCTGGATGAGCGAGGTTTCAGACGCCGGCGGCGTGTTCACACCTGCTTAACAACACAAACTCCACCTCAGCGACGACAAGCCCAACACAATTGCTGTCATTTCCCTTCAGCTCTCCATCCCGAGCTTACAACTTCCCCTCTTTGACTACTTTCTGCTGCTGCCTGCAGAACGCGCCGCCGGACGCCGCGATAAGAGGCTTACCGCCACGCCGGCTTCACAGGGAGAGTCTCACAGTGCTGACTCTGGGGGGAGGGAGACTTCCTGTGAGGCGTCTGATAGCTCAGTGACAAACATGAGAGATGAGGACGAGCTCTTTGTGTCCACAGAGTAAAAATACGACGCACATGTTCGTTCTGCTTCTTGTGTTGGGAGGTTGAAGCCTGGTGTCTACTCAATACGAGCACCTCCTCCAGAGGTCTGATCACACCATCCAGAGGTCTGATCACATCCTCCAGAGGTCTGATCACACCATCCAGAGGTCTGATCACATCCTCCAGAGGTCTGATCACACCATCCAGAGGTCTGATCACATCCTCCAGAGGTCTGATCACACCCTCCAGAGGTCTGATCACATCCTCCAGAGGTCTGATCAATACCAGCACATCCTCCAGAGGTCTGATCAATACCAGCACATCCTCCAGAGGTCTACAGTTGATGGAGCCTGATGGACTTTAAAACCATATTCCACAAGTCACTGTTGTGAATAAGGGAATAAGACATGAATAAAGACGTGATTGATAACCCGGCATGGCCCTTTATATTATGCAGAGGATTCAGCGACGACGATGCAAGAGAGCAAACATCAAAGATGAAGTCTTCACATTCATGATGAAACACCTGAAGTGTTACCTGAGCAACGCGTTCTAATCTCACTAAAGTCTTTGTTGTCACTTCAGACGTTTTACAGGATTTGAAGGTTTCCTGAAGCTGCACGTTGTTATCACTTATGACACGTTCAAGTCCCCGGAGGAAACTCTGTGATTCTCTGCTTCAGTCTGCCAACACATGATGAACTCTAATTACTCATCGTGTTCATCGTCCTCCAGATGTAAACACTTTGGAAACGGCTCAGCGTTCCCAGCACACCTCAGGTCTGCTACTGGGGCTTCACTGGGAGACTGGGAGACAGGGACAGGAAGTCCAAATGAAGGCTCAAACTATTGCAGACTCCAGTCGAGTCTTCAGTCATTTAAAAGAGGTATACAACTCAGAGAACTGGTCTGGTTCAGAAACAGGAAACCCAACCTGTTCACACCTTCACCATGTCCAATCATGCACCAGTTACGCCGACTCACCTGTGACCAGGAAGGTGCAGCGCCCCGCCCCGGCCTCGTTGGTGATGTCACAGGTGTACTCGCCGTATCCCTCCCGGTTCAGAGCTTTGACCAGGTAGCTGGTGTCGTCCCGCTGGTCACTGAACTGCCCGACTGTGAGGAGGCGGGAGCCCAGCTTCCACTCGTACCGCAGGAGGCGCGCTGGGTGAGCTCGCAGCAGGCGGCAGGTGAGGCTGAACGCCCGGCTGAGAGCCTGACGGATCTCTGTGTACACCGGCTCCACGGTGGGCGGGACTGTTGGAGGCCAAGACAGGAAGTATGAGATGACACAGCACAAACAATATCAACAATCGTCATTTTGAGTTCAGATCAGGCGGCAACCTCTGGGTGCATTCTCTCTGATGTCCCTCAGGGGGCGACTCCTCTGGTCGTATTGTTGGAGAGAGAATGCAGCTTTAACACATGAAGCATAGACTTCTATACAACCAGAGGAGTCGCCCCCTGGTGGTCAGAAGAGAGAATGCAGCTTCAACACATGAAGCATAGACTTCTATACAACAAGAGGAGTCGCCCCTGGTGGTCAGGAGAGAGAATGCAGCTTTAACACATGAAGCATAGACTTCTATACAACCAGAGGAGTCTTACTTAAGTAAGACTTACTTAAGTAAGAGTCTTGCTTAACTTTAAAGAACCAGAGATTTTCTCCTTGTCTGAATTCTTTGAAGATCTTTGAATCCTAAATATTACAGACAGCAAACTCTTCTTTCTATAAAGTTTCAAATCCAAATCATCTTAAAAAATGTCGATGAACTGAAAGTTTAATAGTCGCTGTATAAAAGTGATGAAATAAATAATACGTCAAAATAAATCCAGACTGAATGCGACTAGATTTATATTGCTGCTGCGCTTCACTTCCTGCTCTCTCACTTCTCTTTAATGAAGCTTCTAAAATAACCTTAAACCTCTTAAAGTGTTTGAAAAGTGTAAAGTCAGACCGAGCTAAAGGGCACAAAGGCAGCATCGGATCTTTCGTTTTAAATCCCTCCGGCAGAACTTCCTCTGAGGATTTCTGCCACGTTATAGGTGTCACTTCACAGATTAACGTCCTTTCTGGTGGGAAGTTTCTGATATTAGTTCTGATGATGAAAACAAAACAACCAGAGAGGGAAAACTTATTCATCAACCTTCAAAAAAACATGTGGCCTTCATGTTTAGTCTGAAAACTACATTACTGTTTGCAGATGTAGGAATTTATTAAACGTGAAATTGATCTTTATAATCTTACAGTTGGAATGTTAAGAATTTTGAATTGATCAGTCACATGGCTTTTTTTATTCTTTTTTTTTAGCTTTTGTGAAAAAGTTTGTTGATAAAAACATCATGAATGTAGATGAAAAAGTGTTCCAAAAGACAAATACACTCAATATCATCGGCCAAGATGTGAAATATATTTCCGATCATGTTTCCAGCTCGTTAGTGGAAAGCTGTATGTAATAAATAAAGGTTTCGGTCAGGGTTGTGGGGACCGAGACACCAACAACAGAACCGGTGGATTCAGTGAAGGTCTGGAAGCGTCTCCTTGGAAACCTGAACGCATCACTGACGTCCTGCTGTCCACGTTAAAATATTATTTTTGTGTCTGTTCCACATAACGGAAAACCTTTCAGTTAAAACTTAGTCAGTTAGTTTCAGACAAATGATCTCCTTGTATCTTCTCCACTGTGCAGACACACGTCGGCCTGAGGACGTGTGTTTGAACCCCAGAACTGGTCTGAAGGGTCTTAGGACCATTACACACATTACCGATGTCCTCGTAACCCCCGATGGGGAACCAACGATCCTTTAGTCCTTTAGACGTGTGTTCACTCAGCTCACAGCCCTCACACCTCAGTACTCTGGCTAACCCTCGTTCATCGACCACCTTGGGAGGATCCACACAACATTTCTCCTCCATCTGTTCTCGGCTCTGAAGCCACCTGTTGGCGAGGAGGAGGACGCTCGTCAGAGGCATTGTGCGCTTGTCGGTGTCACGTCACCGGCGTCCCCGTAATCCAGTAAAAACCCAACAGGCTGCGAGGGATTATTGTCAAAGTAAAACCCTAAAACATCTGAAACGCTCGTAAGCTTTTATCTGAGAGCTTCATGTGGACCAGATTAGCATATTAACGAGGCCGCGTTTGTTGTGTTTATGTACGTTGTGTTTATGTGTTTATGTGTGTTGTGTTTATGTACTTTGTGTTTATGTACGTTGTGTTTATGTACGTTGTGTTTATGTTTGTTGTGTTTATGTACGTTGTGTTTATGTTTGTTGTGTTTATGTACATTGTGTTTATGTTTGTTGTGTTTATGTACATTGTGTTTATGTTTGTTGTGTTTATGTACGTTGTGTTTATGTTTGTTGTGTTTATATACGTTGTGTTTATGTACGTTGTGTTTATGTACGTTGTGTTTATGTTTGTTGTGTTTATATACGTTGCGTTTATGTACGTTGTGTTTATGTACGTTGTGTTTATGTTTGTTGTGTTTATGTACGTTGTGTTTATGTTTGTTGTGTTTATGTACGTTGTGTTTATGTTTGTTGTGTTTATGTACGTTGTGTTTATGTTTGTTGTGTTTATATACGTTGTGTTTATGTACGTTGTGTTTATGTTTGTTGTGTTTATGTACGTTGTGTTTATGTTTGTTGTGTTTATGTACGTTGTGTTTATGTTTGTTGTGTTTATGTACGTTGTGTTTATGTTTGTTGTGTTTATATACGTTGTGTTTATGTACGTTGTGTTTATGTACGTTGTGTTTATGTTTGTTGTGTTTATGTACGTTGTGTTTATGTTTGTTGTGTTTATGTACGTTGTGTTTATGTACGTTGTGTTTATATGGGGTCAGATCGGTCTCATAATTCACAAATGCACACAGAACAATCCACAAATGCACACAGAACAATTTACAAATATATTTGCTTTACAAATGCACACAGAAGGATTTACAAATACATTTGACAAATAAATGTGACTCACAAATGCACACAGAACGAATTACAAATACATTCCAATGCACAAATGTGGATTTGTATGTATTTATTTGTGGATCACACTGCATTTGTGTGTGAATCGCTACACATTCATGTGTGGGTTTTTTGAGACCCCCCTGACGTCGCCTGATCCACAAATGCGTTTTTTCAACATGGACCTATCTGTAGCCAATCAGATGTCACTCTCATTTTCAACCAATCACATCACTGCCGTCCTGCCGTTGCGGAAGCAGCTCTGGAAGCGGCAGTCATTCAGACGCAGTTGTGCGACTACGGATAATATTATGAACCCAAACACGGGGGAGTTTGATGGTCCGACGTTTGAAGGACTTCCACAACAAGTATAAAGCAGAACTAGTGGTTAGTTCAATATATATTTAAACTATATGTGGTTACTATGCGCCGGAAAGGGGGCGTGGCTTATCTCTGTAAAACACATTTCCTCCATCCAGAAAGAAAGATGACATACATTATCCTTTATTAATTCCCGTAGGGATATTATTCTCTGCATTTAACCCATCCTATGTAGTTAAGGAGCAGTGTGCTGCTGTGAGGCGCCCCGGGGAGCAACTGGGGGTTCAGTGCTCAACACACTTCAGCCTCCACCACTGAACTAACCACTAGTTCTGCTTTGTACTTGTTGTGGAAGTCCCTCAAACGGCGGATCATCAAACGCCCCCGTGTCGTGGTTCATATAAGGATATAAGGATAATGTATGTCTTCTTTCTTTCTGGATCGCGGAAATGGTAACTGTTTTTACAGAGACAAGTCACGGAGATAAGCCATGCCCCCTTTCTGGCGCAAATGAATTGAATACCGTGGTTTAACCACATATAGTTTAAATATATATTGAACTAACCACTAGTTTTGCTTTATACTTGTTGTGGAAGTCCCTCAAACTTCGGACCATCAAACTCCCCCGTGTTTGGGTTCATAATATTATCCGTAGTCGCACAACTGCGTCTGAATGACGGCCGCTTCCAGAGCTGCTTCAGCAACAGCAGGAAGGCAGGGATGTGATTGGTTGACAATGAGGGCGACATCTGATTGGCTATAGATAGGTCCATGTTGAAAAAACGCATTTGTGGATCAGGCGACGTCAGGGGAGTCTCAAAAAACCCACACACGAATGTGTAGCGATTCACACACGAATGCAGTGCGATCCACAAATAAATACATACAAATCCACATTTGTGCATTGGAATGTATTTGTAATTCGATCTGTGTGCATTTGTGAGTCACATTTATTTGTCAAATGTATTTGTAAATCCTTCTATGTGCATTTGTAAAGCAAATATATTTGTAAATTGTTCTGTGTGCATTTGTGGATTGTTCTGTGTGCATTTGTGAATTATGAGACCGATCTGACCCCATATGTTTATGTGTATTGTGTTAATGTACGTTGTGTTTATGTTTGTTGTGTTTATGTACTTTGTGTTTATGTTTATTGTGTTTATGTACGTTGTGTTTGTTTGTTGTGTTTATGTTTGTTGTGTTTATGTACGTTGTGTTTATGTTTGTTGTGTTTATGTACGTTGTGTTTATGTACGTTGTGTTTATGCATGTTGTGTTTATGCTTGTTGTGTTTATGTACGTTGTGTTTATGTACGTTGTGTTTATGTTTGTTGTGTTTATGTTTGTTGTGTTTATGTACGTTGTGTTTATGTACGTTGTGTTTATGTTTGTTGTGTTTATGTACATTGTGTTTATGTACGTTGTGTTTATGTTTGTTGTGTTTATGTACGTTGTGTTTATGTTTGTTGTGTTTATGTACGTTGTGTTTATGTACGTTGTGTTTATGTACGTTGTGTTTATGTTTGTTGTGTTTATGTTTGTTGTGTTTATGTACGTTGTGTTTGTTGTGTTTATGCATGTTGTGTTTATGTTCGTTGTGTTTATGTTTGTTGTGTTTATGTATGTTGTGTTTATGTACGTTGTGTTTATGTTTGTTGTGTTTATGTTTGTTGTGTTTATGTACGTTGTGTTTATGTTTGTTGTGTTTATGTATGTTGTGTTTATGTACGTTGTGTTTATGTTTGTTGTGTTTATGTACGTTGTGTTTATGTTTGTTGTGTTTATGTACGTTGTGTTTATGTTTGTTGTGTTTATGTACGTTGTGTTTATGTACGTTGTGTTTATGTACGTTGTGTTTATGCATGTTGTGTTTATGCATGTTGTGTTTATGCATGTTGTGTTTATGTACGTTGTGTTTGTTGTGTTTATGCATGTTGTGTTTATGTTCGTTGTGTTTATGTTTGTTGTGTTTATGTATGTTGTGTTTATGTACGTTGTGTTTATGTTTGTTGTGTTTATGTTTGTTGTGTTTATGTACGTTGTGTTTATGTTTGTTGTGTTTATGTATGTTGTGTTTATGTACGTTGTGTTTATGTTTGTTGTGTTTATGTACGTTGTGTTTATGTTTGTTGTGTTTATGTACGTTGTGTTTATGTGTATTGTGTTTATGTACGTTGTGTTTATGTACGTTGTGTTTATGTTTGTTGTGTTTATGTACGTTGTGTTTATGTTTGTTGTGTTTATGTACGTTGTGTTTATGTTTATTGTGTTTATGTACGTTGTGTTTATGTTTGTTGTGTTTATGTATGTTGTGTTTATGTTTGTTGTGTTTATGTACGTTGTGTTTATGTTTGTTGTGTTTATGTACGTTTTGTTTATGTACGTAGTGTTTATGTACGTTGTGTTTATGTTCGTTGTGTTTATGTTTGTTGTGTTTATGTACGTTGTGTTTATGTTTGTTGTGTTTATGTTTGTTGTGTTTATGTACGTTGTGTTTATGTACGTTGTGTTTATGTTTGTTGTGTTTATGTATGTTGTGTTTATGTACGTTGTGTTTATGTTTGTTTATGTTTGTTGTGTTTATGTACGTTGTGTTTATGTGTATTGTGTTTATGTACGTTGTGTTTATGTACGTTGTGTTTATGTTTGTTGTGTTTATGTACGTTGTGTTTATGTTTGTTGTGTTTATGTACGTTGTGTTTATGTTTATTGTGTTTATGTACGTTGTGTTTATGTTTGTTGTGTTTATGTACGTTGTGTTTATGTTTGTTGTGTTTATGTACGTTGTGTTTATGTACGTAGTGTTTATGTACGTTGTGTTTATGTACGTTGTGTTTATGTTTGTTGTGTTTATGTGTGTTGTGTTTATGCATGTTGTGTTTATGTTTGTTGTGTTTATGTACGTTGTGTTTATGTACGTTGTGTTTATGCATGTTGTGTTTATGCTTGTTGTGTTTATGTACGTTGTGTTTATGTACGTTGTGTTTATGTTTGTTGTGTTTATGTTTGTTGTGTTTATGTATGTTGTGTTTATGTTTGTTGTGTTTATGTTTGTTGTGTTTATGTACGTTGTGTTTATGTTTGTTGTGTTTATGTACGTTGTGTTTATGTACGTAGTGTTTATGTTTGTTGTGTTTATGTACGTTGTGTTTATGTACGTTGTGTTTATGTTTGTTGTGTTTATGTATGTTGTGTTTATGTACATATATATATACATATATTGGTACAGGTGTGTCCAGGTGTGTTACCCACACTGCACCACCAGCTGGATCAGCGCCTCCCTGGGCTTCACGTTGAACCCGTTGTACTGGCTGGTCTGGCAGCGGAAGGTTCCGCTGGTCTCTCTGGTGACGTTGTTGATCCTCAGGACGCCGTCGTAGCTCTCCGTCTGCTCCGAGCCGTCCGGCATCAGAACCGGCGCCGCCGCCACCGCCCCGCTCTCCTCCAGCCGGGACCAGAGGATGATGGGTTTGGGTTTCCCCGAGACCAGACACTGCAGGTCCACGGTGTCGCCCTCCTGAGCCACCAGGTGAGAGCGCCCCCTGGGGACGGACAGCTCCGGGGGAACTGCAGGCAAATCACAGCAGGATTATCGTGTGCTTCATGAGCTGCAGCCAATGAGAGCGCAGGACGGGAGCTGAGGGGGCGGAGCCACCTGTCGCCAGCCAATCAGTGATTTTAGAACTGGATTGATTTCTTATGTTGTTTTATTTAAATGTTATACTAAATGTTAAAGATGAATTAAATATTAAAACAATACTTGATGAAAGAAACATCATTTAAACCCCCCCCCCCCACACACACACACACACACACACACACACCTGTGGTGGAGGAGATGTTGACGTCGATGCTGATCTCGGGCGTGCCCCCGTTCCTCAGCGACGCCACACAGGTGTAGGTGCCGAAGTCGGTGAACTTGAGGTCGATGATGTCCAGGTTGGTGGTCCCCGGCGAGAGCTCGGTGTCGGTGTGCGTGATGACCATCCGCTCGGAGCTCCTCAGAGGACGGCCGTTCTTCAGCCAGCCGAACTGCAGCTCGTCGGGGGGCGTGGCCTCCACCTGGCAGCTGATCTTCACCTCGCGGCCGATCTGGATGTTGTCGTCGTTGTGGTACGGGTCCGGCGTGATCCAGAACCGACCTTTACGGAGACCTGAGGGGGACAGAGAGGGAGACCTGAATCTAGAGACGGAGACCATGACCTCATAGACCTCATACCTCATGTTCACACAGTCTACAGAGTTTTTCTTAAAGATCCTCATCGGAGCTACTGGGTTCTGGTGAAACCAGATGACATCATGCAGGTTCACCAGAACCTCCTTCAGCACAGACTCCAGTCCACCGTGGACTGACCCAGATCAGATTGTCAGACCCTGTTGCAGTAGAATGAGAGGTTTTCTAAAGGGACCGTAGTGCTCAGAGGCACTACCACTGTAGTCCACAGGGGGCAGCAGAACCAACACTACCACTTTAGTCCACAGGGGGCAGCAGAACCAACACTACCACAGTAGTCCACAGGGGGCACCAGAACCAACACTACCACAGTAGTCCACAGGGAGCGCCAGAACCAACACTACCACTTTAGTCCACAGGGGGCACCAGAACCAACACTACCACAGTAGTCCACAGGGAGCGCCAGAACCAACACTACCACTTTAGTCCACAGGGGGCACCAGAACCAACACTACCACTTTAGTCCACAGGGGGCACCAGAACCAACACTACCACAGTAGTCCACAGGGGGCACCAGAACCAACACTACCACTTTAGTCCACAGGGGGCACCAGAACCAACACTACCACAATAGTCCACAGGGGGCACCAGAACCAACACTACCACTTTAGTCCACAGGGGGCACCAGAACCAACACTACCACAGTAGTCCACAGGGGGCGCCAGAACCAACACTACCACAGTAGTCCACAGGGGGCACCAGAACCAACACTACCACAGTAGTCCACAGGGGCACCAGAACCAACAGCAGAAGCTCAGCTGTAAACAAAGTCTGACTTTAATGCGTCGTCATGAAAAATTCGAGAGAATTCGTAAAGATTCAGAAATGTTTATGAAATGTTTTCACATCTGGATCCAGAGTCTAAAATAAATAAATACATATTTAAGTTTGGAAAAAGGGGGACAGGTCCGGCGGGTCAGAGCCCAGTGACCCTGCAGCCGGTCGTTATTGTTTCTATGAATCATTACGGAAACTAATCCGTCCAAATGGAGCTTCATTGTGCCGGAAACCATTTGTTTGGTTTAATCCGCAGCGACCAGCTGCTGTTCCTCTCAGCGCAGGTCACGTGACCTCCACACAGCCAATCACACAGCTTTATCGTCTGGAAGCACCTGGCATAGTTCATTATGAATCTGATTCATGAAATGAACTTCACATCCAGTCAAGAGGTCAGGAACGATTCGACCAATCAGGGAACAGGCGGGTTAATGACTCTGTGAAGCAGGAAGAGGAGGAGCCTCGTGTTGCTGAACCAATAAAATGAGTGGACGTTTTCACGAGATTCATCAGAATATATATTCATATATACATATCAGAATATATATTAATATATATGAATATATATTGTGTGTGTGTGTGTGTGTGTGTGTGTGTGTGTGTGTGTGTGTGTGTGTGTGTGTGTGTGTGGAAATAGCTTCAGTTTGTGAGGCGAGCAGCTGATTGTCCTTGTTCATTAAGATTAAAGCAAGAACGCCTCAAAACAAAACCCAGTGTGTGTGTGTGTGTGTGTGTGTCACTGCGTCAGTTAAAGGTCTGTTGCATAACTAGAGGTGGATGCAGTCCCTCACACATGAAAGTCACACACATACACACACAAACACACGCACACACACACACACAGTGAAATCAGTGAAGGCTTAGGAAGACCATGAGATGTGGAAGAAAGCTCCAGAAAAAGATTCTGTGTCCTACATTACCCAGAATATATTTCTCTGCAGAGACGTCTACACCCTATCACCTCCTCCTCCTCCCCTTTTTCATTACCTCCTCCTCCTCCTCCTCTCTCATCACCTCCTCATCTTCCTCCTCCCCTCCTCCTCTCCTCCTTCATCACCTCCTCCTCCTGTGCTTCTCCTCTTGCTGCTACATAATCCTTTTTTCTCATCTTCTTCTCTTCAACTCCTCCCTCCAGCAGCCTTCCTCCTCAGCAGCCCCCCCCCCCCCCAACCGTTCTGCCTCCTCCTGTCCATTTAATACATCCTCTCCACACACACACACACACACACACACACACATATACACACACACACACACACACACACACACACACACACACACACACACACACACACACACACACACACATACATACACACACACAGTGGCCATTAGCAGCAGTGTGTCAGACTGGGAAGATTGGTCGAGAGACACTAACTCACATATCATAGAGAGAGAGAGAGAGAAAGGTGCATGATGGGAGTTAAATAAGTAAGGAGGAGGGCTGAAAAGCTGCATGGTCAGCAGCTGACACACACACAGGTCTTTTTACATCACTCTACTAAAGACTTTAAAACAGGTCTTTTTACATCGCTCTACTAAAGGACTATAAAACAGGTCTTTTTACATCGCTCTACTAAAGGACTTTAAAACAGGTCTTTTTACATCGCTCTACTAAAGACTTTAAAACAGGTCTTTTTACATCGCTCTACTAAAGGACTATAAAACAGGTCTTTTTACATCGCTCTACTAAAGGACTTTAAAACAGGTCTTTTTACATCGCTCTACTAAAGGACTATAAAACAGGTCTTTTTACATCGCTCTACTAAAGGACTTTAAAACAGGTCTTTTTACATCGCTCTACTAAAGGACTTTAAAACAGGTCTTTTTACATGGCTCTGCTAAAGGACTTTAAAACAGGTCTTTTTACATCGCTCTACTAAAGGACTTTAAAACAGGTCTTTTTACATCGCTCTGCTAAAGGACTTTAAAACAGGTCTTTTTACATCGCTCTACTAAAAGACTTTAAAACAGGTCTTAATACATCGCTCTACTAAAAGACTTTAAAACAGGTCTTTTTACATCGCTCTGCTAAAGACTTTAAAACAGGTCTTTTTACGTCGCTCTACTAAAGACTTTAAAACAGGTCTTTTTACATCGCTCTACTAAAGAATTTAAAACAGGTCTTTTTACATCGCTCTACTAAAGACTTTAAAACAGGTCTTTTTACATCGCTCTACTAAAGACTTTAAAACAGGTCTTTTTACGTCGCTCGACTAAAGGACTTTAAAACAGGTCTTTTTACATCGCTCTGCTAAAGACTTTAAAACAGGTCTTTTTACATCGCTCTACTAAAGGACTTTAAAACAGGTCTTTTTACATCGCTCTACTAAAAGACTTTAAAACAGGTCTTTTTACATCGCTCTACTAAAGGACTTTAAAACAGGTCTTAATACATCGCTCTACTAAAGGACTTTAAAACAGGTCTTTTTACATCGCTCTACTAAAAGACTTTAAAACAGGTCTTTTTACATCGCTCTACTAAAGACTTCAAAACAGGTCTTTTTACATCGCTCTACTAAAGACTTTAAAACAGGTCTTTTTACATCGCTCTACTAAAGGACTTTAAAACAGGTCTTTTTACATCACTCTGCCAAAGACTTTAAAACAGGTCTTTTTACATCGCTCTACTAAAGACTTTAAAACAGGTCTTTTTACATCGCTCTACTAAAGGACTTTAAAACAGGTCTTAATACATCGCTCTACTAAAGGACTTTAAAACAGGTCTTAATACATCGCTCTACTAAAGACTTTAAAACAGGTCTTTTTACATCGCTCTACTAAAGGACTTTAAAACAGGTCTTTTTACATCTGTGGGGCAGGGGCGGGGTTTAGCGCACCTGCAGCAGACGAGAGAGGGAGAAACACTCGGAACAGCTGGGGCTAATAAGCCCAGCTGGGTCCAACGAGTGTGGGCCGGGCTATTTAAGCCCGGCAGGGTTAGGTGGTGGGGGGAAAAGAGTGTGCGAAGAGCATGAGTGTGGTGCAGACGCTTGTGAGCCAAATAAAACCCGTTAAAACCCGCAACGCTAACGTGTCGGAGTGGTACTGTTCGAGCCATGGACGCGGGGGTGGGAGCAATCCCTGCCACAGTGGAGCCCAACGTGGGGCCCGAGAGGACCCTCGATGACTGGATGGCGTGGCTCGAGCAGCGGGCGGAGAAGCCCACACCGAAAGGACCAAGCCGCAGCCGGATGGTGGGCGCCGTGATGGCGCTCGGGCAGGGGGAGGTCCAGGCGGGTCGGCGGACCAAAGCCCGGAAGCGGCACGACGCTGGGGCCGCGGCGACACCTGCGACGGCACCGGCGGAGGCGACGTGGAATCTCGCGGAGGGCCGAGGCATGGAGTGGCGGCAGGGGCCGGCGGGGGACCCGCGGACGCGGACGCCGGAGGACTTCCGCCGGAAGTTCCGCGCGCTTCGGCTGGGGCCCGGTGACCGGCCCCGCGGGTTCGCACAGGAAGTGCGGGACAGGGCGGGACGGTGGCTGCGGCCGGAAGGCGGGGGAGGGGTCGACGAGGTGCTGGAGCTGGTGGCCGCGGAGCAGTTCCTGGAGGGACTGCCGACCCGGATGGCCGCCTGGATCCGCGGCCGCCAGCCCGCGTCGCTGACAGCCGCCGTCGACCTGGCCGAGGACTACCAGGCCACGGACCTGCCCGAGGAGCCGCCCGGGGAACCGACGGGTCTGGGCCGGCCGGCCCCGACCGCGCGGCAAGAGACGCAGACGGCCAGGGTAGTCCAGAGGGAGACGGCGGTGCAGACCACTAAGGCCGCCCGGAGGGAGACGGCGGTACAGACCAGCAGGGCCCAGCAACGGGAGGCGGGGCTACAGACCACCGGCGCACCCGAACTGCCGGGCCCCACTTCGCGGAGCGAGGCGGCGCAGCAGACGGAGCCGCCGGCCCCGGCGCCCCGGAGGGAGCCGGCGCGGCGGACCAGGGAGGCGCCAATCCGGGGGGAGCCGGAAGACCCGGCCCGGCCGACCACCAAGGCGGGGTCGTGGCGAACACCAGCGCGGCGGGGGAGGCGGCGGCGACCGACACCGGGACCCGAGGACTGGACCCCGCCGTGGCCGGCGGCGAGCGCCTGGGACCGCCGCGACACCTGGCCGGAGCCGCCGCCGCGGACTCCGGCACCGGTGTGCTGGACGTGCGGCCAGCCGGGGCACGTCCAGCTCGACTGTCCCGTGATGGAGGTGGACCTGGCGGCGCGGGCTGCCGACTATCCGGCTCCGTCCCGGAGGTGGTGGTGGAAGAGGAGACGGTGGCCGCCGCGACCGCGGGAGCCACGGCCGATATGGCCGGACCGGCCGGGTAGACCGGTCGGCCTCGTACGGCGGGAAGAGGAGCGTGAGCGACGTGGCTGGCTGGCCTCCTGGGGCAGCCAGGCCCAAGAGCGGCGCCCCGACCGGGGGGAGCTGCGCCGGGAGCTCGAGCAGAGGCGGAGCCAGCTCCGCTACGCCCGAGAGGACCGGCGGCGGGACCGGCGGACCATCAGGCAGCTGGGCCGGCGGCTGGAAAAGGAGCAGGCGGCTCGGGCCCGAGCGGAGGCTCAGCTGGCCAGAGCGCCCGGGGACAATTGGGCCGCGACCGGGTTATTCGTCCCCTAATTCTCTCTCTCTTGTGTTGCAGGCTGACGCGTCGGATGGAGGGGGAGAGCCGGTTTTGTCCCGGGAGGAGGCGGCGTGGATCGCGAGGGACCTGCCTCCCGGGGCGCTCGATCGCCCTCTGTTCGGGCCACGTCCCGCGCCCGGACCCCCACGGATGGAGGATGCCAACGCCCGGACCACCCGTTGGCATCTGGCGGAAACGCAAGTTAATTCCATGGTGGTCCATAGGTCGGGGGTGCAGATGGTCGGGGCTGACTCCCGCTTCCGCTCCCAGTGGGAGGGAGGGGGGGGGAGTTGGTTAGACCGGTGGCTCCCCGGCCTAAGTCGGGCGGTGGGGGTATGTGGGGCAGGGGCGGGGTTTAGCGCACCTGCAGCAGACGAGAGAGGGAGAAACACTCGGAACAGCTGGGGCTAATAAGCCCAGCTGGGTCCAACGAGTGTGGGCCGGGCTATTTAAGCCCGGCAGGGTTAGGTGGTGGGGGGAAAAGAGTGTGCGAAGAGCATGAGTGTGGTGCAGACGCTTGTGAGCCAAATAAAACCCGTTAAAACCCGCAACGCTAACGTGTCGGAGTGGTACTGTTCGAGCCATGGACGCGGGGGTGGGAGCAATCCCTGCCACAACATCACTCTACTAAAAGACTTTAAAACAGGTCTTTTTACATTGCTCTACTAAAAGACTTTAAAACAGGTCTTTTTACATCACTCTGCTAAAGACTTTAAAACAGGTATTTTTTTAAGTGTGACATGTTCCCTTTAAGGGAAGTAGTACCACCACCGTCAGTGCTCCGTGGAGTCGTGGAAGTCATACCTCGGACCAGGATGGTGGTGGACTTCTTGGCGGGGTTTCCCACGTTGTTAGATGCCACGCAGCTGTAGGCGCCTCTGTCCTCCACGGTGACGGCTGGGACAGTCAGTGTGCCGCCGTTGACGATGCTCCTCTTCGGGAGCTCCTCCCCTCCGGGCCTCACCCACTCCAGAGAGGGGGGGGGGTCTCCCCCGGACGGCACGCACACCAGAGTGACGGTCTCCCCGGGGTTCACCACCAGGGGGTCGTCCAGCAGGAGCTTAACAGAGGGAGGAGCTGGAGGAGGAGTCACTTTATCAATAATCAACTTCACACTTTGTTGTTAATCTTCTCCTGTTTTAATAGTTATTAAATATTTTATCTTCACTACATTTTCATTTGTGAGTTTTTAAACATATTTTTGTATCATATTATTTAAGACGTTGGATTGATTTTCTTTAAAAAGCAACAACAAATATGAAAAAACAATAATTTGGATGAATAAGTGAATAAAAAACTACTTGTACAGTAAATAAAGGTGTATGTTATATATATAGATAGATATATATATATATATATCTATATATAAATATCTATATATATTCAGGAATACCTAAAATGATATTCGGAAAAAGAAATAAAGATTAATTGTATGGATTGTTGTCTTCAATCAGTTGTGCAAAAAGCTGCTGAATGAATATTTTGAATCATGAATGACTTCCATGATTCATAATGTTAAATCTAAGAGCGGATGATTACGAGTTTTCTGTGAAAAAGATTAAACTGATGTTAACATGTGTCACATTCATGAGATTTTAAATAAGTCTTCATGTGTAAATAATCCATCGCAAGTTTCAAAGCTCTCGTATTCAGAAGGAAATAAAAGCTGCAGAAAAAGCCGCCGAATGCAGAAATAATAAGCAGGGAGGTAAAAATAGCCGAGTCGACCTCTGTTAAGCTGACATCGTGTAAATCCCATCAGCCACTGGGGCGAAGCGGAGGGATCTACTGTACAGCTCAGGGAGCCACAGAGAGGAGATGATTTATTTATGATGTACATCCAGGTGCAGATTAAAGAAATATTAAATCAGAAACGCCTTACTGTCAGATGCAAAAGAGGAGGAATAATAATAATAATATAATCGTAAGAAACAAACCTTCAAGTATCTCCCGATCTTAATTCTTTTTATTTATATAATGTTAAAATGTAAAGACTATATTATTATTTTGGTTAAAGATTTTCATTTATTTCACACGTGCAATAAGTGGAATAAAGATAACAGGACAGTAATGGAATTAAAGAAGGCACATTTAGAAGAAAAAAATAAAGTTGGAAAATAATAATAATATTTTATCCCAAATCTCCAAATGTTAAAATGTCATTTAGTTTTATGCAGTAAATCAAATTATAGAAAAAAACAGAAACCAGAAAGTACAGTTTTTTTTGTTTAAATATGACAATTATTTACATTAAATTCTTCCTGCCACACAGTGAAGGTCGCGGTTCAGGTGTGTGTGTGTTTGTTATATTCATAACGTAGTGGGGACCTGTGAACACACCCTACATTGTGGGTCCAACTCTGAAGTTCAAGGTACAGACTCTGACTGTGGTGTGTGATTGTGTGTGTGTGTGTGTGTGTGTGTGTGTGTGTGTGTGTGTGTGTGTGTGTGTGTGTGTGTGTGTGTGTGTGTGTGTGTGTGTGTGTGTGTGTGCGTTACCTGTCCTGTTGTTCAGACTGAAGTGGGCGCTCTTGTCTTCGATGCCACAGACACTCCTTACGGAGGAGGTGCAGGTGTAGCCGGCGTAATCCTGAGGACGAAGATTCTTCAGCTTCAAGATCTTTGTCTCCCCCTGTAACACACACACACACACACACACACACACACACTGTACTCGTGAAGACCCTCATTTCACACCGCCATTCATTCACAAGTTTCTGCTGAAATAGTTTATATTTAAGTTCATATTTTGTATGCCTTGCCATGATATTCACTTCGTATCTTCTTTGTCAGAAGAGCATACTTTTTCAATCAAAAATAATTATTTAAAAATATAATCTAAAAATAAAGAATCAGTTAAAATACAAATAATACATCCCTACTAAATCTCTCTTATCTCCTCTTTTTCTCCTCTCATCTTCCTCCTCCTCTTCCTCCCCCATCCCTACTAAATCTCTCTTATCTCCTCTGTTTCTCCTCCTCTCATCTTCCTCCTCCTCCTCCAACTCCCCCATCCATACTAAATCTCTCTTATCTTATCTTAGCAGGAGGAGGAGGAGAAGGAGGAGGAGCAGGAGCAAGAGGAGGAGGTGGAGGAGGAGCAGGAGGAGGAGCAGGAGGAAGAGGAGAAGCAGGAGGAGCAGGAGCAGGAGCAGGAGGAGGAGGAGGAAGAGGAGGAGGAGCAGGAGCAGGAAGAGGAGCTTGGTGGACCGGTCGGAGCCTCCTCCTCCTCCTCACCTGAGTGAAGAAGGGCTCGTAGATCTCCACCCCGGCGTCCGAGCCCTGCGTCAGCGCCTCCCGGCCCCTCCTCCAGCTGTAGAGCACCGGTGGGTTGGAGGAGGCCACGCAGCGCAGGAACACCGTGCGCTCCGAGTAGAACTGCTCCTTGGCCTCGCCCACGCTCTGGTGCACGGTGATCACCGGCTGGTCCAGGTCTGGGGGGGCAAGGGTGTCCACGTCAGCTTATATAGTGTCTACGTCAGCTTATATAGTGTCTACGTCAGTCAGTTTATATAGTGTCTACGTCAGTTTATATAGTGTCTACGTCAGCTTATATAGTGTCTACATCAGCTTATATAGTGTCTACGTCAGTTTATATAGTGTCTACGTCAGCTTATATAGTGTCTACGTCAACTTATATAGTGTCTACGTCAATTTATATAGTGTCCACGTCAGCTTATATAGTGTCTACGTCAGTCAGCTTATATAGTGTCTACGTCAGTCAGCTTATATAGTGTCTACGTCAGCTTGTATAGTGTCTACGTAAGCTTATATAGTGTCTACGTAAGCTTATATAGTGTCTACGTCAGCTTGTATAGTGTCTACGTCAGCTTATATAGTGTCTACGTCAGTCAGCTTATATAGTGTCTACGTCAGTTTATATAGTGTCTACGTCAGCTTATATAGTGTCTACGTCAGTTTATATAGTGTCTACGTCAGCTTATATAGTGTCTACGTCAGCTTGTATAGTGTCTACGTCAGCTTATATAGTGTCTACGTCATTCAGCTTATATAGTGTCTACGTCAGTTTATATAGTGTCTACGTCAGTTTATATAGTGTCTACGTCAGCTTATATAGTGTCTACGTCAGCTTGTATAGTGTCTACGTCAGCTTATATAGTGTCCACGTCAGCTTATATAGTGTCTACGTCAGTCAGCTTATATAGTGTCTACGTCAGTTTATATAGTGTCTACGTCAGCTTATATAGTGTCTACGTCAGCTTGTATAGTGTCTACGTAAGCTTATATAGTGTCTACAAAAGCTTATATAGTGTCTACGTCAGCTTATATAGTGTCTACGTCAGTCAGCATATATAGTGTCTACGTCAGTTTATATAGTGTCTACGTCAGTTTATATAGTGTCTACGTCAGCTTATATAGTGTCTACGTAAGCTTATATAGTGTCTACGTCAACTTATATAGTGTCCACGTCAGCTTATAGTGTCTACGTCAGCTTAAATATAGTGTCCACGTCAGCTTATATATAGTGTCCACGTCAGCTTATATATAGTGTCTACGTCAGCTAATATATAGTCTACGTCAGCTTAAATATAGTGTCCACGTCAGCTTATATATAGTGTCCACGTCAGCTTATATAATATCTACGTCAGCTTATATAGTGTCCACGTCAGCTTATATATAGTGTCTACCTCAGCTTAAATATAGTGTCCACGTCAGTTTATATATAGTGTCCACGTCAGCTTGTATAGTGTCTACGTAAGCTTATATAGTGTCTAAGTAAGCTTATATAGTGTCTATGTCAGCTTATATAGTGTCTACGTCAGTCAGCTTATATAGTGTCTACGTCAGTTTATATAGTGTCTACGTCAGCTTATATAGTGTCTACGTCAGCTTATATAGTGTCTATGTCAACTTATATAGTGTCCACGTCAGCTTATATAGTGTCTACCTCAGCTTAAATATAGTGTCAACGTCAGTTTATATATAGTGTCTACGTCAGCTTATATATAGTCTACGTCAGCTTATATAGTGTCTACGTCAGCTTATATAGTGTCTACGTCAGCTTATATATAGTGTCTACCTCAGCTTAAATATAGTGTCCACGTCAGTTTATATATAGTGTCCACGTCAGCTTATATAGTGTCTACGTCAGCTTGTATAGTGTCTACGTAAGCTTATATAGTGTCTACGTAAGCTTATATAGTGTCTACGTCAGCTTATATAGTGTCTACGTCAGTCAGCTTATATAGTGTCTACGTCAGTTTATATAGTGTCTACGTCAGCTTATATAGTGTCTACGTCAGCTTATATAGTGTCTACGTCAACTTATATAGTGTCCACGTCAGTTTATATAGTGTCTACCTCAGCTTAAATATAGTCTACATCAGCTTATATAGTGTCTACGTCAGCTTATATAGTGTCTACGTCAGCTTATATAGTGTCTACGTAAGCTTATATAGTGTCTACGTCAACTTATATAGTGTCCACGTCAGCTTATATAGTGTCTACGTCAGCTTAAATATAGTGTCCACGTCAGCTTATATATAGTGCCCACGTCAGCTTATATAATGTCTACGTCAGCTTATATAGTGTCCACGTCAGCTTATATATAGTGTCTACCTCAGCTTAAATATAGTGTCCACGTCAGCTTATATATAGTGTCTACGTCAGCTTATATATAGTCTACGTCAGCTTATATAGTGTCTACGTCAGCTTATGTAGTGTCTACATCAGCTTATATAGTGTCTACGTCAGCTTATATAGTGTCTACGTCAGCTTATATATAGTGTCTACGTCAGTTTATATATAGTGTCTACGTCAGTTTAAATATAGTGTCTACGTCAGCTTATATATAGTGTCTATGTCAGTTTATATATAGTGTCTACGTCAGCTTATATAGTGTCTACGTCAACATATACATAGTGTCTACGTCAGCTTATACATAGTGTCTACGTCAGCTTATATATAGTGTCTACGTCAGCTTAATAGTGTCTATGTCAGCTTAATAGTGTCTACGTCAGCTTAATAGTGTCTATGTCAGCTTAATAGTGTCTACGTCAGCTTATATATAGTGTCTACGTCAGCTTATATAGTGTCTACGTAAGCTTATATAGTGTCTACGTCAACTTATATAGTGTCCACGTCAGCTTATATAGTGTCTACGTCAGCTTAAATATAGTGTCCACGTCACCTTATATATAGTGTCTACGTCAGCTAATATATAGTCTACGTCAGCTTAAATATAGTGTCCACGTCAGCTTATATAATGTCTACGTCAGCTTAAATATAGTGTCTACGTCAACTTATATATAGTGTCTACGTCAGCTTATATAGTGTCTACGTCAACTTATATATAGTTTCTACGTCAGCTTATATAGTGTCTACGTCAACATATACATAGTGTCTACGTCAACATATACATAGCGTCTACGTCAGCTTATATAGTGTCTACGTCAGCTTATATATAGTGTCTACGTCAACATATACATAGTGTCTACGTCAGCTTATATATAGTGTCTACGTCAGCTTATATAGTGTCTACGTAAGCTTATATAGTGTCTACGTCAACTTATATAGTGTCCACGTCAGCTTATATAGTGTCTACGTCAGCTTATATATAGTGTCCACGTCACCTTATATATAGTGTCTACGTCAGCTAATATATAGTCTACGTCAGCTTAAATATAGTGTCCACGTCAGCTTATATAATGTCTACGTCAGCTTAAATATAGTGTCTACGTCAACTTATATATAGTGTCTACGTCAGCTTATATAGTGTCTACGTCAACTTATATATAGTTTCTACGTCAGCTTATATAGTGTCTACGTCAACATATACATAGTGTCTACGTCAACATATACATAGCGTCTACGTCAGCTTATATAGTGTCTACGTCAGCTTATATATAGTGTCTACGTCAACATATACATAGTGTCTACGTCAACATATACATAGTGTCTACGTCAACATATACATAGTGTCTACATCAGTTTATATATAGTGTCTACGTCAGCTTATATATAGTGTCTACGTCAACATATACATAGCGTCTACGTCAGCTTATATATAGTGTCTACGTCAACATATATAGTGTGTACATCAGCTTATATATAGTGTCTACGTCAACATATATAGTGTCTACGTCAACATGTACTTATATAGTGTCTACGTCAACATATATATATAGTGTCTACGTCAACATGTATTTATATATAGTGTCTACGTCAACATATATATAGTGTCTACGTCAACATATACATAGTGTCTACGTCAACATATACATAGTGTCTACGTCAACATATATAGTGTCTACGTCAACATATATAGTGTCTACGTCAACATATATATATATATATATATAGTGTCGCCCTGGATAGACTGGCGACTTGTCCAGGGTGTACCCTGCCTTCGCACAATGACAGCTGGGATCGGCTCCAGCGCCCCGCGACCCTAAAGAGGATAAGCGGTTCAGATAATGGATGGATGGATGGATATATAGTGTCTACGTCAACATATATATATATATAGTGTCTACGTCAACATATATATAGTGTCTACGTCAGGCACGTGCACAGACATTTTGGGGGGCAGGTGCTCAAACCAAAAAAAGGGCACCCATTGCCAAAATTATTTATGAAATTAAAAATAATAATAATAAATAAATAAATTCTCCCTCATTTGTTTTACTAGTTGATGGCCTGATCCAAGATCAAAGAGAGCTGCTACCCTGAGCTGCTTGCTGCAGTTCCCTGTCCTTCTGCTTTTGGAGTCTGTCTTTTCTTGGCATTATGCTGCAAATTTTTTAAATGAGATAAATCAATGTTGTGCATAATAATCGAGAGTGACTTACATAATCTCTATAAAGCTGACAACACAGTACACACTAATTTTTTACTGTTTTCTGACTAGACAGCTAGCTAGATTAGACAGCTAGCTTACATTTTCCTTATGAATAAAGATGATTGGCTACATACTACATACTGATCAACATACTTTCGAAATTGTCTAAACGGCATTTATACAACAACACAAAGAAGATGCCTGCCTGTATATCTCTCCCTCTCTCTCTTCATTAAACATGACTAACGTCAGTAAACAGCTGGACAAGGCTTTGAAATCACGGATTTCGTGAGTTTTTTCTTTGTTTATTTTTTTAGGAAACGTCGGACCAGTTGTGATGTAATGTTTTCAGCGGCGCTAATGTTGTGGTTAATTTATCACCAAACAACGTGGGGATTGCACAAACACCGTCATTACCTGTTTGTCTGATGCTGCGGGTCAGAGAAGAAGTGCTGCACCCGTTTGGCCTGGCGCTCAGCACTGCATGAGCACTAAGTGGAGGAGGGGGGGGGTGGGGGGCGGGGCTTGTGAGCGCCGCGGAGCATGTCGGGGCGAAATTCTCACAAGAACTCAAATAAATGCCCCGTCAGATATATAAATGCATCGTCAGATATATAACACATTTGGGGGGAAAGTAATTTTTAAAATTACATTTTTATTCTTAAATACTGATGAATGAAGAAGAAATTGGGCTCCAGTAGAAGGGGCACTTTTCTCATTCAGGGCAAAAGGGCAGGTGCTTGAGCACCACTAGGGGTCTATCTGTGCACGTGCCTGGTCTACGTCAACATATACAGTTTCTACGTCAATATATAAATAGTGTCTACGTCAACATATAAATATATATATAGTATTATATAAGATATAAATACAAATGTATGAATATATAAATATATATAGTATTATATAAGATATAAATACAAATATGTGAATTAATAAATGCATTATCAAAGGACATTTAAAAACAAACAAATATTCAAACATAAAAATATTAACAGATGAATATACATTGTTAAGAAGCCAATGGGGGACAGGACACCCTGAACACACCAGGACCAGTTTGCTGTAAAAACCTCGGCCCTGAAGGGAGCACTCAGACGCGATGCGTTCAGGTACCACTTAAATCCCTGTAATCCAGTAAGAGGCACGCTCCGGGATATTATGGCTGTTACACAACAACGCTCACAGCTTGCAGGTATTCTTTGTTACTTCAGGAGGAAACTTTTAGACGTCAGGGACGTCAGAGAGAAAAACAGCCCGAGGACATTTCTGTACTGGGATTACTGGGATGGTGTGCATCCCGGCTGCAACAATAAGCAGAACTCCACAAATGTAGGTCAACAACAATCAGACACAAACAACCAGCTTGAGATGCAAGACACATGGAGGTTTTATCCACCTAGAGCTACAATTAGTGGCTCACACTTCGTCAACCAAACTCAACTGGGAGGTAAACCGGGAATAAAACCAGTTCTCTCTCAAAGGATGAAGCTACAACACCTTCAGCAGGAACCATCTGTTTCCAGTATTAATGCTAAGCTAACTGTTTCCAGTATTAATGCTTAGATAACTGTTTCCATCTGTTTCCAGTCTTTATGCTAAGCTAACTGTTTCCAGTATTTATGCTAAGCTAACTGTTTCCATCTGTTTGCAGTATTTATGCTAAGATAACTGTTTCCATCTGTTTCCAGTCTTTATGCTAAGCTAACTTTTTCCAGTCTTCATGCTAAGCTAACTGTTTCTATCTGTTTCCAGTCTTTATGCCAAGCTAACTGTTTCCAGTATTTATACTAAGCTAACTGTTTCCATCTGTTTCCAGTATTTATGCTAAGCTAACTGTTTCCATCTGTTTGCAGTATTTATGCTAAGATAACTGTTTTCATCTGTTTCCAGTCTTTATGCTAAGCTAACTATTTCCATCTGTTTCCAGTCTTTATGCTAAGCTAACTGTTTCCATCTGTTTCCAGTCTTTATGCTAAGCTAACTGTTTCCAGTCTTCATGCTAAGCTAACTGTTTCCATCTGTTTCCAATCTTCATGCTAAGCCTGTCTCCGGTGCTAATGCTAAGCTAACCCATGTGTATGCCCCGTGTTCTCACAGTAGACGTCGACCCGTATGGACTGGATAGCGGGTGCTCCCAGCCCGTTCTCAGCCTTGCAGTAGTAGCGCCCCCCCTGGTGGCGGCTGATGTTGGTGATCTTCAGAGTTTCGTTGAGCAGCGTTGAGTCGCCATGACGATCTGAAGCTCCGCCCGCCGTCTTAGTCCAACGAATCTGAAACGGGGGTGTAGACTGGTTAGACTGGTTGATATTGACCAGTTTAAACTATTTTACACTGGTAGGGTCAGGGATGCATACCCGACAATTGTGTGTGTGTGTGTGTGTGTGTGTGTGTGTGTGTGTGTGTGTGTGTGTGTGTGTGTGTGTGTGTGTGTGTGTGTGTGTGTGTGTGTGTGTGTGTGTGCGTGTGTGTTTGTGTGTCTGTGTGTGTGTGTGTGCAGATTCAGACTGAGCCAGCAGCCGATCTATTTATAGCCTCAACAGACTGACAGCACGGAGACCAAAGAAGAAGAAATAAGAGAGATGATGAAGAAGGTGATGATGATGATGTAGAGAGGAAGAAGAGGAGGGATGGTATGAAAAGAGGAGGAGTGACTGCTGATTATTATTAGAGAGGTGAGATGATGAAAGTTTTGAGTTGCGTTCAAGTCGACTCAACATGCAGGAAATTATTAACTTATTATTTTTGTTATTGTTATTATTGTTATTATTGTTATTACAGCTGGAAATGGTTTGTGTACATTTTGTTGAGGAGGAAGAGGAGGAAGACTCAGATGAATCAGTATTCTCATCTTTATAGTTTGACCTTTTTAACTATTTAAGGGATGATGAAGAAGGAAAAGACCAGACCACCATCATCATCATCATCAAGACTGGGATGTAAATATACGTTTAATTTAGTTTGTGTAACTAAATATTATGTGTAAATATATATATATTTATATATATATATATTCAAGGGACAATTCAGAAGGACCATGACATTTTATTACGTTTAGCTGAGTGAACAGGAAGTGACTATATATGGACTGAGGAGGAGTCTCTCTGTTGTCGACCTGTCAATCACCCTGTAGCCCCGCCCCTAAAGCATCCCCTGCTTTATGGTCTGTTTGACTCTAAATGAGCATAATTTACTAAATGAACATCATGCTGTATTGAAGAAGACTTGAAACTAGAGATTGAGACATAAACTCAATGTTTACAATGTTTACTGAGGGAATACATCAAGAGAGAAGTATCCAGTGTTCCCAGTGTTCCCAGTGTTCCCAGTGGTTACCTGTGGGTGGGGGTGCCCCGTCACCAGGCACCCCAGCTGCAGGGTCTCCCCCTCCCTGACGGTGTAGACCCTCTCGCTGTAGCGCTCCTCCTCCACCGTGCACGTGAGCCCAGAGTGCACGATGCGCACGGTAGGGGGCGCTGTGGAGAGCAGCAGAGGGTGAGGGGGGCTCTTCATTACATCTTCATCACTTCGTCATCACTCCGTCATCACACCTTCATCACTCATTCATCACTCCTTCATCACTCTTTCATCACTCTTTCATCACTCCTTCATCACTCATTCATCACTCATTCATCACACCTTCATCACTCATTCATCACTCATTAATCACTCCTTCATCACTCTTTCATCACACCTTCATCTCATCTTCATCACTCCTTTATCACTCCTTATTCACTCCATCGCTCCTTCGTCACTCCTTCATCACTCTTTCATCACACCTTCATCACATCTTCATCACATCTTCATTACATATTCATCACACCTTCATCACTCCATCACACCTT
>CM042228.1:520000-527500 GCA_023566465.1 Cottus gobio | reverse complement strand
CCCTCTGTATTTACTCTGGTGAAGTCTTCTCTTGATTGTCGACTTTGACACAGATACACCTACCTCCTGGAGAGTGTTCTTGATCTGGCCAACTGTTGTGAAGGGGTCTTTCTTCACCAGGGAAATGATTCTTCTGTCATCCACCACAGTTGTCTTCTGTGGTCTTCCAGGTCTTTTGGTGCTGCTGAGCTCACCAGTGCGTTCTTTCTTCTTAAGAATGTACCAAACAGTTGATTTGGCCACACCTAATGTGTCTGCTATCTCTCTGATGGTTTTGTTTTGATTTTTCAGCCTAATGATGGCTTGCTTCACTGATAGTGACAGCTCTTTGGACTTCATATTGAAAGTTGACCGCAACAGATTCCAAACACAAATACCACACCTGAAATGAACCCAAGACCCTTTTATCTACTCCTTGTAAATGAAATATCGAGGGAATTACACACACCTGACCTTGAAACAGCTGATCAGCCAATTGTCCAATTACTTTTGGTCCCTTAAAAAGAGGGTGGCCACATTTGAATTTGTTGTAATTCCTACACCGTTCACCTGATTTGGATGTAAATACCCTCAAATTAAAGCTGAAAGTCTGCACTTAAAGCACATCTTGATTTTTTCATTACAACTCCATTGTTGTGGTGTACAGAGCCAAAATAATGAAAAATGTGTCAATGTCCAAATATTTATGGACCTAACTGTATGTATAAAAATATATATGTATGTATATACATGAAGAATTACATTATCATTAAACACTCTGAACCTCCTGCTGTGGAAACAAGGATCTTTGTTTCCTCCCTTTTAAAACTCTAATCTCTCCATCCCTTTAAATAAAGCTGCACACACACACACACACACACACACACACACACACATACACACAGTCAGCCTCAGGCCTGTACAGTAGAGCAGTGAGCAGAGGGCAGAAGGAGTCCTGATTTGACCAACGTGTGTGTATGGGTGTGTGTGTGTGTGTGTGTGTCTGTGTGTGTGTGTGTGTGTGTGTGTGTGTGTGTGTGTGTGTGTGTGTGTGTGTGTGTGTGTGTGTGTGTGTGTGTGTGTGTGTGTCACAGTGACTCATCCTCCAGCAGAGCTGCAGTCTCATCCAGCGTGTGTGAAGTTGTGTCTAGAATAAATGAAGGAAATCTGAACACATTGTACTATATTTTGGATCATTACATAAAATAATTAAAGCGTTTATAATTCTTAACTCCACCAGGTCACATGACTTCATGTTAGTCTATAGAGGAACTCCACCAGGTCACATGACTTCATGTTAGTCTATAGAAGAACTCCACCAGGTCACATGACTTCATGTTAGTCTATAGAGGAACTCCACCAGGTCACATGACTTCATGTTAGTCTATAGAGGAACTCCACCAGGTCACATGACTTCATGTTAGTCTATAGAGGAACTCCACCAGGTCACATGACTTCATGTTAGTCTATAGAGGAACTCCACCAGGTCACATGACTTCATGTTAGTCTATAGAAGAACTCCACCAGGTCACATGACTTCATGTTAGTCTATAGTGGAACTCCACCAGGTCACATGACTTCATTTTAGTCTATAGAAGAACTCCACCAGGTCACATGACTTCATGTTAGTCTCTAGAGGAACTCCACCAGGTCACATGACTTCATGTTAGTCTCTAGAGGAACTCCACCAGGTCACATGACTTCATGTTAGTCTATAGAGGAACTCCACCAGGTCACATGACTTCATGTTAGTCTATAGAGGAACTCCACCAGGTCACATGACTTCATGTTAGTCTCTAGAGGAACTCCACCAGGTCACATGACTTCATGTTAGTCTATAGAAGAACTCCACCAGGTCACATGACTTCATGTTAGTCTCTAGAGGAACTCCACCAGGTCACATGACTTCATGTTAGTCTATAGAGGAACTCCACCAGGTCACATGACTTCATGTTAGTCTATAGAGCAGGGGTGTCCAAACTACGGCCCGCGGGCCAACTGCGGCCCGCGGGTCAGTTTTTATTGGCCCGCAGCAAATTCTAGAGTCTAGACCAAGGGTGGGCAAACTACGGCCCGCGGGCCGGATCCGGCCCGTTGGGCGTTTTTCCGAAGCACGATGACGGCAAAAGACCAGCATCGATGTTTCTTAACTCAAGTCGGGAACGGAGAAGCGTTACAGCGGTCTTTACGTGCCGTGCTTTCTGCAGCGCATCAGGCTGCGAGTCCAGCTGCTGCTGTCTGCTCACCTCCACCCCTCCCCCACAGGCAAGCGCGCCACGGAGACATGGTCCGTTTTATACGGCATAACGAACGCACATCAGACCCACGGGACTCATGTGACATATAGGGTTCTGCTGCCAGCCTCCTGCCAGCTTCCTGCATTGAGCCCCTCTGCAACAGGGGGGCTTTTTTTAGACAAACTGCTAGTCAAGTATCAAGCACCAAGGCAAGTTATTTGCTAGCATTTAAATTAGCAATAGCCAACAAGCCTTTCTCTGAAGGGGAGTTTTTGAAAGAATGCATGGTAGAGACAGCAGGTCTCTTGTGTCCAGAGAGCAAAAACAAATTCAAAAATGTAGTTTATCACGCAGGACAGTGACTCGGCGTGTATAACTAATTGACGAAGACTTAGCCAGCAAGTTAAACAAAAAAGCTGAGTCATTTAAGTTATATTCGTTAGTAAGTAATGTAAGTTCTCTTTACTTTTTAGTTATTGGCTTTTACTTATAATTTATATTGGTTCACACAAACACTCTCTATCCATCTGATACTGGCCCGGCCCGTCTGTCTAATTTTAAAAGTCAATGTGGCCCCTGAGCCAAAAAGTTTGCCCACCCCTGCTATAGAGGAACTCCACCAGGTCACATGACTTCATGTTAGTCTACAGAGGAACTCCACCAGGTCACATGACTTCATGTTAGTCTATCGAGGAGCTCCACCAGGTCACATGACTGTATTATCTACTCTGTGGAGAAAACAGATTTTGTTTCATTGAATTAACTTTGGATGAACATTGTAACCATGGTGACAAAGCCTTGGATGAGGATGTAGCAGCCATCAGAAGTTGATTGTAGTTTTTAGTGAGTAAAATAAGTAATTTAGTCGTTATTGAACATTCATGTAGGAACGTGTGAAAAAACACAGAATTAGGACATTATATCGTCCAATCAGATCAATCCATGAACTGATCTGAGACCTGTTTTGAAGTGAAACTCCAAAGTAAAAAACTATTTGATCCTCCGGTCGGAGTTCATGCAGGGATCACGACTGTTTCCTCCACTTTTCACTTATTTATGTCAAAGATCAGAAAGTGGAGAGAGAAGACAGACAGACATGAAACTAAATATTAAAACCACTATCTGTCTCCGTCTCACTCAGATTCACTCAGAAACTCTGTCTCTGTCCGCTGATCTCAGGTCAGATTTATCTCATCTGTTTTATTCATGTCAAAGAACAGTTTTATATCGTCTCTCTCTCTCGCTCTGTGTTACGTAAAGCTCTCCCGCTCTATTTCTCTCTCGCTCTATTTCTGGAGCCAAGGATTTCTCAGAGGAAGCTGCCGAGTCAGTGGGCCGGCTAAAAATAACAGCAGACATCTGATTGGCCGACAGCACGGGGCTCCTTCTGAATACGTAATGAGGAGGGGGGTGGAGGAGGATGAATGAAAAGCAGCAGACAGGACTGAGACGGCTTTACGCTTTCATTTATATACGTCACAGGAAGGACCAATCCCTGTGAGGCAGCTCCGTGCCTCCCTTCTCTGATTGGTCGCTCACGCGATGAGGTCATCCATGAAGTGTTTCAGGCCCTTGAGCTCATTGTAGAAGTCCTTCAGAAGGTTACAGAGGTTCTTCACATTCTTTAGGTTGTTACGATCCTTAAAGAGGTTGCACCAGGTCTTTAGGATATTTTAAGGAGTCATTGAAAGACTTTTGGGTTCTAGCTGTCCTTTAGGAGGGACTAGAAGTCCTTAAGGAGGTTGTCAAGATCCTTAAAGGAGGTTCCACAGGGTCTTGTGTCAGGTCTCAGGGGTCCTTCAAAAACTTTAGGGTTCCTCCTGTCCTAAGACTTACTAGAGGTACATGAGGAAGTTGTAGAGGTCAGGAATTCATTGAGGAGAAGCTCTAGACATCCTAAAGTTAGAATTCCAGGAAAAGATACATGATTCTCAAGGAATGTCCAGAAAAAAAGATCCAGGTTTCTTGAGGAGGTTCCAGAGCTCCTTGATATGGTTGTTAAGATCCCTAAAGAGGTTCCACAGGGTCTTGAGGAGTTTCCAGGGGTCCCTTGATGAGATTCCAAAGGTCCTGGAGAATAAGTTAGGTTCCTGTGGTTCTAAATGTACTTAAATAGTATGTTGTAAAGATCCTTGAAAGGTTACTATGGTTCCTCAGGGAGGTTCTAAAGGTCCTTGTGGAGATTTTGTAGGCATTTAAGGATTCTGGACACATCTTTGAGAATTTTCCAATGGTCTTTTAGCAGACTTCAGGAGTCCTTAAAAATGTATTAATTAATATGTTTACTGTACCATACGCATCAGTACTGCTGCCACTCCACATCACTCCACATCACTCGACATCACGCCACATCACGCCACATCACACCACATCACTCCACATCACTCCACATCACTCGACATCACGCCACATCACGCCACATCACTCCACATCACTCCACATCACTCGACATCACTCGACATCACGCCACATCACACCACATCACTCCACATCACTCCACATCACTCGACATCACGCCACATCACGCCACATCACACCACATCACTCCACATCACTCGACATCACGCCACATCACGCCACATCACGCCACATAACTCCACATCACTCCACATCACTCCACATCACTCCACATCACTCCACATCACGCCACATAACTCCACATCACACCACATCACTCCACATCACTCCACATCACTCGACATCACGCCACATCACGCCACATCACACCACATCACTCCACATCACTCGACATCACGCCACATCACGCCACATCACGCCACATAACTCCACATCACTCCACATCACTCCACATCACGCCACATCACGCCACATCACGCCACATAACTCCACATCACTCCGCATCACGCCACATCACTCCACATCACTTCACATCACGCCACATCACTCCACATCACTCCGCATCATGCCACATCACGCCACATCACTTCACATCATGCCGCATAACTCCACATCACTCCGCATCACGCCACATCACTCCACATCACGCCACATCACTCCACATCACGCCACATCACTTCACATCATGCCGCATAACTCCACATCACTCCACATCACTCCACATCACTCCACATCACGCCACATCACGCCACATCACTCCACATCACGCCACATCACGCCACATCACTCCACATCACTTCACATCATGCCGCATAACTCCACATAACTCCACATCACTCCACATCACTCCGCATCACGCCACATCACGCCACATCACTCCACATCACGCCACATCACGCCACATCACTCCACATCACTTCACATCATGCCGCATAACTCCACATCACTCCGCATCACGCCACATCACGCCACATCACGCCACATCACTCCACATCACTCCGCATCATGCCACATCACGCCACATCACGCCACATCACTCCACATCATGCCGCATAACTCCACATCACTCCACATCACGCCACATCACGCCACATCACTCCACATCACGCCACATCACTCCACATCACGCCACATCACTTCACATCATGCCGCATAACTCCACATCACTCCACATCACTCCACATCACTCCACATCACGCCACATCACGCCACATCACTCCACATCACGCCACATCACGCCACATCACTCCACATCACTTCACATCATGCCGCATAACTCCACATAACTCCACATCACTCCACATCACTCCGCATCACGCCACATCACGCCACATCACTCCACATCACGCCACATCACGCCACATCACTCCACATCACTTCACATCATGCCGCATAACTCCACATCACTCCGCATCACGCCACATCACTCCACATCATGCCGCATAACTCCACATCACTCCACATCACGCCACATCACGCCACATCACTCCACATCACTCCGCATCATGCCACATCACGCCACATCACGCCACATCACTCCACATCACGCCACATCACGCCACATCACTCCACATCACTTCACATCACGCCACATCACTCCACATCACTCCGCATCATGCCACATCACGCCACATCACGCCACATCACTCCACATCACGCCACATCACGCCACATCACTCCACATCACTCCGCATCACTCCGCATAACTCCGCATAACTCCGCATCACTCTGCATCACTCCACATCACTCCACATCACTCCGCATCACTCCGCATAACTCCGCATAACTCCGCATCACTCTGCATCACCCCACATCACTCCACATCACGCACATCACTCCACATCAGTCCACATAACTCGTCTATCGTCCAATCAGATCAGCGTAAAAAGCGGTCTGGAGGCGGAGCTTTGGGACCGCTGATGTGCTCTTATGTGTTTGTGACTACACTGCTGAACTATAACATGTTTACAGCGAAGAGAGAAACAAACAACAGCGGCGGAATGACCGACAGCTGATTCTGTGGTTGCCTAGCAACAACCGAGCTTCTGTCAGAGACGAATGCAGAGCAAAAACGTTATTGATTACCAGTAAATAGTATTGATTACCAAACGTTGAGGCTGTTCATGGGCTCCGTGGTGACGCTCTGGTAATAAACTTTTAGTCTGAAGCAAGCACAAAAGTTTATGTAGTATGTCTCCTTTCTCATGTCTCCTGTTTCCTGTCTCCTGCCTCCTGTCTCCTGTCTCCTGTCTCTTGACTCATGTCTCCTGTCTCCTGTCTCTTGACTCCTGTCTCCTGTCTCCTGTCTCTTGACTCATGTCTCCTGTCTCCTGACTCCTGTTTCCTGTCTCCTGTCTCCTGTCTCCTGTCTCTTGACTCATGTCTCCTGTCTCCTGTCTCTTGACTCCTGTCTCCTGTCTCTTGACTCATGTATCCTGTCTCCTGTCTCTTGACTCCTGTCTCCTGTCTCCTGTCTCTTGACTCATGTCTCCTGCCTCCTGTCTCCTGTCTCCTGTCTCCTGTCTCCTGTCTCCTGTCTCCTGTCTCCTGTCTCCTGTCTCTTGACTCATGTCTCCTGTCTCTTGACTCATGTCTCCTGTCTCTTGACTCATGTCTCCTGTCTCTTGACTCATGTCTCCTGTCTCTTGACTCATGTCTCCTGTCTCCTGACTCCTGTTTCCTCTCTCTTGACTCCTGTCTCCTGCCTCCTGTCTCCTGACTCCTGTCTCCTGTCTCCTGCCTCCTGTCTCCTGTCTCTTGACTCATGTCTCCTGTCTCCTGTCTCCTGACTCCTGTTTCCTGTCTCTTGACTACTGTCTCCTGACTCCTGTTTCCTGTCTCTTGACTCCTGTCTCCTGTCTCCTGTCTCCTGTCTCCTGACTCCTGTCTCCTGTCTCCTATATCCTGTCTCCTGTCTCCTATATCC